>JAOPSE010002023.1:0-102932 GCA_029449295.1 Zea luxurians
GTGTTAGCCTTCGATATTATTGAAAATGGTCATTCATGGCTATTTTCGGCAAAATGGGGGTTGTGTGGCCATTGATCGTCGACCAGAGGCTCATACACCTCACCCCACATATGTTTCCTTGTCATAGATCACATTCTTGGATTTCTGGTGGTGACCATTTCTTGGTCAAAAATCCGTAGGTGTTAGCCTTCGATATTATTGAAAATGGTCGTTCATGGCTATTTTCGACAAAAATGGGGGTTGTGTGGCCATTGATCATCGACCAGAGGCTCATACACCTCACCCCACATATGTTTCCTTGCCATAGATCACATTCTTGGATTTCTGGTGGAAACCATTTCTTGGTAAAAAATCCGTAGGTGTTAGCCTTCGGTATTATTGAAAATGGTCGTTCATGGCTATTTTCGACAAAAATGTGGGTTGTGTGGCCATTGATCATCGACCAGACGCTCATACACCTCACCCCACATATGTTTCCTTGCCATAGATCACATTCTTGGATTTCTGGTGGAGACCATTTCTTGGTCTAAAATCCGTAGGTGTTAGCCTCTAGTATTATTGAAAATGGTCGCTCATGGCTATTTTCAAGGTCGCTCATGGCTATTTTCATAAAAAATGGGGGTTGTGTGGCCATTGATCGTCGACCAGAGGCTCATACACCTCACCCCACATATGTTTCCTTGCCATAGATCACATTCTTGGATTTCTGGTGGAGACCATTTCTTGGTCAAAAATCCGTAGGTGTTAGCCTTCGGTATTATTGAAAATGGTCGTTCATGGATATTTTCGACAAAAATGGGGGTTGTGTGGCCATTGATCATCGACCAGACGCTCATACACCTCACCCCACATATGTTTCCTTGCCATAGATCACATTCTTGGATTTCTGGTGGAGACCATTTCTTGGTCTAAAAATCCGTAGGTGTTAGCCTTCTAGTATTATTGAAAATGGTCGCTTCATGGCTATTTTCGACAAAAATGGGGGTTGTGTGGCCATTGATCATCGACCTAGAGGCTCATAAACCTCACCCCACATATGTTTCATTGCCATAGATTACATTCTTGGATTTCTGGTGGAGAACCATTTCTTGGTTAAAAACTCGTACGGTGTTAGCCTTCGGTATTATTGAAAATGGTCATTCATGGCTATTTTTGGCAAAATGGGGGTTGTGTGGCCATTGATCATCGACCAGAGGCTCAGTACACCTCACCCCACATATGTTTCCTTGCCATAGATCACATTCTTGGATTTCTGGTGGAGACCATTTCTTGGTCTAAAAATCCGTACGTGTTAGCCTTAGGTATTATTGAAAATGGTCATTCATGGCTATTTTCGACAAAAATGGGGGTTGTGTGGCCATTGATCATCGACTAGAGGCTCATACACCTCACCCCACATATGTTTCCTTGCCATAGATTCACATTCTTGGATTTCTGGTGGAGACCATTTCTTGGTCAAAAATCCGTACGGTGTTAGCCTTCGGTATTATTGAAAATGGTCATTCATGGCTATTTTCTGCAAAACGGGGGTTGTGTGGCCATTGATCGTCGACCAGAGGCTCATACACCTCACCCCACATATGTTTCCTTGTCGTAGATCACATTCTTGGATTTCTGGTGGAGACCATTTCTTGGTCAAAAATCCGTAGGTGTTAGCCTTCGATATTATTGAAAATGGTCATTCATGGCTATTTTCGGCAAAATGGGGGTTGTGTGGCCATTGATCGTCGACCAGAGGCTCATACACCTCACCCCACATATGTTTCCTTGTCATAGATCACATTCTTGGATTTCTGGTGGTGACCATTTCTTGGTCAAAAATCCGTAGGTGTTAGCCTTCGATATTATTGAAAATGGTCGTTCATGGCTATTTTCGACAAAAATGGGGGTTGTGTGGCCATTGATCATCGACCAGAGGCTCATACACCTCACCCCACATATGTTTCCTTGCCATAGATCACATTCTTGGATTTCTGGTGGAAACCATTTCTTGGTAAAAAATCCGTAGGTGTTAGCCTTCGGTATTATTGAAAATGGTCGTTCATGGCTATTTTCGACAAAAATGTGGGTTGTGTGGCCATTGATCATCGACCAGACGCTCATACACCTCACCCCACATATGTTTCCTTGCCATAGATCACATTCTTGGATTTCTGGTGGAGACCATTTCTTGGTCTAAAATCCGTAGGTGTTAGCCTCTAGTATTATTGAAAATGGTCGCTCATGGCTATTTTCAAGGTCGCTCATGGCTATTTTCATAAAAAATGGGGGTTGTGTGGCCATTGATCGTCGACCAGAGGCTCATACACCTCACCCCACATATGTTTCCTTGCCATAGATCACATTCTTGGATTTCTGGTGGAGACCATTTCTTGGTCAAAAATCCGTAGGTGTTAGCCTTCGGTATTATTGAAAATGGTCGTTCATGGCTATTTTCGACAAAAATGGGGGTTGTGTGGCCATTGATCATCGACCAGACGCTCATACACCTCACCCCACATATGTTTCCTTGCCATAGATCACATTCTTGGATTTCTGGTGGAGACCATTTCTTGGTCTAAAATCCGTAGGTGTTAGCCTCTAGTATTATTGAAAATGGTCGCTCATGGCTATTTTCAAGGTCGCTCATGGCTATTTTCATAAAAAATGGGGGTTGTGTGGCCATTTATCATCGACTAGAGGCTCATAAACCTCACCCCACATATGTTTCATTGCCATAGATTACATTCTTGGATTTCTGGAGGAAACCATTTCTTGGTTAAAAACTCGTACGTGTTAGCCTTCGGTATTATTGAAAATGGTCATTCATGGCTATTTTTGGCAAAATGGGGGTTGTGTGGCCATTGATCATCGACCAGAGGCTCGTACACCTCACCCCACATATGTTTCCTTGCCATAGATCACATTCTTGGATTTCTGGTGGAGAACATTTCTTGGTCAAAAATCCGTACGTGTTAGCCTTTGGTATTTTTGAAAATGGTCATTCATGGCTATTTTCGACAAAAATGGGGGTTGTGTGGCCATTGATCATCGACTAGAGGCTCATACACCTCACCCCACATATGTTTCCTTGCCATAGATCACATTCTTGGATTTCTGGTGGAGACCATTTCTTGGTCAAAAATCCGTAGGTGTTAGCCTTCGGTATTATTGAAAATGGTCATTCATGGCTATTTTCGACAAAAATGGGGGTTGTGTGGCCATTGATCATCGACCAAACGCTCATACACCTCACCCCACATATGTTTCCTTGCCATAGATCACATTCTTGGATTTCTGGTGGAGACCATTTCTTGGTCTAAAATCCGTAGGTGTTAGCCTCTAGTATTATTGAAAATGGTCGCTCATGGCTATTTTCAAGGTCGCTCATGGCTATTTTCATAAAAAATGGAGCTTGTGTGGCCATTTATCATCGACTAGAGGCTCATAAACCTCACCCCACATATGTTTCATTGCCATAGATTACATTCTTGGATTTCTGGTGGAAACCATTTCTTGGTTAAAAACTCGTACGTGTTAGCCTTCGGTATTATTGAAAATGGTCATTCATGGCTATTTTCGGCAAAATGGGGGTTGTGTGGCCATTGATCGTCGACCAGAGGCTCATACACCTCACCCCACATATGTTTCCTTGTCGTAGATCACATTCTTGGATTTCTGGTGGAGACCATTTCTTGGTCAAAAATCAGTAGGTGTTAGCCTTCGATATTATTGAAAATGGTCGTTCATGGCTATTTTCGACAAAAATGGAGGTTGTGTGGCCATTGATCATCGACCAGAGGCTCATACACCTCACCCCACATATGTTTCCTTGCCATAGATCACATTCTTGGATTTCTGGTGGAGACCATTTCTTGGTCAAAAATCCGTAGGTGTTAGCCTTCGGTATTATTGAAAATGGTCGTTCATGGCTATTTTCGACAAAAATGGGGGTTGTGTGGCCATTGATCATCGACCAGACGCTCATACACCTCACCCCACATATGTTTCCTTGCCATAGATCACATTCTTGGATTTCTGGTGGAGACCATTTCTTGGTCTAAAATCCGTAGGTGTTAGCCTCTAGTATTATTGAAAATGGTCGCTCATGGCTATTTTCAAGGTCGCTCATGGCTATTTTCATAAAAAATGGGGGTTGTGTGGCCATTTATCATCGACTAGAGGCTGATAAACCTCACCCCACATATGTTTCCTTGCCATAGATTACATTCTTGGATTTCTGGTGGAAACCATTTCTTGGTTAAAAACTCGTAAGTGTTAGCCTTCGGTATTATTGAAAATGGTCATTCATGGCTATTTTCGGCAAAATGGGGGTTGTGTGGCCATTGATCGTCGACCAGAGGCTCATACACCTCACCCCACATATGTTTCCTTGTCGTAGATCACATTCTTGGATTTCTGGTGGAGACCATTTCTTGGTCAAAAATCCGTAGGTGTTAGCCTTCGATATTATTGAAAATGGTCATTCATGGCTATTTTCGGCAAAATGGGGGTTGTGTGGCCATTGATCGTCGACCAGAGGCTCATACACCTCACCCCACATATGTTTCCTTGTCGTAGATCACATTCTTGGATTTCTGGTGGAGACCATTTCTTGGTCAAATATCCGTAGGTGTTAGCCTTCAATATTATTGAAAATGGTCGTTCATGGCTATTTTCGACAAAAATGGGGGTTGTGTGGCCATTTATCATCGACCAGAGGCTCATACACCTCACCCCACATATGTTTCCTTGCCATAGATCACATTCTTGGATTTCTGGTGGAGACCATTTCTTGGTCAAAAATCCGTAGGTGTTAGCCTTCGGTATTATTGAAAATGGTCGTTCATGGCTATTTTCGACAAAAATGGGGGTTGTGTGGCCATTGATCATCGACCAGACGCTCATACACCTCACCCCACATATGTTTCCTTGCCATAGATCACATTCTTGGATTTCTGGTGGAGACCATTTCTTGGTCTAAAATTCGTAGGTGTTAGCCTCTAGTATTATTGAAAATGGTCGCTCATGGCTATTTTCAAGGTCGCTCATGGCTATTTTCATAAAAAATGGGGGTTGTGTGGCCATTGATCGTCGACCAGAGGCTCATACACCTCACCCCACATATGTTTCCTTGCCATAGATCACATTCTTGGATTTCTGGTGGTGACCATTTCTTGGTCAAAATTCCGTAGGTGTTAGCCTTCGGTATTATTGAAAATGGTCGTTCATGGCTATTTTCGACAAAAATGGGGGTTGTGTGGCCATTGATCATCGACCAGACGCTCATACACCTCACCCCACATATGTTTCCTTGCCATAGATCACATTCTTGGATTTCTGGTGGAGACCATTTCTTGGTCTAAAATCCGTAGGTGTTAGCCTCTAGTATTATTGAAAATGGTCGCTCATGGCTATTTTCAAGGTCGCTCATGGCTATTTTCATAAAAAATGGGGGTTGTGTGGCCATTTATCATCGACTAGAGGCTGATAAACCTCACCCCACATATGTTTCCTTGCCATAGATTACATTCTTGGATTTCTGGTGGAAACCATTTCTTGGTTAAAAACTCGTACGTGTTAGCCTTCGGTATTATTGAAAATGGTCATTCATGGCTATTTTCGGCAAAATGGGGGTTGTGTGGCCATTGATCGTCGACCAGAGGCTCATACACCTCACCCCACATATGTTTCCTTGTCGTAGATCACATTCTTGGATTTCTGGTGGAGACCATTTCTTGGTCAAAAATCCGTAGGTGTTAGCCTTCGATATTATTGAAAATGGTCATTCATGGCTATTTTCGGCAAAATGGGGGTTGTGTGGCCATTGATCGTCGACCAGAGGCTCATACACCTCACCCCACATATGTTTCCTTGTCGTAGATCACATTCTTGGATTTCTGGTGGAGACCATTTCTTGGTCAAAAATCCGTAGGTGTTAGCCTTCAATATTATTGAAAATGGTCGTTCATGGCTATTTTCGACAAAAATGGGGGTTGTGTGGCCATTTATCATCGACCAGAGGCTCATACACCTCACCCCACATATGTTTCCTTGCCATAGATCACATTCTTGGATTTCTGGTGGAGACCATTTCTTGGTCAAAAATCCGTAGGTGTTAGCCTTCGGTATTATTGAAAATGGTCGTTCATGGCTATTTTCGACAAAAATGGGGGTTGTGTGGCCATTGATCATCGACCAGACGCTCATACACCTCACCCCACATATGTTTCCTTGCCATAGATCACATTCTTGGATTTCTGGTGGAGACCATTTCTTGGTCTAAAATCCGTAGGTGTTAGCCTCTAGTATTATTGAAAATGGTCGCTCATGGATATTTTCAAGGTCGCTCATGGCTATTTTCATAAAAAATGGGGGTTGTGTGGCCATTGATCGTCGACCAGAGGCTCATACACCTCACCCCACATATGTTTCCTTGCCATAGATCACATTCTTGGATTTCTGGTGGTGACCATTTCTTGGTCAAAATTCCGTAGGTGTTAGCCTTCGGTATTATTGAAAATGGTCGTTCATGGCTATTTTCGACAAAAATGGGGGTTGTGTGGCCATTGATCATCGACCAGACGCTCATACACCTCACCCCACATATGTTTCCTTGCCATAGATCACATTCTTGGATTTCTGGTGGAGACCATTTCTTGGTCTAAAATCCGTAGGTGTTAGCCTCTAGTATTATTGAAAATGGTCGCTCATGGCTATTTTCAAGGTCGCTCATGGCTATTTTCATAAAAAATGGGGGTTGTGTGGCCATTTATCATCGACTAGAGGCTCATAAACCTCACCCCACATATGTTTCCTTGCCATAGATTACATTCTTGGATTTCTGGTGGAAACCATTTCTTGGTTAAAAACTCGTACGTGTTAGCCTTCGGTATTATTGAAAATGGTCATTCATGACTATTTTCGGCAAAATGGGGGTTGTGTGGCCATTAATCGTCGACCAGAGGCTCATACACCTCACCCCACATATGTTTCCTTGTCGTAGATCACATTCTTGGATTTCTGGTGGAGACCATTTCTTGGTCAAAAATCCATAGGTGTTAGCCTTCGATATTATTGAAAATGGTCGTTCATGGCTATTTTCGACAAAAATGGGGGTTGTGTGGCCATTGATTATCGACCAGAGGCTCATACACCTCACCCCACATATGTTTCCTTGCCATAGATCACATTCTTGGATTTCTGGTGGAGACCATTTCTTGGTCAAAAATCCATAGGTGTTAGCCTTCGGTATTATTGTAAATGGTCATTCATGGCTATTTTCGACAAAAATGGGGGTTGTGTGGCCATTGATCATCGACCAGAGGCTCATACACCTCACCCCACATATGTTTCCTTGCCATAGATCACATTCTTGGATTTCTGGTGGAGACCATTTCTTGGTCAAAAATCCGTAGGTCTTAGCCTCTAATATTATTGAAAATGGTCGCTCATGGCTATTTTCAAGGTCGCTCATGGCTATTTTCATAAAAAATGGGGGTTGTGTGGCCATTTATCATCGACTAGAGGCTCATAAACCTCACCCCACATATGTTTCCTTGCCATAGATTACATTCTTGGATTTCTGGTGGAAACCATTTCATTGGTTAAAAACTCGTACGTGTTAGCCTTCGGTATTATTGAAAATGGTCATTCATGGCTATTTTCGGCAAAATGGGGGTTGTGTGGCCATTGATCGTCGACCAGAGGCTCATACACCTCACCCCACATATGTTTCCTTGTCGTAGATCACATTCTTGGATTTCTGGTGGAGACCATTTCTTGGTCAAAAATCCGTAGGTGTTAGCCTTCGATATTATTGAAAATGGTCGTTCATGGCTATTTTTGACAAAAATGGGAGTTGTGTGGCCATTGATCATCGACCAGAGGCTCATACACCTCACCCCACATATGTTTCCTTGCCATAGATCACATTCTTGGATTTCTGGTGGAGACCATTTCTTGGTCAAAAATCCGTAGGTGTTAGCCTTCGGTATTATTGTAAATGGTCATTCATCGCTATTTTCGACAAAAATGGGGGTTGTGTGGCCATTGATCATCGACCAGAGGCTCATACACCTCACCCCACATATGTTTCCTTGCCATAGATCACATTCTTGGATTTCTGGTGGAGACCATTTCTTGGTCAAAAATCCGTAGGTCTTAGCCTCTAATATTATTGAAAATGGTCGCTCATGGCTATTTTCATAAAAAAATGGGGGTTGTGTGGCCATTTATCATCGACTAGAGGCTCATAAATCTCACCCCACATATGTTTCCTTGCCATAGATCACATTCTTGGATTTTTGGTGGAGACCATTTCTTGGTCAAAAACTCGTACGTGTTAGCCTTCGGTATTATTGAAAATGGTCGTTCATGGCTATTTTCGGCAAAATGGGGGTTCTGTGGCCATTGATCATCGACCAGAGGCTCGTACACCTCACCCCACATATGTTTCCTTGTCATAGATCACATTCTTGGATTTCTGGTGGAGACCATTTCTTGGGCAAAAATCCGAATGTGTTAGCCTTTGGTATTTTTGAAAATGGTCATTCATGGCTATTTTCGACAAAAATGGGGGTTGTGTGGCCATTGATCTTCGACCAGAGGCTCATACACCTCACTACACATATGTTTCCTTGCCATAGATCACATTCTTGGATTTATGGTGGAGACCATTTCTTGGTCAAAAATCCGTAGGTGTTAGCCTTCAGTGTCATTGAAAATGGTCGTTCATGGCTATTTTCGACAAAAATTAGGGTTGTGTGGCCATTGATCGTCGACCAGAGGCTCATACACCTCACCCCACATATGTTTCCTTGCCATAGATCACATTCTTGGATTTCTGTTGGAGACCATTTCTTGGTCAAAAATCCGTAGGTGTTAGCCTTAGGTATTATTGAAAATGGTCGTTCATGGCTATTTTCGACAAAAATGGGGGTTGTGTGGCCATTGATCATCGACCAGATGCTCATACACCTCACTCCACATATGTTTCCTTGCCATAGATCACATTCTTGGATTTCTGGTGGAGACCATTTCTTGGTCTAAAATCCGTAGGTGTTAGCCTCTAGTATTATTGAAAATGGTCGCTCATGGCTATTTTCAAGGTCGCTCATGGCTATTTTCATAAAAAATGGGGGTTGTGTGGCCATTTATCATCGACTAGAGGCTCATAAACCTCACCCCACATATGTTTTATTGCCATAGATCACATTCTTGGATTTCTGGTGGAGACCATTTCTTGGTTAAAAACTCGTACGTGTTAGCCTTCGGTATTATTGAAAATGGTCGTTCATGGCTATTTTCGGCAAAATGGGGGTTGTGTGGCCATTGATCATCGACCAGAGGCTCGTACACCTCACCCCACATATGTTTCCTTGCCATAGATCACATTCTTGGATTTCTGGTGGAGACCATTTCTTGGTCAAAAATCCGTACGTGTTAGCCTTTGGTATTTTTGAAAATGGTCATTCATGGCTATTTTCGACAAAAATGGGGGTTGTGTGGCCATTGATCTTCGACCAGAGGCTCATACACCTCACTACACATATGTTTCCTTGCCATAGATCACATTCTTGGATTTATGGTGGAGACCATTTCTTGGTCAAAAATCCGTAGGTGTTAGCCTTCAGTGTCATTGAAAATGGTCGTTCATGGCTATTTTCGACAAAAATTAGGGTTGTGTGGCCATTGATCGTCGACCAGAGGCTCATACACCTCACCCCACATATGTTTCTTTGCCATAAATCACATTCTTGGATTATTGGTGGAGACCATTTCTTGGTCAAAAATCCGTAGGTGTTAGCCTTCGGTATTATTGAAAATGGTCGTTCATGGCTATTTTCGACAAAAATGGGGGTTGTGTGTCCATTGATCATCGACCAGACGCTCATACACCTCACCCCACATATGTTTCCTTGCCATAGATCACATTCTTGGATTTCTGGTGGAGACCATTTCTTGGTCTAAAATCCGTAGGTGTTAGCCTCTAGTATTATTGAAAATGGTCGCTCATGGCTATTTTCAAGGTCGCTCATGGCTATTTTCATAAAAAATGGGGGTTGTGTGGCCATTTATCATCGACTAGAGGCTCATAAACCTCACCCCACATATGTTTCCTTGCCATAGATTACATTCTTGGATTTCTGGTGGAAGCCATTTCTTGGTTAAAAACTCGTACGTGTTAGCCTTCGGTATTATTGAAAATGGTCATTCATGGCTATTTTCGGCAAAATGGGGGTTGTGTGGCCATTGATCGTCGACCAGAGGCTCATACACCTCACCCCACATATGTTTCCTTGTCGTAGATCACATTCTTGGATTTCTGGTGGAGACCATTTCTTGGTCTAAAATCCGTAGGTGTTAGCCTCTAGTATTATTGAAAATGGTCGCTCATGGCTATTTTCAAGGTCGCTCATGGCTATTTTCATAAAAAATGGGGGTTGTGTGGCCATTTATCATCGACTAGAGGCTCATAAACCTCACCCCACATATGTTTCCTTGCCATAGATTACATTCTTGGATTTCTGGTGGAAGCCATTTCTTGGTTAAAAACTCGTACGTGTTAGCCTTCGGTATTATTGAAAATGGTCATTCATGGCTATTTTCGGCAAAATGGGGGTTGTGTGGCCATTGATCGTCGACCAGAGGCTCATACACCTCACCCCACAAATGTTTCCTTGTCGTAGATCACATTCTTGGATTTCTGGTGGAGACCATTTCTTGGTCAAAAATCCGTAGGTGTTAGCCTTCGATATTATTGAAAATGGTCGTTCATGGCTATTTTCGACAAAAATGGGGGTTGTGTGGCCATTGATCATCGACCAGAGGCTCATACACCTCACCCCACATATGTTTCCTTGCCATAGATCACATTCTTGGATTTCTGGTGGAGACCATTTCTTGGTCAAAAATCCGTAGGTGTTAGCCTTCGGTATTATTGTAAATGGTCATTCATGGCTATTTTCGACAAAAATGGGGGTTGTGTGGCCATTGATCATCGACCATAGGCTCATACACCTCACCCCACATATGTTTCCTTGCCATAGATCACATTCTTGGATTTCTGGTGGAGACCATTTCTTGGTCAAAAATCCGTAGGTCTTAGCCTCTAATATTATTGAAAATGGTCGCTCATGGCTATTTTCATAAAAAAATGGGGGTTGTGTGGCCATTTATCATCGACTAGAGGCTCATAAATCTCACCCCACATATGTTTCCTTGCCATAGATCACATTCTTGGATTTTTGGTGGAGACAATTTCTTGGTCAAAAACTCGTACGTGTTAGTCTTCGGTATTATTGAAAATGGTCGTTCATGGTTATTTTCGGCAAAATGGGGGTTGTGTGGCCATTGATCATCGACCAGAGGCTCGTACACCTCACCCCACATATGTTTCCTTGCCATAGATCACATTCTTGGATTTCTGGTGGAGACCATTTCTTGGTCAAAAATCCGTAGGTGTTAGCCTTCGGTATTATTGTAAATGGTCATTCATGGCTATTTTCGACAACAATGTGGGTTGTGTGGCCATTGATCATCGACCAGAGGCTCATACACCTCACCCCACATATGTTTCCTTGCCATAGATCACATTCTTAGATTTCTGGTGGAGACCATTTCTTGGTCAAAAAACCGTAGGTCTTAGCCTCTAATATTATTGAAAATGGTCGCTCATGGCTATTTTCATAAAAAATGGGGGTTGTGTGGCCATTTATCATCGGCTAGAGGCTCATAAATCTCACCCCTCATATGTTTCCTTGCCATAGATCACATTCTTGGATTTTTGGTGGAGACCATTTCTTGGTCAAAAACTCGTACGTGTTAGCCTTCGGTATTATTGAAAATGGTCATTCATGGCTATTTTCGGCAAAATGGGGGTTCTGTGGCCATTGATCATCGACCAGAGGCTCGTACACCTCACCCCACATATGTTTCCTTGCCATAGATCACATTCTTGGATTTCTGGTGGAGACCATTTCTTGGGCAAAAATCCGAATGTGTTAGCCTTTGGTATTTTTGAAAATGGTCATTCATGGCTATTTTCGACAAAAATGGGGGTTGTGTGGCCATTGATCTTCGACCAGAGGCTCATACACCTCACTACACATATGTTTCCTTGCCATAGATCACATTCTTGGATTTATGGTGGAGACCATTTCTTGGTCAAAAATCCGTAGGTGTTAGCCTTTAGTGTCATTGAAAATGGTCGTTCATGGCTATTTTCGACAAAAAATTAGGGTTGTGTGGCCATTGATCGTCGACCAGAGGCTCATACACCTCACCCCACATATGTTTCCTTGCCATAGATCACATTCTTGGATTTCTGGTGGAGACCATTTCTTGGTCAAAAATCCGTAGATGTTAGCCTTCGGTATTATTGAAAATGGTCGTTCATGGCTATTTTCGAGAAAAATGGGGGTTGTGTGGCCATTGATCATCGACCAGACGCTCATACACCTCACCCCACATATGTTTCCTTGCCATAGATCACATTCTTGGATTTCTGGTGGAGACCATTTCTTGGTCTAAAATCCATAGGTGTTAGCCTCTAGTATTATTGAAAATGGTCGCTCATGGCTATTTTCAAGGTCGCTCATGGCTATTTTCATAAAAAATGGGGGTTGTGTGGCCATTTATCATCGACTAGAGGCTCATAAACCTCACCCCACATATGTTTCCTTGCCATAGATCACATTCTTGGATTTCTGGTGGAGACCATTTCTTGGTCAAAAACTCGTACGTGTTAGCCTTCGGTATTATTGAAAATGGTCGTTCATGGCTATTTTCGGCAAAATGGGGGTTGTGTGGCCATTGATCATCGACCAGAGGCTCGTACACCTCACCCCACATATGTTTCCTTGCCATAGATCACATTCTTGGATTTCTAGTGGAGACCATTTCTTGGTCAAAAATCCGTACGTGTTAGCCTTTGGTATTTTTGAAAATGGTCATTCATGGCTATTTTCGACAAAAATGGGGGTTGTGTGGCCATTGATCTTCGACCAGAGGCTCATACACCTCACTACACATATGTTTCCTTGCCATAGATCACATTCTTGGATTTATGGTGGAGACCATTTCTTGGTCAAAAATCCGTAGGTGTTAGCCTTCAGTGTCATTGAAAATGGTCGTTCATGGCTATTTTCGACAAAAATTAGGGTTGTGTGGCCATTGATCGTCGACCAGAGGCTCATACACCTCACCCCACATATGTTTCCTTGCCATAGATCACATTCTTGGATTTCTGGTGGAGACCATTTCTTGGTCAAAAATCTGTAGGTGTTAGCCTTCGGTATTATTGAAAATGGTCGTTCATGGCTATTTTCGACAAAAATAGGGGTTGTGTGGCCATTGATCATCGACCAGACGCTCATACACCTCACCCCACATATGTTTCCTTGCCATAGATCACATTCTTGAATTTCTGGTGGAGACCATTTCTTGGTCTAAAATCCGTAGGTGTTAGCCTCTAGTATTATTGAAAATGGTCGCTCATGGCTATTTTCAAGGTCGCTCATGGCTATTTTCATAAAAAATGGGGGTTGTGTGGCCATTTATCATCGACTAGAGGCTCATAAACCTCACCCCACATATGTTTCCTTGCCATAGATTACATTCTTGGATTTCTGGTGGAAACCATTTCTTGGTTAAAAACTCGTACGTGTTAGCCTTCGGTATTATTGAAAATGGTCATTCATGGCTATTTTCGGCATAATGGGGGTTGTGTGGCCATTGATCGTCGACCAGAGGCTCATACACCTCACCCCACATATGTTTCCTTGTCGTAGATCACATTCTTGGATTTCTGGTGGAGACCATTTCTTGGTCAAAAATCCGTAGGTGTTAGCCTTCGATATTATTGAAAATGGTCGTTCATGGCTATTTTCGACAAAAATGGGGGTTGTGTGGCCATTGATCATCGACCAGAGGCTCATACACCTCACCCCACATATGTTTCCTTGCCATAGATCACATTCTTGGATTTCTGGTGGAGACCATTTCTTGGTCAAAAATCCGTAGGTGTTAGCCTTCAGTGTCATTGAAAATGGTCGTTCATGGCTATTTTCGACAAAAATTAGGGTTGTGTGGCCATTGATCGTCGACCAGAGGCTCATACACCTCACCCCACATATGTTTCCTTGCCATAGATCACATTCTTGGATTTATGGTGGAGACCATTTCTTGGTCAAAAATCCGTAGGTGTTAGCCTTCAGTGTCATTGAAAATGGTCGTTCATGGCTATTTTCGACAAAAATTAGGGTTGTGTGGCCATTGATCGTCGACCAGAGGCTCATACACCTCACCCCACATATGTTTCCTTGCCATAGATCACATTCTTCGATTTCTGGTGGAGACCATTTCTTGGTCAAAAATCCGTAGGTGTTAGCCTTCGGTATTATTGAAAATGGTCGTTCATGGCTATTTTCGACAAAAATGGGGGTTGTGTGGCCATTGATCATCGACCAGACGCTCATACACCTCACCCCACATATGTTTCCTTGCCATAGATCACATTCTTGGATTTCTGGTGGAGACCATTTCTTGTTCTAAAATCCGTAGGTGTTATCCTCTAGTATCATTGAAAATGGTCGCTCATGGCTATTTTCAAGGTCGCTCATGGCTATTTTCATAAAAAATGGGGGTTGTGTGGCCATTTATCATCGACTAGAGGCTCATAAACCTCACCCCACATATGTTTCCTTGCCATAGATTACATTCTTGGATTTCTGGTGGAAACCATTTCTTGGTTAAAAACTCGTACGTGTTAGCCTTCGGTATTATTGAAAATGGTCATTCATGGCTATTTTCGGCAAAATGGGGGTTGTGTGGCCATTGATCATCAACCAGAGGCTCGTACACCTCACCCCACATATATTTCCTTGCCATAGATCACATTCTTGGATTTCTGGTGGAGACCATTTCTTGGTTAAAAATCCGTACGTGTTAGCCTTTGGTATTTTTGAAAATGGTCATTCATGGCTATTTTCGACAAAAATGGGGGTTGTGTGGCCATTGATCATCGACTAGAGGCTCATACACCTCACCCCACATATGTTTCCTTGCCATAGATCACATTCTTGGATTTCTGGTGCAGACATTTCTTGGTCAAAAATCCGTAGGTGTTAGCCTTCGGTATTATTGAAAATGGTCGTTCATGGCTATTTTCGACAAAAATGGGGGTTGTGTGGCCATTGATCATCGACAAGACGCTCATACACCTCACCCCACATATGTTTCCTTGCCATAGATCACATTCTTGGATTTCTGGTGGAGACCATTTCTTGGTCTAAAATTCGTAGGTGTTAGCCTCTAGTATTATTGAAAATGGTCGCTCATGGCTATTTTCAAGGTCGCTCATGGCTATTTTCATAAAAAATGGGGGTTGTGTGGCCATTTATCATCGACTAGAGGCTCATAAACCTCACCCCACATATGTTTCCTTGCCATAGATTACATTCTTGGATTTCTGGTGGAAACCATTTCTTGGTTAAAAACTCGTACGTGTTAGCCTTCGGTATTATTGAAAATGGTCATTCATGGCTATTTTCGGCAAAATGGGGGTTGTGTGGCCATTGATCATCGACCAGAGGCTCATACACCTCACCCCACATATGTTTCCTTGCCATAGATCACATTCTTGGATTTCTGGTGGAGACCATTTCTTGGTCAAAAATCCGTAGGTGTTAGCCTTCGGTATTATTGAAAATGGTCGTTCATGGCTATTTTTGACAAAAATGGGGGTTGTGTGGCCATTGATCATCGACTAGAGGCTCATACACCTCACCCCACATATGTTTCCTTGCCATAGATCACATTCTTGGATTTCTGGTGGAGACCATTTCTTGGTCAAAAATCCGTAGGTGTTAGCCTTCGGTATTATTGAAAATGGTCGTTCATGGCTATTTTCGACAAAAATGGGGGTGTGTGGCCATTGATCATCGACCAGATGCTCATACACCTCACCCCACATATGTTTCCTTGCCATAGATCACATTCTTGGATTTCTGGTGGAGACCATTTCTTGGTCTAAAATCCGTAGGTCTTAGCCTCTAGTATTATTGAAAATGGTCGCTCATGGCTATTTTCATAAAAAATGGGGGTTGTGTAGCCATTTATCATCACCTAGAGGCTCATAAACCTCACCCCACATATGTTTCCTTGCCATAGATCACATTCTTGGATTTCTGGTGGAGACCATTTCTTGGTTAAAAACTCGTACGTGTTAGCCTTCGGTATTATTGAAAATGGTCGTTCATGGCTATTTTCGGCAAAATGGGGGTTGTGTGGCCATTGATCACCGACCAGAGGATCATACACCTCACCCCACATATGTTTCCTTGCCATAGATCACATTCTTGGATTCCTGGTGGAGACCATTTCTTGGTCAAAAATCCATACGTGTTAGCCTTTGGTATTTTTGAAAATGGTCATTCATGGCTATTTTCGACAAAAATGGGGGTTGTGTGGCCATTGATCATCGACTAGAGGCTCATACACCTCACCCCACATATGTTTCCTTGCCATAGATCACATTCTTGGATTTCTGGTGGAGACCATTTCTTGGTCAAAAATCCGTAGGTGTTAGCCTTCGGTATTATTGAAAATGGTCGTTCATGGCTATTTTCGACAAAAATGGGAGTTGTGTGGCCATTGATCATCGACCAGACGCTCATACACCTCACCCCACATTTGTTTCCTTGCCATAGATCACATTCTTGGATTTCTGGTGGAGACCATTTCTTGGTCTAAAATCCGTAGGTGTTAGCCTCTAGTATTATTGAAAATGGTCGCTCATGGCTATTTTCAAGGTCGCTCATGGCTATTTTCATAAAAAATGGGGGTTGTGTGGCCATTTATCATCGACTAGAGCCTCATAAACCTCACCCCACATATGTTTCCTTGCCATAGATTACATTCTTGGATTTCTGGTGGAAACCATTTCTTGGTTAAAAACGCGTACGTGTTAGCCTTCAGTATTATTGAAAATGCTCATTCATGGCTATTTTCGGCAAAATGGGGGTTGTGTGGCCATTGATCGTCGACCAGAGGCTCATACACCTCACCCCACATATGTTTCCTTGTTGTAGATCACATTCTTGGATTTCTGGTGGAGACCATTTCTTGGTCAAAAAACCGTAGGTGTTAGCCTTCGATATTATTGAAAATGGTCGTTCATGGCTATTTTTGACAAAAATGGGGGTTGTGTGGCCATTGATCATCGACCAGAGGCTCATACACCTCACCCCACATATGTTTCCTTGCCATAGATCACATTCTTGGATTTCTGGTGGAGACCATTTCTTGGTCAAAAACTCGTACGTGTTAGCCTTCGGTATTATTGAAAATGGTCGTTCATGGCTATTTTCGGCAAAATGGGGGTTCTGTGGCCATTGATCATCGACCAGAGGCTCGCACACCTCACCCCACATATGTTTCCTTGCCATAGATCACATTCTTGGATTTCTGGTGGAGACCATTTCTTGGTCAAAAATCCCTAGGTGTTAGCCTTCGGTATTATTGAAAATGGTCGTTCATGGCTATTTTCGGCAAAATGGGGGTTCTGTGGCCATTGATCATCGACCAGAGGCTCGTACACCTCACCCCACATATGTTTCCTTGCCATAGATTACATTCTTGGATTTCTGGTGGAAACCATTTCTTGGTTAAAAACTCGTACGTGTTAGCCTTCGGTATTATTGAAAATGGTCATTCATGGCTATTTTCGGCAAAATGGGGGTTGTGTGGCCATTGATCGTCGACCAGAGGCTCATACACCTCACCCCACATATGTTTCCTTGTCGTAGATCACATTCTTGGATTTCTGGTGGAGACCATTTCTTGGTCAAAAATCCGTAGGTGTTAGCCTTCGATATTATTGAAAATGGTCGTTCATGGCCATTTTCGACAAAAATGGGGGTTGTGTGGCCATTGATCATCGACCAGAGGCTCATACACCTCACCCCACATATGTTTCCTTGCCATAGATCACATTCTTGGATTTCTGGTGGAGACCATTTCTTGGTCAAAAATCTGTAGGTGTTAGCCTTCGGTATTATTGTAAATGGTCATTCATGGCTATTTTCGACAACAATGTGGGTTGTGTGGCCATTGATCATCGACCAGAGGCTCATACACCTCACCCCACATATGTTTCCTTGCCATAGATCACATTCTTAGATTTATGGTGGAGACCATTTCTTGGTCAAAAATCCGTAGGTCTTAGCCTCTAATATTATTGAAAATGGTCGCTCATGGCTATTTTCATAAAAAATGGGGGTTGTGTGGCCATTTATCATCGACAAGAGGCTCATAAATCTCACCCCTCATATGTTTCCTTGCCATAGATCACATTCTTGGATTTCTGGTGGAAACCATTTCTTGGTTAAAAACTCGTACGTGTTAGCCTTCGGTATTATTGAAAATGGTCATTCATGGCTATTTTCGACAAAAATTGGGGTTGTGTGTCCATTGATCATCGACCAGAGGCTCATACACCTCACCCCACATATGTTTCCTTGCCATAGATCACATTCTTGGATTTCTGGTGGAGACCATTTCTTGGTCAAAAATCCGTACGTGTTAGCCTTTGGTATTTTTGAAAATGGTCATTCATGGCTATTTTCATAAAAAATGGGGGTTGTGTGGCCATTGATCATCGACTAGAGGCTCATACACCTCACCCCACATATGTTTCCTTGCCATAGATCACATTCTTGGATTTTTGGTGGAGACCATTTCTTGGTCAAAAATCCGTAGGTGTTAGCCTTCGGTATTATTGAAAATGGTCGTTCATGGCTATTTTCGACAAAAATGGGGGTTGTGTGGCCATTGATCATCGACCAGACGCTCATACACCTCACCCCACATATGTTTCCTTGCCATAGATCACATTCTTGGATTTCTGGTGGAGACCTTTTCTTGGTCCAAAATCCGTAGGTGTTAGCCTCTAGTATTATTGAAAATGGTCGCTCATGGCTATTTTCAAGGTCGCTCATGGCTATTTTCATAAAAAAATGGGGGTTGTGTGGCCATTTATCATCGACTAGAGGCTCATACACCTCACCCCACATATGTTTCCTTGCCATAGATTACATTCTTGGATTTCTGGTGGAAACCATTTCTTGGTTAAAAACTCGTACGTGTTAGCCTTCGGTATTATTGAAAATGGTCATTCATGGCTATTTTCGGCAAAATGGGGGTTGTGTGGCCATTGATCGTCGACCAGAGGCTCATACACCTCACCCCACATATGTTTCCTTGTCGTAGATCACATTCTTGGATTTCTGGTGGAGACCATTTCTTGGTCAAAAATCCGTAGGTGTTAGCCTTCGGTATTATTGAAAATGGTCGTTCATGGCTATTTTCGACAAAAATGGGGGTTGTGTGGCCATTGATCATCGACCAGAGGCTCATACACCTCACCCCACATATGTTTCCTCGCCATAGATCACATTCTTGGATTTCTGGTGGAGACCATTTCTTGGTCAAAAATCCGTAGGTCTTAGCCTCTAATATTATTGAAAATGGTCGCTCGTGGCTATTTTCGGCAAAATGGGGGTTCTGTGGCCATTGATCGTCGACCAGAGGCTCATACACCTCACCCCACATATGTTTCCTTGTCGTAGATCACATTCTTGGATTTCTGGTGGAGACCATTTCTTGGTCAAAAATCCGTAGGTGTTAGCCTTCGATATTATTGAAAATGATCGTTCATGGCTATTTTCGACAAAAATGGGGGTTGTGTGGCCATTGATCATCGACCAGAGGCTCATACACCTCACCCCACATATGTTTCCTTGCCATAGATCACATTCTTGGATTTCTGGTGGAGACCATTTCTTGGTCAAAAATCTGTAGGTGTTAGCCTTCGGTATTATTGAAAATGGTCGTTCATGGCTATTTTCGACAAAAATGGGGGTTGTGTGGCCATTGATCATCGACCAGACGCTCATACACCTCACCCCACATATGTTTGTGGGGACCATTTCTTGGTCTAAAATCCGTAGGTGTTAGCCTCTAGTATTATTGAAAATGGTCGCTCATGGCTATTTTCAAGGTCGCTCATGGCTATTTTCATAAAAAATGGGGGTTGTGTGGCCATTTTCATCGACTAGAGGTTCATAAACCTCACCCCACATATGTTTCCTTGCCATAGATCACATTCTTGGATTTCTGGTGGAGACCATTTCTTGGTCAAAAATCCGTATGTGTTAGCCTTTGGTATTTTTGAAAATGGTCGTTCATGGCTTGGTCGATGATCAATGGCTATACAACCCCCATTTTTTATGAAAATAGCCATGAGCGACCATTTTCAATAATACTAGAGGCTAAGACCTACGGATTTTTGACCAAGAAATGGTCTCCACCAGAAATCCAAGAATGTGATCTATGGCAAGGAAACATATGTGGGGTGAGGTGTATGAGCCTCTCGTCGATGATCAATGGCCACACAACCCCCATTTTTGTCGAAAATAGCCATGAATGACCATTTACAATAATACCAAAAGCTAACACCTACGGATTTTTGACCAAGAAATGGTCTCCACCAGAAATCCAAGAATGTGATCTACGACAAGGAAACATATGTGGGGTGAGGTGTATGAGCCTCTGGTCGACGATCAATGGCCACACAACCCCCATTTTGCCGAAAATAGCCATGAATGACCATTTTCAATAATATCGAAGGCTAACACCTACGGATTTTTGACCAAGAAATGGTCTCCACCAGAAATCCAAGAATGTGATCTACGACAAGGAAACATATGTGGGGTGAGGTGTATGAGCCTCTGGTCGACGATCAATGGCCACACAACCCCCATTTTGCCGAAAATAGCCATGAATGACCATTTTCAATAATACCGAAGGCTAACACGTACGAGTTTTTAACCAAGAAATGGTTTCCACCAGAAATCCAAGAATGTAATCTATGGCAAGGAAACATATGTGGGGTGAGGTGTATGAGCCTCTAGTCGATGATAAATGGCCACACAACCCCCATTTTTTTATGAAAATAGCCATGAGCGACCTTGAAAATAGCCATGAGCGACCATTTTCAATAATACTAGAGGCTAACACCTACGGATTTTGGACCAAGAAAAGGTCTCCACCAGAAATCCAAGAATGTGATCTATGGCAAGGAAACATATGTGGGGTGAGGTGTATGAGCGTCTGGTCGATGATCAATGGCCACACAACCCCCATTTTTGTCGAAAATAGCCATGAACGACCATTTTCAATAATACCGAAGGCTAACACCTACGGATTTTTGACCAAGAAATGGTCTCCACCAGAAATCCAAGAATGTGATCTATGGCAAGGAAACATATGTGGGGTGAGGTGTATGAGCCTCTAGTCGATGATCAATGGCCACACAACCCCCATTTTTTATGAAAATAGCCATGAATGACCATTTTCAAAAATACCAAAGGCTAACACGTACGGATTTTTGACCAAGAAATGGTCTCCACCAGAAATCCAAGAATGTGATCTATGGCAAGGAAACATATGTGGGGTGAGGTGTATGAGCCTCTGGTCGATGATCAATGGACACACAACCCCAATTTTTGTCGAAAATAGCCATGAATGACCATTTTCAATAATACCGAAGGCTAACACGTACGAGTTTTTAACCAAGAAATGGTTTCCACCAGAAATCCAAGAATGTAATCTATGGCAAGGAAACATATGTGGGGTGAGGTGTATGAGCCTCTGGTCGATGATCAATGGCCACACAGCCCCCATTTTTTATGAAAATAGCCATGAGCGACCATTTTCAATAATACTAGAGGCTAAGACCTACGGATTTTTAACCAAGAAATGGTATCCACCAGAAATCCAAGAATGTGATCTACGACAAGGAAACATATGTGGGGTGAGGTGTATGAGCGTCTGGTCGACGATCAATGGCCACACAACCCCCATTTTTGTCGAAAATAGCCATGAACGACCATTTTCAATAATACCATAGGCTAACACCTACGGATTTTTGACCAAGAAATGGTCGGGGTGAGGTTTACGAGCCTCTGGTCGATGATCAATGGCCACACAACCCCCATTTTTTATGAAAATAGCCATGAGCGACCTTGAAAATAGCCATGAGCGACCATTTTCAATAATACTAGAGGCTAACACCTACGGATTTTAGACCAAGAAATGGTTTCCACCAGAAATCCAAGAATGTGATCTATGGCAAGCAAACATATGTGGGGTGAGGTGTATGAGCCTCTGGACGACGATCAATGGCCACACAACCCCCATTTTGCCGAAAATAGCCATGAATGACCATTTTCAATAATACCGAAGGCTAACACCTAAGGATTTTTGACCAAGAAATGGTCTCCACCAGAAATCCAAGAATGTGATCTATGGCAAGGAAACATATGTGGGGTGAGGTGTATGAGCCTCTGGTCGACAATCAATGGCCACACAACCCTAATTTTTGTCGAAAATAGCCATGAACGACCATTTTCAATGACACTGAAGGCTAACACCTACGGATTTTTGACCAAGAAATGGTCTCCACCATAAATCCAAGAATGTGATCTATGGCAAGGAAACATATGTGTAGTGAGGTGTATGAGCCTCTGGTCGAAGATCAATGGCCACACAACCCCCATTTTTGTCGAAAATAGCCATGAATGACCATTTTCAAAAATACCAAAGGCTAACACATTCGGATTTTTGCCCAAGAAATGGTCTCCACCAGAAATCCAAGAATGTGATCTATGGCAAGGAACCATATGTGGGGTGAGGTGTATGAGCCTCTGGTCGATGATCAATTGCCACACAACCCCCATTTTGTCGAAAATAGCCATGAACGACCATTTTCCATAATACCGAAGGCTAACACCTACGGATTTTTGACCAAGAAATGGTCTCCACCATAAATCCAAGAATGTGATCTATGGCAAGGAAACATATGTGTAGTGAGGTGTATGAGCGTCTGGTCGATGATCAATGGCCACACAACCCCCATTTTTGTCGAAAATAGCCATGAACGACCATTTTCAATAATACCGAAGGCTAACACCTACGGATTTTTGACCAAGAAATGGTCTCCACCAGAAATCCAAGAATGTGATCTATGGCAAGGGAAACATATGTGGGGTGAGGTGTATGAGCCTCTGGTCGATGATCAATGGCCATACAACCCCCATTTTTGTCGAAAATAGCCATGAACGACTATTTTCAATAATATCGAAGGCTAACACCTACGGATTTTTGACCAAGAAATGGTCTCCACCAGAAATCCAAGAATGTGATCTACGAGAAGGAAACATATGTGGGGTGAGGTGTATGAGCCTCTGGTCGACGATCAATGGTCACACAACCTCCATTTTCAATCATACCGAAGGGTAACACGTACGGATTTTTGACCAAGAAATGGTCTCCACCAGAAATCCAAGAATGCGATCTATGGCAAGGAAACATATGTAGGGTGAGGTGTATGAGCATCTGGTCGATGATCAATGGCCACACAACCCCCATTTTTGTCGAAAATAGCCATGAACGACCATTTTCAATAATACCGAAGGCTAACACCTACGGATTTTTTACCAAGAAATGGTCTCCACCAGAAATCCAAGAATGTGATCTACGACAAGGAAACATATGTGGGGTGAGGTGTATGAGCCTCTGGTCGACGATCAATGGCCACACAACCCCCATTTTGCCGAAAATAGCCATGAACGACCATTTTCAATAATACCGAAGGCTAACACCTACGGATTTTTGACCAAGAAATGGTCTCCACCAGAAATCCAAGAATGTGATCTATGGCAAGGAAACATATGTGGGGTGAGGTGTATGAGCCTCTAGTCGATGATCAATGGCCACACAACCCCCATTTTTGTCGAAAATAGCCATTAATGACCATTTTCAAAAATACCAAAGGCTAACACGTACAGATTTTTGACCAAGAAATGGTCTCCACCAGAAATCCAAGAATGTGATCTATGGCAAGGAAACATATGTGGGGTGAGGTGTATGAGCGTCTGGTCGATGATCAATGGCCACACAACCCCCATTTTTGTCGAAAATAGCCATGAACGACCATTTTCAATAATATCGAAGGCTAACACCTACGGATTTTTGACCAAGAAATGGTCTCCACCAGAAATCCAAGAATGTGATCTACGACAAGGAAACATATGTGGGGTGAGGTGTATGAGCCTCTGGTCGACGATCAATGGCCACACAACCCCCATTTTGCCGAAAATAGCCATGAATGACCATTTTCAATAATACCGAAGGCTAACACGTACGAGTTTTTAACCAAGAAATGGTTTCCACCAGAAATCCAAGAATGTGATTTATGGCAAGGAAACATATGTGGGGTGAGGTGTATGAGCCTCTGGTCGATGATCAATGGCCACACAACCCTAATTTTTGTCGAAAATAGCCATGAACGACCATTTTCAATAATACTAGAGGCTAACACCTACGGATTTTAGACCAAGAAATGGTCTCCACCAGAAATCCAAGAATGTGATCTATGGCAAGGAAACATATGTGGGGTGAGGTGTATGAGCGTCTGGTCGATGATCAATGGCCACACAACCCCCATTTTTGTCGAAAATAGCCATGAACGACCATTTTCAATAATACCGAAGGCTAACACCTACGGATTTTTGACCAAGAAATGGTCTCCACCAGAAATCCAAGAATGTGATCTATGGCAAGGAAACATATGTGGGGTGAGGTGTATGAGCCTCTGGTCGATGATCAATGGCCACACAACCCCCATTTTTGTCGAAAATAGCCATGATCGACCATTTTCAATAATACCGAAGGCTAACACCTACGGATTTTTGACCAAGAAATGGTCTCCACCATAAATCCAAGAATGTGATCTATGGCAAGGAAACATATGTGTAGTGAGGTGTATGAGCGTCTGGTCGATGATCAATGGCCACACAACCCCCATTTTTGTCGAAAATAGCCATGAACGACCATTTTCAATAATACCGAAGGCTAACACCTACGGATTTTTGACCAAGAAATGGTCTCCACCAGAAATCCAAGAATGTGATCTATGGCAAGGAAACATATGTGGGGTGAGGTGTATGAGCCTCTGGTCGATGATCAATGGCCATACAACCCCCATTTTTGTCGAAAATAGCCATGAACGACTATTTTCAATAATATCGAAGGCTAACACCTACGGATTTTTGACCAAGAAATGGTCTCCACCAGAAATCCAAGAATGTGATCTACGAGAAGGAAACATATGTGGGGTGAGGTGTATGAGCCTCTGGTCGACGATCAATGGTCACACAACCTCCATTTTCAATCATACCGAAGGGTAACACGTACGGATTTTTGACCAAGAAATGGTCTCCACCAGAAATCCAAGAATGCGATCTATGGCAAGGAAACATATGTAGGGTGAGGTGTATGAGCATCTGGTCGATGATCAATGGCCACACAACCCCCATTTTTGTCGAAAATAGCCATGAACGACCATTTTCAATAATACCGAAGGCTAACACCTACGGATTTTTTACCAAGAAATGGTCTCCACCAGAAATCCAAGAATGTGATCTACAACAAGGAAACATATGTGGGGTGAGGTGTATGAGCCTCTGGTCGACGATCAATGGCCACACAACCCCCATTTTGCCGAAAATAGCCATGAACGACCATTTTCAATAATACCGAAGGCTAACACCTACGGATTTTTGACCAAGAAATGGTCTCCACCAGAAATCCAAGAATGTGATCTATGGCAAGGAAACATATGTGGGGTGAGGTGTATGAGCCTCTAGTCGATGATCAATGGCCACACAACCCCCATTTTTGTCGAAAATAGCCATTAATGACCATTTTCAAAAATACCAAAGGCTAACACGTACAGATTTTTGACCAAGAAATGGTCTCCACCAGAAATCCAAGAATGTGATCTATGGCAAGGAAACATATGTGGGGTGAGGTGTATGAGCGTCTGGTCGATGATCAATGGCCACACAACCCCCATTTTTGTCGAAAATAGCCATGAACGACCATTTTCAATAATATCGAAGGCTAACACCTACGGATTTTTGACCAAGAAATGGTCTCCACCAGAAATCCAAGAATGTGATCTACGACAAGGAAACATATGTGGGGTGAGGTGTATGAGCCTCTGGTCGACGATCAATGGCCACACAACCCCCATTTTGCCGAAAATAGCCATGAATGACCATTTTCAATAATACCGAAGGCTAACACGTACGAGTTTTTAACCAAGAAATGGTTTCCACCAGAAATCCAAGAATGTGATTTATGGCAAGGAAACATATGTGGGGTGAGGTGTATGAGCCTCTGGTCGATGATCAATGGCCACACAACCCTAATTTTTGTCGAAAATAGCCATGAACGACCATTTTCAATAATACTAGAGGCTAACACCTACGGATTTTAGACCAAGAAATGGTCTCCACCAGAAATCCAAGAATGTGATCTATGGCAAGGAAACATATGTGGGGTGAGGTGTATGAGCGTCTGGTCGATGATCAATGGCCACACAACCCCCATTTTTGTCGAAAATAGCCATGAACGACCATTTTCAATAATACCGAAGGCTAACACCTACGGATTTTTGACCAAGAAATGGTCTCCACCAGAAATCCAAGAATGTGATCTATGGCAAGGAAACATATGTGGGGTGAGGTGTATGAGCCTCTGGTCGATGATCAATGGCCACACAACCCCCATTTTTGTCGAAAATAGCCATGAACGACCATTTTCAATAATACCGAAGGCTAACACCTACGGATTTTTGACCAAGAAATGGTCTCCACCAGAAATCCAAGAATGTGATCTATGGCAAGGAAACATATGTGGGGTGAGGTGTATGAGCCTCTGGTCGATGATCATTGGCCACACAACCCCCATTTTTGTCGAAAATAGCCATGAACGACCATTTTCAATAATATCGAAGGCTAACACCTACGAATTTTTGACCAAGAAATGGTCTCCACCAGAAATCCAAGAATGTGATCTATGGCAAGGAAACATATGTGGGGTGAGGTGTATGAGCATCTGGTCGATGATCATTGGCCACACAACCCCCATTTTTGTCGAAAATAGCCATGAACGACCATTTTCAATAATATCGAAGGCTAACACCTACGAATTTTTGACCAAGAAATGGTCTCCACCAGAAATCCAAGAATGTGATCTACGACAAGGAAACATATGTGGGGTGAGGTGTATGAGCCTCTGGTCGACGATCAATGGCCACACAACCCCCATTTTGCCGAAAATAGCCATGAATGACCATTTTCAATAATATCGAAGGCTAACACCTACGGATTATTGACCAAGAAATGGTCTCCACCAGAAATCCAAGAATGTGATCTACGACAAGGAAACATATGTGGGGTGAGGTGTATGAGCCTCTGGTCGACGATCAATGGCCACACAACCCCCATTTTGCCGAAAATAGCCATGAATGACCATTTTCAATAATACCGAAGGCTAACACGTACGAGTTTTTAACCAAGAAATGGTTTCCACCAGAAATCCAAGAATGTAATCTATGGCAAGGAAACATATGTGGGGTGAGGTGTATGAGCCTCTAGTCGATGATAAATGGCCACACAACCCCCATTTTTTATGAAAATAGCCATGAGCGACCTTGAAAATAGCCATGAGCGACCATTTTCAATAATACTAGAGGCTAACACCTACGGATTTTGGACCAAGAAAAGGTCTCCACCAGAAATCCAAGAATGTGATCTATGGCAAGGAAACATATGTGGGGTGAGGTGTATGAGCGTCTGGTCGATGATCAATGGCCACACAACCCCCATTTTTGTCGAAAATAGCCATGAACGACCATTTTCAATAATACCGAAGGCTAACACCTACGGATTTTTGACCAAGAAATGGTCTGTTGGGTCTATGCTTCGTCGCCGAAGGTCTTATAAGAAGAAGTGGTCCTCGGCTGAAGCTGTTTGTATAAGATAGCCGAAGGTTCTTCTTTGTGAAGCTTCGGCATTATAAACCGACTTAAAGGTAGAATGACCTTTTAGTCCATAAAAGGTCTGAGTCAATGTTGTAAGTTTTTATAAGGGGCATATTTGTAATCTCTCACAGGCTGCGTCCTGTGCCTATAAATAGTGAACAGTATTCCGTTACTGTTCACGCATTCGGAATTCTGCAATCGTCTCTTTCGGAATTCACTCTTTGTCAAGGCATAGGTATCATTGTATAAAATGACTCATTATATTAAGTAAATATAATATACATTTATATATTGCATCTGTGATTCGTTCATTTTATACCTTTTATTTTGTATTATTTTACAATGGTAATTGAAAGTTCATTACGAAGATCCAGCTTCGTAATAATACTTTCATCAACCTTCGTCCAAGATCCATTATCCTTAAGGGAATAATGTTTCATGGACGAAGGACAGTAATATTTAACATTTTATGTTGCCTTGTTCTTAATTCATAGCATTTGAGAACAAGTCCCCAACATTGGCGCCCACCTCCGGTCAACTCACTTCCACTCTTTGAGCTGATGGCTTCGTTCAACGATCAAGCTGGAGCTGCTTCGGACCCGAAGCTGGTGCTCCCGATCACAGGTGGCTCGTCCTCAGAGCCAGCTAATAAGAAACAGAAGAAGGAAGCACAGAGAAGGGTACAGCATGTTGGGGTGCAAGGACCCTTCATCAAGTCAAGATGGTCTCACATTCCTATTACCTTTTCTCAAGAGGATCTTCAGCTCAAAGATTACCCACATAACGATGCCATGGTTATCTCTTGTGTTATCAAAGGATTTCTGGTCCACAATGTCTTGGTTGACACAGGCAGTGCAGCTGACATCATATTTGCTAAGGCCTTCAGACAAATGCAAGAGCCAGAGGATAAGATTCATGATGCTACACATCCTCTCTGTGGCTTCGGAGGAAGGCAGATTGTAGCACTGGGCAAGATCACCATGTCAGTGACCTTCGGATTCATCAACAACACTAGAACTGAGCAAGTTGTGTTTGACATTGTTGACATGGAATATCCTTACAATGCAATTATTGGTCGTGGTACTCTCAATGCCTTCGAAGCAATCCTTCATCCTGCTTATCTTTGCATGAAGATACCTTCGGATCAGGGACCCATTGCTATCCATGGAAGTCAGGAAGCTGCAAGAAGGGCCGAAGGCAATTGGACTAACTCAAAAGCAATCCATAACATAGATGGAGCTGAAGCTTGTGAACAGTACAAATTCAAAAGGGAGAAGGCAGCTTCAGCAGATCAGCCGAAGTCTATGCTCTTATGTGAGGACATAGCAGAGCAGAAAGTGCTGTTAGGCTCTCAGTTATCCGAAGAGCAGGAGAAAACCTTGATAAGGTTTTTGTTCAATAACAAGGATGTTTTTGCATGGTCAGCCAATGATCTCTGCGGAGTTAATAGAGATGTTATTGAGCACTCGCTCAATGTCGATCCATCCTTCAGACCCAGAAAGCAAAGGCTTCGGAAAATGTCAGATGATAAGGCCGAAGGTGCTCGCAACGAAGTCAAAAGACTCCTCAGTGCAGGAGTTATCAGAGAAGTGAAGTACCCAGAATGGCTAGCTAACACTGTTATGGTAAAAAAGGCCAATGGCAAGTGGCGAATGTGTATTGATTTTACAGATCTTAACAAGGCTTGTCCGAAGGATGAATTCCCACTACCAAGAATAGACTCTTTGGTTGATGCAGCAGCTTCTTCAGAGCTCATGAGTTTGTTAGACTGTTATTCAGGCTATCATCAAATTTGGATGAAGAAAGAAGATGAGCCGAAGACTAGCTTCATAACTCCAAGTGGCACATATTGTTATCTTCGGATGCCTGAGGGGCTCAAAAATGCTGGAGGGAGTTTTAGCCGAATGACTGCGAAGGTTCTCCAATCTCAAATAGGCAGAAATGTGCTAACTTATGTTGATGACATTATTGTTAAAAGCACGAAGCAGGAAAATCATATTGCTGATCTGCAGGAGACCTTCGCCAGTTTCAGGCAAGCTGGCTTAAAGTTAAATCCAGAAAAATGCGTCTTCGGAGTAAAGAAGGGGAAATTTCTTGGATGCTTGGTATCAACAAAGGGAATTGAAGCTAATCCAAGTAAAATTGAAGCTATACTTCGGATGGAGCCACCAACTACGAAGAAGGGGGCTCAAAGATTGACAGGAAGATTGGCATCTCTCAATAGATTCATATCCAGATCAGTAGAGAGAAACTTACCATTCTTCGAAGTGTTGAAGTCGGCCGAAGTCTTTCAATGGGGACCAATCCAGCAGAAGGCTTTCGAAGAATTAAAACAGTATTTGATAGATCTAACAACATTGACTCCACCAATGCCAGGGGCTCCTTTATTATTATATGTGGCAGCTTCGCACTCAGCGGTAAGTGCAGCGCTTGTACAGGAGAAGCTTGATGGTCAAGTCAAAAGGCAGGCCCCAATATATTTTGTTTCCGAGGTCCTTAGTTTATCAAAGAAAAATTATACAGAATTGGAGAAAGTACTGTATGCTGTTTTGATGGCCTCCAGGAAGCTTCGGCACTACTTCCAAGCTTACAACATAATTGTTCCTTCTTCACAACCTCTGAAAGATATTATGAGGAACCGAGAAGCCACTGGAAGGATTGGAAAATGGGCTGCAGAGCTCAATGAATTTTGTATTGAATATGTTCATAGATCTTCGATTCAGTCCCAGGCGTTGGCAGACTTCATTGCTGACTGGACGCCAGGGGCTCAGGAGGAGGAAACGAACAACGACAACGAAGCCTGGACAGTGTTTTGTGATGGATCTTGGGGAACCTTCGGAGCAGGAGCGGCTGCTGTGTTGGTTTCACCTTCCAAAGTCAAAACTTGTTATGCGGCAAAGCTTGATTTTAACTGCACAAATAACATTGCTGAGTACGAAGCATTGATTCTAGGTCTTCGGAAGTTAAAAGCAATGGGAATCAGAAGAGCCATACTTAAAACTGATTCCCAGGTTGTTTCGGGTCATATTGACAAAAGTTGCAAGGCTAAGGATCCGAAGCTTGAAAAATATCTGGATATGGTTCGAAGAGTTGAAGCTTCCTTCGAAGGGTTTTCTGTCAAAAATATCCCTCGAGGACAAAATGAGCATGCTGATTTGCTAGCTAAGTCAGCAGCACAGGGGCTGCCTTTACCTTCGGATGTGTTCTTCGAAACAATAAAAGCACCTTCGGTGGAGCTTCTTGAAAGAGCAGTCCTTAATATATCTCCTGTTTTTAGTGAAGATTGGCGAACCGAAATCATCTCTTACCTTCAGGGTAAATTCCTTTCGGATGACGAAGCTTATAACAAGAGGATAGAAGCAAGAGCTCGTCCATATGTCATAATAGAAGGGGAGTTATACAAGCATGGAGTTTGTGCTCCGTTGCTCAAATGTTTGTCCAGGACCGAAGGTATAGAGTTAATGAAAGAAATACATGCAGGCCTATGTGGATCTCACATCGGATCTAGGCCGTTACTTGGAAAAGTTTTCCGTCAAGGGTTTTATTGGCCGAAGGCAGCTTCGGATGCAGCAGAATTGGTTCAAAAGTGCGAAGGTTGTCAGAAATGTGCAAGAGATCAAAAACAACCTTCGTCCTTAACACAGCTCATACAACCCACTTGGCCATTGCAAAGGTGGGGCCTTGACTTGTTAGGTCCATTGCCACCGGCCCAAGGGAACCTGAGATATGTTGTAGTAGCTGTGGAATATTTTTCTAAATGGATTGAGGCGAAGTCTTTAGCCACAATAACTTCGGCTACCGTCCAAAAGTTTTTCTGGCAGAATATTGTTTGTCGTTTCGGGGTGCCAAAGGCTATCACTGTGGATAATGGAACACAGTTCGACTCTGAAGCTTTCAGGGATTTTTGTGACCAAATTGGCACGAAGATCCATTTTGCATCAGTAAGGCACCCGGAGTCAAATGGACTCGTTGAAAGAGCCAACGGCATTATAATAACAGGAATAATGAAGTTAATCTTCAATCAACCCAGAGGAAAATGGCCAGATCAGTTAACCAAAGTAGTGTGGAGCCACAACACGACAACATCAAGATCTACAGGCTTCACTCCATTTAAGTTGTTATTCGGTGACGAAGCAATAACTCCAGAGGAAGCTAAAACCGGATCAATAAGGATAGTAGCTTCGGCAGAATCAGATTCCGAAGCTGCTTATTCTATAGAAAAAGATGCTTTGGAAGGGATCAGACTGCAAGCCGTGGAGAATATCAATAAATATCAAGCCGAAACAGTCAAATGGCGGGATAGAAAGGTTCGGCTAAAAAATATTGAGCCAGGGCACTTAGTGCTTCGGAGAGTGGCCAACCCAGAAACAGTGGGCAAATTGCAGTTGAAATGGGACGGACCTTTCCTAGTAGCATCTTCGTCAAGACCCGGTTCATACAGATTGAAGGATATGGACGGCAACGAAATTCCAAGATCTTGGAATGCGGATGAGCTTCGGAGATTTTATGTATAATTCGATGTAATTTTTTCATATTTTTTATTTTTTCTTTTCATGGCACCCTTTTCCTTTCCAAAGGGGGAGAAAGGTTTTTAATGGGGCCAACATATGTAATTTCCTTTTTCAGTTTTTAAGAGCAAAATCCCCCAAAGAATGTAAATGTAAAAGCTGAGAGCGCACCATCGAGTGCCAAAAAGTAAAGATGAAAAAGCTCCAAAGTCGTTCCTAAGGCAATGCAGAGCTTACAGCGAAAAATAAACGCTGATACCGCCGAAAGTAAAAGGCGAAGAAGCTCCTAAGGGAGGCTTACAGCGAAAAATAAACGCTGATACCGCCGAAAGTAAAAGGCGAAGAAGCTCCTAAGGGAGGCTTACAGCGAAAAATAAACGCTGATACCGCCGAAAGTAAAAGGCGAAGAAGCTCCTAAGGGAGGCTTACAGCGAAAAGTCAGCGCTGATATGTATTTATCTCTAAGGGAATAACGGCTGCGGTTGCAACTTCGGATATGTGTTTGGTCATTCATTTGCACATCACATTACATCATAACATTTGCATTCATAAACATTCATTCAGACATATATAAGATAACCATCATCATAGCATAAGCAGTTGCTTCGGCTTTAAAGATCAGGTTTCGGAAAAAAGAAGAAGCAGTTTTTTATGCTTAGTTGTGTACGAAAAGAAGGGAAGGTGTTTTTTCGCCTTCGGCTCAAAATGATAATTTCGTCCACACCAAAGCACTTCATACATCGATGGAAGGGTAAGAATACATTGCAAGGTATGAACAAAGTTCATCAAGAACAGTTTGGTTATATTTACAAAAGTTATTACAAAAAGTTTTGAGTCTTTCTACAATCTACTTCTATCAATCTTCATTGGAATTCAGCTTCGGTGTCATATTCTTTAAACATCAGCTTCGGCATCGTCATCCTACATGAATTACAGTATTGAGAGTGAAAATCAAGTTTGAAGGAAAAGGTAAGTACAATATATGATTTCTTACTGGTTCAAGATGACTCCGAGCTTCGTCGCCGGCTTTCTCTCGCCCGCCTTTTGTCCATATCATCTTTATAAATCTGTTTGAAATGCTTCGGGCGAGATCAGGGATGTCGTCTAAAATTGATGGAGATAGAGTGAAGTTGGGCCTGTTGACGATTTTCCCATGATCACAGCCAGCCTTCAGAAATGCTGCAGCAGTGCCCCGAGAAGCCACCCAGGCACAGAAGTCACCATGCCCAGCTATGACTTCGTCGAGCTCGTCAATCTCCCCCTCAATATGTTCGAAGGTCTTCGGCAGATCTTCAGCTGAGGGGGTGAATTTTTCACTGCTGGCTCCAACTGAGTAGAAAATCTTTCTTAATCTATGAATGCAATTGTTGCTAAATTTCAAGCATTTCTCTTGAAGATTTGTCAGTAGTTTTCTCAAATCTGAATTTTGCTGAGCTTCGGCTTCGAGTTTTGCACTAAGCTCTTGTTTTTCTCGTTCGAACTGCTCAGACTGGCGGAGAAGCTTCGTATTCAGTTCTGATATCTTTGCTTCAGCTTCCGCCAATAAACCTTCGGTTGCCTGGAGCTCAAAGTTCTTTTTCTCAAAAGCATCTGATTGCTCCTTTATTTTGTTTTCCAAATTTCCAATTATAACTTCATGCTTTTTATCTTCAAGATCTTGTTGCATTTGCAAAGCTTTGCTTAACAGCATACTCTATATGAACACAACCTTCGTCAGACATGTTCTTATTAAAAGCAATAAAAGTTAGGGGACAAGTTGTTCACCTTGAAGTTGGAGTAAAATAAACTACCAACGACATGTTGTCGTCGGTAGCGGCTGATGTCTGCTTCTAGCTTCGGGAATCCAATACTCTTGGACAGAGTACTGATAACTCTGGCCCCTGTTTGGTCTCGAATACACTCTAATTTCTCGTCATCAACACCTCCGAAGAGGAGTGCCCCAGGTTTGTATCCACAGGATTTGGCATATTCTCTAAGCTCTTCCATTTCAGCTTTTGATAGATGCTCTCCAATTAAGTTTTGGAACGCGAAGGCTTCGTCTCCTGAAGCTTCATCAGCAACTCCTTTTCCTTTCTTTGACGCTGCGGTCACGGCCTCTTCGGCAGTAGTGGTAGCTTCTTCTGCAGCCATGTCTAGCAATATTTGGTCAATATGTTCAATTGTGCTATCCAAATTCAAATCTTCAGCTGAGGCAGCTTCGGCAGCTGCGGCCTCCGAAGGTGCAATTTCAATATCTGCCCCCTCTGCAGCCGTTGGTGTTTTTTGGGCCGAAGCTCTCGGCGGTGTCTTGTCAATCACCTCTGTCACGGTAATAATTCTTTGTTTCTTTGCCTTGATTGTTTTCTTCGATTTCTCGGGCTCCTTGTCCTTCTGAAAAAACTTTGTCAGTTGAGGGCCCAGTGGACTTAGCTTCGCAGGTAAGGATTCAGTCATTACCTTCAGAATTTCCTCAATGTCAGCAGCAGAAGGTGATGCGGGGGTTTCTTCTGCTTCGGATATTTGTTGCTTCGGAGATGTTTTCCTCTTCTTCGGAATTTTCTTCTTTAATGGCTCTTTTTCTTCATCTATGGCTTCAGTTATCCTTTTTCTTTTTTGACCCCCAGCACCTTTGTTCAGGTTTTCATAATCAGGGTAATCAAAACCCAAGGCATCCAATACTCGATTTAGCCTTCGTTTTGGACGGGTTCCGAAGGCTGCGGTCATCAATTGATCTTCTTTTTTGGAATAGTTGCCAAGTATTTCATTGCACATTGCTTCAATTGTTTCCAACCACTCTTGGCAAGGTGTTTTAAAGTATTTTTTAAATTTGAAATAGTAAGGTAAACACACAAGTTCACCTTCTTTCTTTTTCCCCTTCAGCTTCGGCATTTCCCAATCTTTTAAACTAGGAAAAACTTTGAAAGCCAAAAACTCCTGCACCAGGTCTCTTGTACTAATATGTTCTGCAACAATTCTGAATTCATCCATTGCTTTTCGTGTGGTACCGTCTACTGACATGTTGCAGAGAGGCCGGGTTTCTCCGAAGATTAGTTCGAGTGGACTTTGCACAAGTTTCTCCTTGTCATCATTAACCTTAACATAAAACCACTCAGACTTCCACCCTGCTGCCCATTTACTCCGATAGCTGATTACAGGAAACTTCGTGGTCTTCCGATAAGCAAAGTTGTAGCAACCAAAATTATCATGCAAGCCATCCTTTCTAGCCTTCGTCTGATAGTGCAGTTCGTGAACCCGGCAGAAGCTGTCCGCAAATGGCTCCACTGCTTGGCTTCGGAGTGCCCAAATATAGACACTAAGCCTAACGATAGCGTTAGGGGTCAGCTGGTGAAAATAGATACCGAATCTTTTCAGCACCTCTGCAATAATCCCGTTAAGGGGGAATCTTAATCCAGCCTTTAAAAAGCTTTTAAAAATGACAATTTCATCCTTTTCCGGCTTCGGGGTAGTCTCTTCTCCCCCAAAGCGTAGTAGCTTCTTCTGATCCTCATTGAAAAAGCCTGACTTTACCATTTTGGAGAGATCAGCCTTCGAAACGGTGGATTTTCCAAAGTCCAAGTGGCTGGGTTTACTTGGCATGGCAATACGATAGTCGTCCTCTGGATCAGTTTCCTCATTAACTTCTTCTTCTACTCCGGCAGGTGCTTGTTGAGTTTGTTCTGCATCTTCACCAGGAGTCTCTTCAGAAACTACCAGCCCGGAGCGTTGCATGGCTTCGGAGATGGGAACAGTCTCCGAAGCTTCAGTTTCGCCTCCCTCACGCTCAACCCTGGCAGTAGAACGCACTCTGGCCATTTAATTATGAACTTGCGAAACTTTTAAAACTTTCTTCCTCCGAAGCAGGTTTCAGGCTGGAGCTTCGTTCGATTCCGATGGACAGGCTTCGGCGACGGTTAAAAATTTTGGCAGCAAAACAGTACAAATAGCAGTAAATGCTGTGGTAACTTCACACCTACTCGTCTGTTTATATAGTGCTGCAGGTAAGAAGGCGAAGCGCCAGAAGTTTTACACCAGGCGGACACCCGCTCGCACTCGCTGTACGGTGGACCGCGGAGACCGAACAGTAACTCTGCAACGTGGGGCCGATACGCGCAGGGAGATTGAATCGTTTCTCGACAACGAGCTCAGGGAAGGTGTTTTTGGACCTTCGGCGCTCCGAAGCCTAAGAAACTTTTTTCACGGATCAAGCTCGTTACGAAAAACGATCTAGCACCGCGAAAGGGGCTACTGTTGGGTCTATGCTTCGTCGCCGAAGGTCTTATAAGAAGAAGTGGTCCTCGGCTGAAGCTGTTTGTATAAGATAGCCGAAGGTTCTTCTTTGTGAAGCTTCGGCATTATAAACCGACTTAAAGGTAGAATGACCTTTTAGTCCATAAAAGGTCTGAGTCAATGTTGTAAGTTTTTATAAGGGGCATATTTGTAATCTCTCACAGGCTGCATCCTGTGCCTATAAATAGTGAACAGTATTCCGTTACTGTTCACGCATTCGGAATTCTGCAATCGTCTCTTTCGGAATTCACTCTTTGTCAAGGCATAGGTATCATTGTATAAAATTACTCATTATATTAAGTAAATATAATATACATTTATATATTGCATCTGTGATTCGTTCATTTTATACCTTTTATTTTGTATTATTTTACAATGGTAATTGAAAGTTCATTACGAAGATCCAGCTTCGTAATAATACTTTCATCAACCTTCGTCCAAGATCCATTATCCTTAAGGGAATAATGTTTCATGGACGAAGGACAGTAATATTTAACATTTTATGTTGCCTTGTTCTTAATTCATAGCATTTGAGAACAAGTCCCCAACATGGTCTCCACCAGAAATCCAAGAATGTGATCTATGGCAAGGAAACATATGTGGGGTGAGGTGTATGAGCCTCTAGTCGATGATCAATGGCCACACAACCCCCATTTTTGTCGAAAATAGCCATGAATGACCATTTTCAAAAATACCAAAGGCTAACACGTACGGATTTTTGACCAAGAAATGGTCTCCACCAGAAATCCAAGAATGTGATCTATGGCAAGGAAACATATGTGGGGTGAGGTGTACGAGCCTCTGGTCGATGATCAATGGCCACACAACCCCCATTTTTGTCGAAAATAGCCATGAATGACCATTTTCAATAATACCGAAGGTTAACACGTACGAGTTTTTAACCAAGAAATGGTTTCCACCAGAAATCCAAGAATGTAATCTATGGCAAGGAAACATATGTGGGGTGAGGTGTATGAGCCTCTGGTCGATGATCAATGGCCACACAGCCCCCATTTTTTATGAAAATAGCCATGAGCGACCATTTTCAATAATACTAGAGGCTAAGACCTACGAATTTTTAACCAAGAAATGGTCTCCACCAGAAATCCAAGAATGTGATCTACGACAAGGAAACATATGTGGGGTGAGGTGTATGAGTGTCTGGTCGACGATCAATGGCCACACAACCCCCATTTTTGTCGAAAATAGCCATGAACGACCATTTTCAATAATACCAAAGGCTAACACCTACGGATTTTTGACCAAGAAATGGTCGGGGTGAGGTTTACGAGCCTCTGGTCGATGATCAATGGCCACACAACCCCCATTTTTTATGAAAATAGCCATGAGCGACCTTGAAAATAGCCATGAGCGACCATTTTCAATAATACTAGAGGCTAACACCTACGGATTTTAGACCAAGAAATGGTTTCCACCAGAAATCCAAGAATGTGATCTATGGCAAGGAAACATATGTGGGGTGAGGTGTATGAGCCTCTGGTCGACGATCAATGGCCACACAACCCCCATTTTGCCGAAAATAGCCATGAATGACCATTTTCAATAATACCGAAGGCTAACACCTACGGATTTTTGACCAAGAAATGGTCTCCACCAGAAATCCAAGAATGTGATCTATGGCAAGGAAACATATGTGGGGTGAGGTGTATGAGCCTCTGGTCGACGATCAATGGCCACACAACCCTAATTTTTGTCGAAAATAGCCATGAACGACCATTTTCAATGACACTGAAGGCTAACACCTACGGATTTTTGACCAAGAAATGGTCTCCACCATAAATCCAAGAATGTGATCTATGGCAAGGAAACATATGTGTAGTGAGGTGTATGAGCCTCTGGTCGAAGATCAATGGCCACACAACCCCCATTTTTGTCGAAAATAGCCATGAATGACCATTTTCAAAAATACCAAAGGCTAACACATTCGGATTTTTGCCCAAGAAATGGTCTCCACTAGAAATCCAAGAATGTGATCTATGGCAAGGAAACATATGTGGGGTGAGGTGTACGAGCCTCTGGTCGATGATCAATTGCCACAGAACCCCCATTTTGCCGAAAATAGCCATGAACGACCATTTTCAATAATACCGAAGGCTAACACCTACGGATTTTTGACCAAGAAATGGTCTCCACCATAAATCCAAGAATGTAATCTATGGCAAGGAAACATATGTGGGGTGAGGTGTATGAGCTTCTGGTCGACGATCAATGGCCACACAACCCCCATTTTTGTCGAAAATAGCCATGAACGACCATTTTCAATAATACCGAAGGCTAACACCTACGGATTTTTGACCAAGAAATGGTCTCCACCATAAATCCAAGAATGTGATTTATGGCAAGGAAACATATGTGGGGTGAGGTGTATGAGCGTCTGGTCGATGATCAATGGCCACACAACCCCCATTTTTGTCGAAAATAGCCATGAACGACTATTTTCAATAATATCGAAGGCTAACACGTACGAGTTTTTAACCAAGAAATGGTTTCCACCAGAAATCCAAGAATGTAATCTATGGCAAGGAAACATATGTGGGGTGAGGTTTATGAGCCACTGGTCGATGATAAATGGCCACACAACCCCAATGTTTTATGAAAATAGCCATGAGCGACCTTGAAAATAGCCATGAGCGACCATTTTCAATAATACTAGAGGCTAACACCTACGGATTTTAGACCAAGAAATGGTCTCCACCAGAAATCCAAGAATGTGATCTATGGCAAGGAAACATATGTGGGGTGAGGTGTATGAGCGTCTGGTCGATGATTAATGGCCACAGAACCCCCATTTTGCCGAAAATAGCCATGAACGACCATTTTCAATAATACCGAAGGCTATCACGTACGGATTTTTGACCAATAAATGGTCTCCACCAGAAATCCAAGAATGTGATCTATGGCAAGGAAACATATGTGGGGTGAGGTGTATGAGCCTCTGGTCGATGATCAATGGCCACACAACCCCCATTTTTGTCGAAAATAGCCATGAACGACCATTTTCAATAATATCGAAGGCTAACTGGGGGTTGTGTGGCCATTGATCGTCGACCAGAGGCTCATACACCTCACCCCACATATGTTTCCTTGTCGTAGATCACATTCTTGGATTTCTGGTGGAGACCATTTCTTGGTCAAAAATCCGTAGGTGTTAGCCTTCGATATTATTGAAAATGGTCGATCATGGCTATTTTCGACAAAAATGGGGGTTGTGTGGCCATTGATCATCGACCAGAGGCTCATACACCTCACCCCACATATGTTTCCTTGCCATAGATCACATTCTTGGATTTCTGGTGGAGACCATTTCTTGGTCAAAAATCCGTAGGTGTTAGCCTTCGGTATTATTGAAAATGGTCGTTCATGGCTATTTTCGACAAAAATGGGGGTTGTGTGGCCATTGATCATCGACCAGACGCTCATACACCTCACCCCACATATGTTTCCTTGCCATAGATCACATTCTTGGATTTCTGGTGGAGACCATTTCTTGGTCTAAAATCCGTAGGTGTTAGCCTCTAGTATTATTGAAAATGGTCGTTCATGGCTATTTTCGACAAAAATTAGGGTTGTGTGGCCATTGATCATCGACCAGAGGCTCATACACCTCACCCCACATATGTTTCCTTGCCATAGATCACATTCTTGGATTTCTGGTGGAAACCATTTCTTGGTTAAAAACTCGTACGTGTTAGCCTTCGGTATTATTGAAAATGGTCATTCATGGCTATTTTCGGCAAAATGGGGGTTGTGTGGCCATTGATCGTCGACCAGAGGCTCATACACCTCACCCCACATATGTTTCCTTGTCGTAGATCACATTCTTGGATTTCTGGTGGAGACCATTTCTTGGTCAAAAATCCGTAGGTGTTAGCCTTCGATATTATTGAAAATGGTCGTTCATGGCTATTTTCGACAAAAATGGGGGTTGTGTGGCCATTGATCATCGACCAGACGCTCACACACCTCACCCCACATATGTTTCCTTGCCATAGATCACATTCTTGGATTTCTGGTGGAGACCATTTCTTGGTCAAAAATCTGTACGTGTTAGCCTTTGGTATTTTTGAAAATGGTCATTAATGGCTATTTTCGACAAAAATGGGGGTTGTGTGGCCATTGATCATCGACTAGAGGCTCATACACCTCACCCCACATATGTTTCCTTGCCATAGATCACATTCTTGGATTTCTAGTGGAGACCATTTCTTGGTCAAAAATCCGTAGGTGTTAGCCTTCGGTATTATTGAAAATGGTCGTTCATGGCTATTTTCGGCAAAATGGGGGTTGTGTGGCCATTGATCGTCGACCAGAGGCTCATACACCTCACCCCACATATGTTTCCTTGTCGTAGATCACATTCTTGGATTTCTGGTGGAGACCATTTCTTGGTAAAAAATCCGTAGGTGTTAGCCTTCGGTATTATTGAAAATGGTCGTTCATGGCTATTTTCGACAAAAATGGGGGTTGTGTGGCCATTGATCATCGACCAGACGCTCATACACCTCACCCCACATATGTTTCCTTGCCATAGATCGCATTCTTGGATTTCTGGTGGAGACCATTTCTTGGTCAAAAATCCGTACGTGTTACCCTTCGGTATGATTGAAAATGGAGGTTGTGTGACCATTGATCATCGACCAGAGGCTCATACACCTCACCCCACATATGTTTCCTTGTCGTAGATCACATTCTTGGATTTCTGGTGGAGACCATTTCTTGGTCAAAAATCCGTAGGTGTTAGCCTTCGATATTATTGAAAATAGTCGTTCATGGCTATTTTCGACAAAAATGGGGGTTGTGTGGCCATTGATCATCGACTAGAGTCTCATACACCTCACCCCACATATGTTTCCTTGCCATAGATCACATTCTTGGATTTCTGGTGGAGACCATTTCTTGGTCAAAAATCCGTAGGTGTTAGCCTTCGGTATTATTGAAAATGGTCGTTCATGGCTATTTTCGACAAAAATGGGGGTTGTGTGGCCATTGATCATCGACCAGACGCTCATACACCTCACTACACATATGTTTCCTTGCCATAGATCACATTCTTGGATTTATGGTGGAGACCATTTCTTGGTCAAAAATCCGTAGGTGTTAGCCTTCGGTATTATTGAAAATGGTCGTTCATGGCTATTTTCGTCAAAATGGGGGTTGTGTGGCCATTGATCGTCGACCAGAGGCTCATACACCTCACCCCACATATGTTTGCTTTCCATAGATCACATTCTTGGATTTCTGGTGGAAACCATTTCTTGGTCTAAAATCCGTAGGTGTTAGCCTCTAGTATTATTGAAAATGGTCGCTCATGGCTATTTTCAAGGTCGCTCATGGCTATTTTCATAAAAAATGGGGGTTGTGTGGCCATTGATCATCGACCAGAGGCTCGTAAACCTCACCCCGACCATTTCTTGGTCAAAAATCCGTAGGTGTTAGCCTTTGGTATTATTGAAAATGGTCGTTCATGGCTATTTTCGACAAAAATGGGGGTTGTGTGGCCATTGATCGTCGACCAGACGCTCATACACCTCACCCCACATATGTTTCCTTGTCGTAGATCACATTCTTGGATTTCTGGTGGAGACCATTTCTTGGTTAAAAATCTGTAGGTCTTAGCCTCTAGTATTATTGAAAATGGTCGCTCATGGCTATTTTCATAAAAAATGGGGGCTGTGTGGCCATTGATCATCGACCAGAGGCTCATACACCTCACCACACTTATGTTTCCTTGCCATAGATTACATTCTTGGATTTCTGGTGGAAACCATTTCTTGGTTAAAAACTCGTACGTGTTAGCCTTCGGTATTATTGAAAATGGTCGTTCATGGCTATTTTCGACAAAAATGGGGGTTGTGTGGCCATTGATCATCGACCAGACGCTCATACACCTCACCCCACATATGTTTCCTTGCCATAGATCACATTCTTGGATTTCTGGTGGAGACCATTTCTTGGTCTAAAATCCGTAGGTGTTAGCCTCTAGTATTATTGAAAATGGTCGCTCATGGCTATTTTCAAGGTCGCTCATGGCTATTTTCATAAAAATGGGGGTTGTGTGGCCATTTATCATCGACTAGAGGCTCATAAACCTCACCCCACATATGTTTCCTTGCCATAGATTACATTCTTGGATTTCTGGTGGAAACCATTTCTTGGTTAAAAACTCGTACGTGTTAGCCTTCGGTATTATTGAAAATGGTCATTCATGGCTATTTTCGGCAAAATGGGGGTTGTGTGGCCATTGATCGTCGACCAGAGGCTCTGTTGGAGACTTGTTCTTGAATGCTATGAGTCAGGAACAAGGCAACATAGAAAATGTTAATCGGTAAAGTCCTTCGTCCTTCGAAGCATTATTCCTCTCAGGATATAATGATTTTCGGACGAAGGTTATGAAGGGCATACCTTCATAAATACATTATATAATGATGAAGGATGAACTATAAGGAATATAATGAACAACATAAACAATTATGTTTTATTATCATGTACAAACAGAAGTAATCGATAAGATTACAGCATGTACCTTTAACTTGAAGGGGATGAAAGTACAAGCGTGACGCAAAAGTAAATGCCAAATCAGCGTGAACAGTACGGGGGTACTGTTCACCTATTTATAGGCACGGGGCACAACCCATACAGAATTACATTCATGCCCTTTACACTTGATAATAATTCTATAGTAATCTATCGAGGTCTAAATGGCCTTTTCATCTTTAAGTCGGTTCCACATTCTGTTGCCATGCCGAAGCTTTCCTGCTCACACCTTCGGCGCTGTATCAACCTTCGTACTATTCTGGTCTACTGTGACGCCGACTTGAGTCCGAAGATACCTGTTCACACATTATACTCCAGAAATACTGTTAAATCCTGTTTTTGAGGACCTTCGGAAGCCGAAGGCCCCCAACAGTAGCCCCTCGCAATATTAATTTGTTTAAAACAATAAATTTAAATTGCGACATGGACGAAGGCTTTACGCCGAAGGTCCGAAAAAACACCTTCCCTTTGCTAGAATAGCAACATTCACTGACAAGCGGGGTCTTTCAACTTTCAACACATTTGGCGTATAAATATGGTCATACCGCAAACTCATTTGACACGCTCTCTGGCCATCTACTCCCGCTCACTCAATTTTTAGCTCTTGTGCACTAAGATTTGCTAAGCTTTTAGTTTTGAAGCTTCGGCTTTGAAAACAGTTTTTTAGTGTCTCCGAAGATGTCTGAAGATAAGAAGGCTGCTGCTGAGACGAAGCTGAGCCTTGACGAAGAGAAAAACTTGGGGTTTCTTTTAGCGATGTCAAAGACCAATACAGAAAAAATCACCAAGGAGATTCTGGAAGGTTTGTCTGAAGATACTTGTGACAGTGACAGTTATGATGTGGACAGTGATGGTGAAGACTCCGAAGATCGTCCTTGGCGACCAAGCCATTCGGTTTATGGTAAATCAACTATCAAAGAGAATCATCTTGTCAACATGAGAGGAAGGTATTTCCGGGATTTGTCCATTGTGAGGGCCGACGAAGGGGAAAAAACTTGTCCACACCCTGAAGAGAATGAAGTCGTAGTATACCGAAGCTTTTTGAAAGCTGGACTACGATTCCCCTTGAGCAGCTTCGTCGTGGAGGTGCTGAAAATCTTCGAAGTCTATCTTCACCAACTTACCCCCGAGGCAATCATAAGACTGAATATCTTCGTGTGGGCCGTGAGAAGCCAAGGTCTGAAGCCTGATGCAAAAAGCTTCTGTAATATACATGAATTATCATACGAGACAAAACCTTGGGGGTAAGGAACAGTATCACAATAATTTTGGCTGCTACAGTTTCGTTTCTCGGTCCGGGTCAAGCTGTCCCGTGCCAACCTTTCGGAAGAGATGGCCCGGAGACTGGATGACAGAATGGTTTTATGTGAAGAATGACCTGTCAGTACGAGAAGATATCAAAGGTATAATTATGCGCCCTATTTGGCAAAGCTTCGGCCTTCGGAGGCCGAAGGTTGAAATGAGTGAAGCTGCCGAAGAATGCCAGAGGGCCTTCGGCGTTGTCTGCTCTTTTATTGGAACGAGAGATTTAGTACAAGAGCATATTGCCTTCCGGGTATGGCCGCTCGCGGAGAAATGGGAAATGCCACAAGAAACCATAAAAGAGGCCGACGAAGGTGGACTTGTGAGACTGAAGTACACCTTCAAGTTCGGAGATAAATTTGCTGAGCCAGATGATGACTGGTTAAAAAGCATTGAAAATTTAAGTGATGAGCTGCTTGGTGCTTATTCGAAGGCCGAAGATACTGCGATGTCAGCAGCCTTCGGAGGCCGAAAAAAGAAGAGGCTGAATCGGGTATTTGATGCAATTGGGTTTGTCTACCCTGACTATTGCTATCCCATTCGAAGGCAGAAGAGAAAAAACACAACCTCTGCAAAAGAAGAAGCTGCAACTGCTCCTAGCGAGCCAGAACCTGAAAGAAAGATTTGGCCATGACCGCAGCATTGCCACCATACGAAGATACTGTTGCTTCGTAGCTCATCAAAAACTGTTTCGGGTCTGAGTGGCCATCGAATACGGGAAGCTGAGGCGGCTTGTAGGACGGAGGCCAAGGTGTAGCCTGCAGCTCAGCGGGCAGAGGAGAAGCATCGTCAAAAACAAAATTCCCATGATGGAAATTGTCATACCAGTCATCTTCGTTGGGAAAACCATCCTGATGAAGGTCTTGGTGCTGAGGCCTTCGGTGTTGCTCATCCTGAGCAAGGTGACAAACTTCTTCAGAGGCTTCGTCTATCTGCCTCTGCAGCTCAGCTAGCCTGGCCATCTTTTCTTTCTTCCTCTGCACTTGTTGATGAAGCATCTCCATATTTCTGATTTCTTGATCTATCTCGTCCTCTGGTGGTGTCGGGCTAACAGCCTTCCTTTTCTGGCTTCGGGCCTCCCGAAGGGAGACTGTCTCCTGATTGTGGTCCAGCGGTTGTAGAGCTGCAGTCCCAGTTGCTGAAGCTTTCTTCGGCGCCATAACGAAGGTTTATGATCGCTGAAGGTGTTCAAAAAACTCAAAGAGTGGAAGTGAGTTCACCGGAGGTGGGCGCCAATGTTGGAGACTTGTTCTTGAATGCTATGAGTCAGGAACAAGGCAACATAGAAAATGTTAATCGGTAAAGTCCTTCGTCCTTCGAAGCATTATTCCTCTCAGGATATAATGATTTTCGGACGAAGGTTATGAAGGGCATACCTTCATAAATACATTATATAATGATGAAGGATGAACTATAAGGAATATAATGAACAACATAAACAATTATGTTTTATTATCATGTACAAACAGAAGTAATCGATAAGATTACAGCATGTACCTTTAACTTGAAGGGGATGAAAGTACAAGCGTGACGCAAAAGTAAATGCCAAATCAGCGTGAACAGTACGGGGGTACTGTTCACCTATTTATAGGCACGGGGCACAACCCATATAGAATTACATTCATGCCCTTTACACTTGATAATAATTCTATAGTAATCTATCGAGGTCTAAATGGCCTTTTCATCTTTAAGTCGGTTCCACATTCTGTTGCCACGCCGAAGCTTTCCTGCTCACACCTTCGGCGCTGTATCAACCTTCGTACTATTCTGGTCTACTGTGACGCCGACTTGAGTCCGAAGATACCTGTTCACACATTATACTCCAGAAATACTGTTAAATCCTGTTTTTGAGGACCTTCGGAAGCCGAAGGCCCCCAACAGGCTCATACACCTCACCCCACATATGTTTCCTTGTCGTAGATCACATTCTTGGATTTCTGGTGGAAACCATTTCTTGGTCAAAAATCCGTAGGTGTTAGCCTTCGATATTATTGAAAATGGTCGTTCATGGCTATTTTCGACAAAAATGGGGGTTGTGTGGCCATTGATCATCGACCATAGGCTCATACACCTCACCCCACATATGTTTCCTTGCCATAGATCACATTCTTGGATTTCTGGTGGAGACCATTTCTTGGTCAAAAATCCGTAGGTGTTAGCCTTCGGTATTATTGTAAATGGTCATTCATGGCTATTTTCGACAAAAATGGGGGTTGTGTGGCCATTGATCATCGACGAGAGGCTCATACACCTCACCCCACATATGTTTCCTTGCCATAGATCACATTCTTGGATTTCTGGTGGAGACCATTTCTTGGTCAAAAATCCGTAGGTCTTAGCCTCTAGTATTATTGAAAATGGTCGCTCATGGCTATTTTCATAAAAAATGGGGGTTGTGTGGCCATTGATCATCGACCAAGCCATGAACGACCATTTTCAAAAATACCAAAGGCTAACACGTACGGATTTTTGACCAAGAAATGGTCTCCACCAGAAATCCAAGAATGTGATCTATGGCAAGGAAACATATGTGGGGTGAGGTTTATGAACCTCTAGTCGATGAAAATGGCCACACAACCCCCATTTTTTATGAAAATAGCCATGAGCGACCTTGAAAATAGCCATGAGCGACCATTTTCAATAATACTAGAGGCTAACACCTACGGATTTTAGACCAAGAAATGGTCCCCACCAGAAATCCAAGAATGTGATCTATGGCAAGGAAACATATGTGGGGTGAGGTGTATGAGCGTCTGGTCGATGATCAATGGCCACACAACCCCCATTTTTGTCGAAAATAGCCATGAACGACCATTTTCAATAATACCGAAGGCTAACACCTACAGATTTTTGACCAAGAAATGGTCTCCACCAGAAATCCAAGAATGTGATCTATGGCAAGGAAACATATGTGGGGTGAGGTGTATGAGCCTCTGGTCGATGATCAATGGCCACACAACCCCCATTTTTGTCGAAAATAGCCATGAACGACCATTTTCAATAATATCGAAGGCTAACACCTACGGATTTTTGACCAAGAAATGGTCTCCACCAGAAATCCAAGAATGTGATCTACGACAAGGAAACATATGTGGGGTGAGGTGTATGAGCCTCTGGTTGACGATCAATGGCCACAGAACCCCCATTTTCCCGAAAATAGCCATGAGCGACCATTTTCAATAATATTAGAGGCTAAGACCTACGGATTTTTGACCAAGAAATGGTCTCCACCAGAAATCCAAGAATGTGATCTATGGCGAGGAAACATATGTGGGGTGAGGTGTATGAGCCTCTGGTCGATGATCAATGGCCACACAACCCCCATTTTTGTCGAAAATAGCCATGAACGACCATTTTCAATAATACCGAAGGCTAACACCTACGGATTTTTGACCAAGAAATGGTCTCCACCAGAAATCCAAGAATGTGATCTATGGCAAGGAAACATATGTGGGGTGAGGTGTACGAGCCTCTGGTCGATGATCAATGGCCACAGAACCCCCATTTTGCCGAAAATAGCCATGAACGACCATTTTCAATAATACCGAAGGCTAACACCTACGGATTTTTGACCAAGAAATGGTCTCCACCAGAAATCCAAGAATGTGATCTATGGCAAGGAAACATATGTGGGGTGAGGTGTACGAGCCTCTGGTCGATGATCAATGGCCACAGAACCCCCATTTTGCCGAAAATAGCCATGAACGACCATTTTCAATAATACCGAAGGCTAACACGTACGAGTTTTTGACCAAGAAATGGTCTCCACCAGAAATCCAAGAATGTGATCTATGGCAAGGAAACATATGTGGGGTGAGGTGTATGAGCCTCTGGTCGATGATCAATGGCCACACAACCCCCATTTTTGTCGAAAATAGCCATGAACGACCATTTTCAATAATATCGAAGGCTAACACCTACGGTTTTTTGACCAAGAAATGGTCTCCACCAGAAATCCAAGAATGTGATCTACAACAAGGAAACATATGTGGGGTGAGGTGTATGAGCCTCTGGTCGACGATCAATGGCCACACAACCCCCATTTTGCCGAAAATAGCCATGAATGACCATTTTCAATAATACTGAAGGCTAACACGTACGCGTTTTTAACCAAGAAATGGTTTCCACCAGAAATCCAAGAATGTAATCTATGGCAAGGAAACATATTTGGGGTGAGGTTTATGAGCCTCTAGTCGATGATAAATGGCCACACAACCCCCATTTTTTATGAAAATAGCCATGAGCGACCTTGAAAATAGCCATGAGCGACCATTTTCAATAATACTAGAGGCTAACACCTACGGATTTTAGACCAAGAAATGGTCTCCACCAGAAATCCAAGAATGTGATCTATGGCAAGGAAACAAATGTGGGGTGAGGTGTATGAGCGTCTGGTCGATGATCAATGGCCACACAACCCCCATTTTTGTCGAAAATAGCCATGAACGACCATTTTCAATAATACCGAAGGCTAACACCTACGGATTTTTGACCAAGAAATGGTCTCCACCAGAAATCCAAGAATGTGATCTATGGCAAGGAAACATATGTGGGGTGAGGTGTATGAGCCTCTAGTCGATGATCAATGGCCACACAACCCCCATTTTTGTCGAAAATAGCCATGAATGACCATTTTCAAAAATACCAAAGGCTAACACGTATGGATTTTTGACCAAGAAATGGTCTCCACCAGGAATCCAAGAATGTGATCTATGGCAAGGAAACATATGTGGGGTGAGGTGTATGATCTTCTGGTCGGTGATCAATGGCCACACAACCCCCATTTTGCCGAAAATAGCCATGAACGACCATTTTCAATAATACCGAAGGCTAACACGTACGAGTTTTTAACCAAGAAATGGTCTCCACCAGAAATCCAAGAATGTGATCTATGGCAAGGAAACATATGTGGGGTGCGGTTTATGAGCCTCTAGGTGATGATAAATGGCCACACAACCCCCATTTTTTATGAAAATAGCCATGAGCGAGCATTTTCAATAATACTAGAGGCTAAGACCTACGGATTTTAGACCAAGAAATGGTCTCCACCAGAAATCCAAGAATGTGATCTATGGCAAGGAAACATATGTGGGGTGAGGTGTATGAGCATCTGGTCGATGATCAATGGCCACACACCCCCATTTTTGTCGAAAATAGCCATGAACGACCATTTTCAATAATACCGAAGGCTAACACCTACGGATTTTTGACCAAGAAATGGTCTCCACCAGAAATCCAAGAATGTGATCTATGGTAAGGAAACATATGTGGGGTGAGGTGTATGAGCCTCTAGTCGATGATCAATGGCCACACAACCCCCATTTTTGTCGAAAATAGCCATGAACGACCATTTTCAATAATACCGAAGGCTAACACCTACGGATTTTTGACCAAGAAATGGTCTCCACCAGAAATCCAAGAATGTGATCTATGGCAAGAAAACATATGTGGGGTGAGGTGTATGAGCCTCTGGTTGATGATCAATGGCCACACAACCCCCATTTTGCCGAAAATAGCCATGAATGACCATTTTCAATAATACCGAAGGCTAACACGTACGAGTTTTTAACCAAGAAATGGTTTCCACCAGAAATCCAAGAATGTAATCTATGGCAAGGAAACATATGTGGGGTGAGGTTTATGAGCCTCTAGTCGATGATAAATGGCCACACAACCCCCATTTTTTATGAAAATAGCCATGAGCGACCTTGAAAATAGCAATGAGCGACCATTTTCAATAATACTAGAGGCTAACACCTACGGATTTTAGAACAAGAAATGGTCTCCACCAGAAATCCAAGAATGTGATCTATGGCAAGGAAAAATATGTGGGGTGAGGTGTATGAGTGTCTGGTCGATGATCAATGGCCACACAACCCCCATTTTTGTCGAAAATAGCCATGAACGACCATTTTCAATAATACCGAAGGCTAACACCTACGGATTTTTGACCAAGAAATGGTCTCCACCAGAAATCCAAGAATGTGATCTATGGCAAGGAAACATATGTGGGGTGAGGTGTATGAGCCTCTGGTCGACGATCAATGGCCACACAACCCTAATTTTTGTCGAAAATAGCCATGAACGACCATTTTCAATGACACTGAAGGCTAACACCTACGGATTTTTGACCAAGAAATGGTCTCCACCATAAATCCAAGAATGTGATCTATGGCAAGGAAACATATGTGTAGTGAGGTGTATGAGCCTCTGGTCGAAGATCAATGGCCACACAACCCCCATTTTTGTCGAAAATAGCCATGAATGACCATTTTCAAAAATACCAAAGGCTAACACGTACGGATTTTCGACCAAGAAATGGTCTCCACCAGAAATCCAAGAATGTGATCTATGGCAAGGAAACATATGTGGGGTGAGGTGTACGAGCCTCTGGTCGATAATGAATGGTCACACAACCCCCATTTTGCCGAAAATAGCCATGAACGACCGTTTTCAATAATACCGAAGGCTAACACGTACGAGTTTTTAACCAAGAAATGGTCTCCACCAGAAATCCAAGAATGTGATCTATGGCAAGGAAACATATGTGGGGCGAGGTTTATGAGCCTCTAGTCGATGATAAATGGCCACACAACCCCCATTTTTTTATGAAAATAGCCATGAGCGACCTTGAAAATAGCCATGAGCGACCATTTTCAATAATACTAGAGGCTAACACCTATGGATTTTAGACCAAGAAATGGTCTCCACCAGAAATCCAAGAATGTGATCTATGACAAGGAAACATATGTGGGGTGAGGTGTATGAGCGTCTGGTCGATGATCAATGGCCACACAACCCCCATTTTTGTCGAAAATAGCCATGATCGACCATTTTCAATAATACCGAAGGCTAACACCTACGGATTTTTGACCAAGAAATGGTCTCCACCAGAAATCCAAGAATGTGATCTATGGCAAGGAAACATATGTGGGGTGAGGTGTATGAGCCTCTGGTCGATGATCAATGGCCACACAACCCCCATTTTTGTCGAAAATAGCCATGAACGACCATTTTCAATAATACCGAAGGCTAACACCTACGGATTTTTGACCAAGAAATGGTCTCCACCAGAAATCCAAGAATGTGATCTATGGCAAGGAAACATATGTGGGGTGAGGTGTATGAGCGTCTGGTCGATGATCAATGGCCACACAACCCCCATTTTTGTCGAAAATAGCCATGAATGACCATTTACAATAATACCGAAGGCTAACACCTACAGATTTTTGACCAAGAAATGGTCTCCACCAGAAATCCAAGAATGTGATCTATGGAAAGGAAACATATGTGGGGTGAGGTGTACGAGCCTTTGGTCGATGATCAATGGCCACAGAACCCCCATTTTGCCGAAAATAGCCATGAACGACCATTTTCAATAATACCGAAGGCTAACACGTACGAGTTTTTGACCAAGAAATGGTCTCCACCAAAAATCCAATAATGTGATCTATGGCAAGGAAACATATGTGGGTTGAGGTGTACGAGCCTCTGGTTGATGATCAATGGCCACACAACCCCCATTTTGCCGAAAATAGCCATGAATGACCATTTTCAATAATACCGAAGGCTAACACGTACGAGTTTTTAACCAAGAAATGGTTTCCACCAGAAATCCAAGAATGTAATCTATGGCAAGGAAACATATGTGGGGTGAGGTTTATGAGGCTCTAGTCGATGATAAATGGCCACACAACCCCCATTTTTTATGAAAATAGCCATGAGCGACCTTGAAAATAGCCATGAGCGACCATTTTCAATAATACTAGAGGATAACACCTACGGATTTTAGACCAAGAAATGGTCTCCACCAGAAATCCAAGAATGTGATCTATGGCAAGGAAACATATGTGGGGTGAGGTGTATGAGCGTCTGGTCGATGATCAATGGCCACACAACCCCCATTTTTGTCGAAAATAGCCATGAACGACCATTTTCAATAATACCGAAGGCTAACACCTAAGGATTTTTGACCAAGAAATGGTCTCCACCAGAAATCCAAGAATGTGATCTATGGCAAGGAAACATATGTGGGGTGAGGTGTATGAGCCTCTTGTCGACGATCAATGGCCACACAACCCTAATTTTTGTCGAAAATAGCCATGAACGACCATTTTCAATGACACTGAAGGCTAACACCTACGGATTTTTGACCAAGAAATGGTCTCCACCATAAATCCAAGAATGTGATCTATGGCAAGGAAACATATGTGTAGTGAGGTGTATGAGCCTCTGGTCGAAGATCAATGGCCACACAACCCCCATTTTTGTCGAAAATAGCCATGAATGACCATTTTCAAAAATACCAAAGGCTAACACGTACGGATTTTTGACCAAGAAATGGTCTCCACCAGAAATCCAAGAATGTGATCTATGGCAAGGAAACATATGTGGGGTGAGGTGTACGAGCCTCTGGTCGATAATGAATGGCCACACAACCCCCATTTTGCCGAAAATAGCCATGAACGACCATTTTCAATAATACCGAAGGCTAACACGTACGAGTTTTTAACCAAGAAATGGTCTCCACCAAAAATCCAAGAATGTGATCTATGGCAAGGAAACATATGTGGGGCGAGGTTTATGGGCCTCTAGTCGATGATAAATGGCCACACAACCCCCATTTTTTATGAAAATAGCCATGAGCGACCTTGAAAATAGCCATGAGCGACCATTTTCAATAATACTAGAGGCTAACACCTATGGATTTTAGACCAAGAAATTGTCTCCACCAGAAATCCAAGAATGTGATCTATGGCAAGGAAACATATGTGGGGTGAGGTGTATGAGCGTCTGGTCGATGATCAATGGCCACACAACCCCCATTTTTGTCGAAAATAGCCATGAACGACAATTTTCAATAATACCGAAGGCTAACACCTACGGATTTTTGACCAAGAAATGGTCTCCACCAGAAATCCAAGAATGTGATCTATGGCAAGGAAACATATGTGGGGTGAGGTGTATGAGCCTCTGGTCGATGATCAATGGCCACACAACCCCCATTTTTGTCGAAAATAGCCATGAACGACCATTTTCAATAATACCGAAGGCTAACACCTACGGATTTTTGACCAAGAAATGGTCTCCACCAGAAATCCAAGAATGTGATCTATGGCAAGGAAACATATGTGGGGTGAGGTGTATGAGCGTCTGGTCGATGATCAATGGCCACACAACCCCCATTTTTGTCGAAAATAGCCATGAATGACCATTTACAATAATACCGAAGGCTAACACCTACGGATTTTTGACCATGAAATGGTCTCCACCAGAAATCCAAAAATGTGATCTATGGAAAGGAAACATATGTGGGGTGAGGTGTACGAGGCTCTGGTCGATGATCAATGGCCACAGAACCCCCATTTTGCCGAAAATAGCCATGAACGACCATTTTCAATAATACCGAAGGCTAACACGTACGAGTTTTTGACCAAGAAATGGTCTCCACCAAAAATCCAAGAATGTGATCTATGGCAAGGAAACATATGTGGGGTGAGGTGTATGAGCGTCTGGTTGATGATCAATGGCCACACAACCCCCATTTTTGTCAAAAATAGCCATGAATGACCATTTACAATAATACCGAAGGCTAACACCTATGGATTTTTGACCAAGAAATGGTCTCCACCAGAAATCCAAGGATGTGATCTATGGCAAGGAAACATATGTGGGGTGAGGTGTATGAGCCTCTGGTCGACGATCAATGGCCACACAACCCTAATTTTTGTCGAAAATAGCCATGAACGACAATTTTCAATGACACTGAAGGCTAACACCTACGGATTTTTGACCAAGAAATGGTCTCCACCATAAATCCAAGAATGTGATCTATGGCAAGGAAACATATGTGGGGTGAGGTGTATGAGCCTCTGGTCGATGATCAATGGCCACACAACCCCCATTTTTGTCGAAAATAGCCATGAATGACCATTTACAATAATACCGAAGGCTAACACCTACGGATTTTTGACCAAGAAATGGTCTCCACCAGAAATCCAAGAATGTGATCTATGGCAAGGAAACATATGTGGGGTGAGGTGTATGAGCCTCTGGTCGATGATCAATGGCCACACAACCCCCATTTTTGTCGAAAATAGCCATGAACGACCATTTTCAATAATATCGAAGGCTAACACCTACGGATTTTTGACCAAGAAATGGTCTCCACCAGAAATCCAAGAATGTTATCTACGACAAGGAAACATATGTGGGGTGAGGTGTATGAGCCTCTGGTCGACGATCAATGGCCACACAACCCCCATTTTGCCGAAAATAGCCATGAATGACCATTTTCAATAATACCGAATGCTAACACGTACGAGTTTTTAACCAAGAAATGGTTTCCACCAGAAATCCAAGAATGTAATCTATGGCAAGGAAACATATGTGGGGTGAGGTTTATGAGCCTCTAGTCGATGATAAATGGCCACACAACCCCCATTTTTTATGAAAATAGCCATGAGCGACCTTGAAAATAGCCATGAGCGACCATTTTCAATAATACTAGAGGCTAACACCTACGGATTTTAGACCAAGAAATGGTCTCCACCAGAAATCCAAGAATGTGATCTATGGCAAGGAAACATATGTGGGGTGAGGTGTATGAGCGTCTGGTCGATGATCAATGGCCACACAACCCCCATTTTTGTCGAAAATAGCCATGAACGACCATTTTCAATAATACCGAAGGCTAACACCTACGGATTTTTGACCAAGAAATGGTCTCCACCAGAAATCCAAGAATGTGATCTATGGCAAGGAAACATATGTGGGGTGAGGTGTATGAGCCTCTGGTCGACGATCAATGGCCACACAACCCTAATTTTTGTCGAAAATAGCCATGAACGACCATTTTCAATGACACTGAAGGCTAACACCTACGGATTTTTGACCAAGAAATGGTCTCCACCATAAATCCAAGAATGTGATCTATGGCAAGGAAACATATGTGTAGTGAGGTGTATGAGCCTCTGGTCGAAGATCAATGGCCACACAACCCCCATTTTTGTCGAAAATAGCCATGAATGACCATTTTCAAAAATACCAAAGGCTAACACGTACGGATTTTTGACCAAGAAATGGTCTCCACCAGAAATCCAAGAATGTGATCTATGGCAAGGAAACATATGTGGGGTGAGGTGTACGAGCCTCTGGTCGATGATCAATGGCCACACAACCCCCATTTTGCCGAAAATAGCCATGAACGACCATTTTCAATAATACCGAAGGCTAACACGTACGAGTTTTTAACCAAGAAATGGTCTCCACCAGAAATCCAAGAATGTGATCTATGGCAAGGAAACATATGTGGGGTGAGGTTTATGAGCCTCTAGTCGATGATAAATGGCCACACAACCCCCATTTTTTATGAAAATAGCCATGAGCGACCTTGAAAATAGCCATGAGCGACCATTTTCAATAATACTAGAGGCTAACACCTATGGATTCTAGACCAAGAAATGGTCTCCACCAGAAATCCAAGAATGTGATCTATGGCAAGGAAACATATGTGGGGTGAGGTGTATGAGCGTCTGGTCGATGATCAATGGCCACACAACCCCCATTTTTGTCGAAAATAGCCATGAACGACCATTTTCAATAATACCGAAGGCTAACACCTACGGATTTTTGACCAAGAAATGGTCTCCACCAGAAATCCAAGAATGTGATCTATGGCAAGGAAACATATGTGGGGTGAGGTGTATGAGCCTCTGGTCGACGATCAATGGCCACACAACCCTAATTTTTTGTCGAAAATAGCCATGAACGACCATTTTCAATGACACTGAAGGCTAACACCTACGGATTTTTGACCAAGAAATGGTCTCCACCATAAATCCAAGAATGTGATCTATGGCAAGGAAACATATGTGTAGTGAGGTGTATGAGCCTCTGGTCGAAGATCAATGGCCACACAACCCCCATTTTTGTCGAAAATAGCCATGAATGACCATTTTCAAAAATACCAAAGGCTAACACATTCGGATTTTTGCCCAAGAAATGGTCTCCACCAGAAATCCAAGAATGTGATCTATGGCAAGGAAACATATGTGGGGTGAGGTGTACAAGCCTCTGGTCGATGATCAATGGCCACAGAACCCCCATTTTGCCGAAAATAGCCATGAATGACCATTTTCAATAATACCGAAGGCTAACACGTACGAGTTTTTGACCAAGAAATGGTCTCCACCAAAAATCCAAGAATGTGATCTATGGCAAGGAAACATATGAGGGGTGAGATTTATGAGCCTCTAGTCGATGATAAATGGCCACACAACCCCCATTTTTTATGAAAATAGCCATGAGCGACCATTTTCAATAATATTAGAGGCTAAGACCTACGGATTTTTGACCAAGAAATGGTCTCCACCAGAAATCTAAGAATGTGATCTATGGCAAGGAAACATATGTGGGGTGAGGTGTATGAGCCTCTGGTCGATGATCAATGGCCACACAACCCACATTGTTGTCGAAAATAGCCATGAATGACCATTTACAATAATACCGAAGGCTAACACCTACGGATTTTTGACCAAGAAATGGTCTCCACCAGAAATCCAAGAATGTGATCTATGGCAAGGAAACATATGTGGGGTGAGGTGTATGAGCCTCTGGTCGATGATCAATGGCCACACAACCCCCATTTTTGTCGAAAATGGCCATGAACGACCATTTTCAATAATATCAAAGGCTAACACCTACGGATTTTTGACCAAGAAATGGTCTCCACCAGAAATCCAAGAATGTGATCTACGACAAGGAAACATATGTGGGGTGAGGTGTATGAGCCTCTGGTCGACGATCAATGGCCACACAACCCCCATTTTGCCGAAAATAGCCATGAATGACCATTTTCAATAATACCGAAGGCTAACACGTACGAGTTTTTAACCAAGAAATGGTTTCCACCAGAAATCCAAGAATGTAATCTATGGCAAGGAAACATATGTGGGGTGAGGTGTACGAGCCTCTGGTCGATGATCAATGGCCACACAACCCCCATTTTGCCGAAAATAACCATGAACGACCATTTTCAATAATACCGAAGGCTAACACGTACGAGTTTTTGACCAAGAAATGGTCTCCACCAAAAATCCAAGAATGTGATCTATGGCAAGGAAACATATGTGGGGTGAGATTTATGAGCCTCTAGTCGATGATAAATGGCCACACAACCCCCATTTTTTTATGAAAATAGCCATGAGCGACCATTTTCAATAATATTAGAGGCTAAGACCTACGGATTTTTGACCAATAAATGGTCTCCACCAGAAATCCAAGAATGTGATCTATGGCAAGGAAACATATGTGGGGTGAGGTGTATGAGCCTATGGTCGATGATCAATGGCCACACAACCCCCATTTTTGTCGAAAATAGCCATGAATGACCATTTACAATAATACCGAAGGCTAACACCTACGGATTTTTGACCAAGAAATGGTCTCCACCAGAAATCCAAGAATGTGATCTATGGCAAGGAAACATATGTGGGGTGAGGTGTATGAGCCTCTGGTCGATGATCAATGGCCACACAACCCCCATTTTTGTCGAAAATAGCCATGAACGACCATTTTCAATAATATCGAAGGCTAACACCTACGGATTTTTGACCAAGAAATGGTCTCCACCAGAAATCCAAGAATGTGATCTACGACAAGGAAACATTTGTGGGGTGAGGTGTATGAGCCTCTGGTCGACGATCAATGGCCACACAACCCCCATTTTGCCGAAAATAGCCATGAATGACCATTTTCAATAATACCGAAGGCTAACACGTACGAGTTTTTAACCAAGAAATGGCTTCCACCAGAAATCCAAGAATGTAATCTATGGCAAGGAAACATATGTGGGGTGAGGTTTATGAGCCTCTAGTCGATGATAAATGGCCACACAACCCCCATTTTTATGAAAATAGCCATGAGCGACCTTGAAAATAGCCATGAGCGACCATTTTCAATAATACTAGAGGCTAACACCTACGGATTTTAGACCAAGAAATGGTCTCCACCAGAAATCCAAGAATGTGATCTACGACAAGGAAACATATGTGGGGTGAGGTGTATGAGCCTCTGGTCGACGATCAATGGCCACACAACCCCCATTTTGCCGAAAATAGCCATGAATGACCATTTTCAATAATACCGAAGGCTAACACGTACGAGTTTTTAACCAAGAAATGGCTTCCACCAGAAATCCAAGAATGTAATCTATGGCAAGGAAACATATGTGGGGTGAGGTTTATGAGCCTCTAGTCGATGATAAATGGCCACACAACCCCCATTTTTTATGAAAATAGCCATGAGCGACCTTGAAAATAGCCATGAGCGACCATTTTCAATAATACTAGAGGATAACACCTACGGATTTTAGACCAAGAAATGGTCTCCACCAGAAATCCAAGAATGTGATCTATGGCAAGGAAACATATGTGGGGTGAGGTGTATGAGCGTCTGGTCGATGATCAATGGCCACACAACCCCCATTTTTGTCGAAAATAGCCATGAACGACCATTTTCAATAATACCGAAGGCTAACACCTAAGGATTTTTGACCAAGAAATGGTCTCCACCAGAAATCCAAGAATGTGATCTATGGCAAGGAAACATATGTGTGGTGAAGTGTATGAGCCTCTTGTCGACGATCAATGGCCACACAACCCTAATTTTTGTCGAAAATAGCCATGAACGACCATTTTCAATGACACTGAAGGCTAACACCTACGGATTTTTGACCAAGAAATGGTCTCCACCATAAATCCAAGAATGTGATCTATGGCAAGGAAACATATGTGTAGTGAGGTGTATGAGCCTCTGGTCGAAGATCAATGGCCACACAACCCCCATTTTTGTCGAAAATAGCCATGAATGACCATTTTCAAAAATACCAAAGGCTAACACGTACGGATTTTTGACCAAGAAATGGTCTCCACCAGAAATCCAAGAATGTGATCTATGGCAAGGAAACATATGTGGGGTGAGGTGTACGAGCCTCTGGTCGATAATGAATGGCCACACAACCCCCATTTTGCCGAAAATAGCCATGAACGACCATTTTCAATAATACCGAAGGCTAACACGTACGAGTTTTTAACCAAGAAATGGTCTCCACCAAAAATCCAAGAATGTGATCTATGGCAAGGAAACATATGTGGGGCGAGGTTTATGAGCCTCTAGTCGATGATAAATAGCCACACAACCCCCATTTTTTATGAAAATAGCCATGAGCGACCTTGAAAATAGCCATGAGCGACCATTTTCAATAATACTAGAGGCTAACACCTATGGATTTTAGACCAAGAAATGGTCTCCACCAGAAATCCAAGAATGTGATCTATGGCAAGGAAACATATGTGGGGTGAGGTGTATGAGCGTCTGGTCGATGATCAATGGCCACACAACCCCCATTTTTGTCGAAAATAGCCATGAACGACAATTTTCAATAATACCGAAGGCTAACACCTACGGATTTTTGACCAAGAAATGGTCTCCACCAGAAATCCAAGAATGTGATCTATGGCAAGGAAACATATGTGGGGTGAGGTGTATGAGCCTCATGGTCGATGATCAATGGCCACACAACCCCCATTTTTGTCGAAAATAGCCATGAACGACCATTTTCAATAATACCGAAGGCTAACACCTACGGATTTTTGACCAAGAAATGGTCTCCACCAGAAATCCAAGAATGTGATCTATGGCAAGGAAACATATGTGGGGTGAGATTTATGAGCCTCTAGTCGATGATAAATGGCCACACAACCCCCATTTTTTATGAAAATAGCCATGAGCGACCATTTTCAATAATATTAGAGGCTAAGACCTACGGATTTTTGACCAAGAAATGGTCTCCACCAGAAATCCAAGAATGTGATCTATGGCAAGGAAACATATGTGGGGTGAGGTGTATGAGCCTATGGTCGATGATCAATGGCCACACAACCCCCATTTTTGTCGAAAATAGCCATGAATGACCATTTACAATAATACCGAAGGCTAACACCTACGGATTTTTGACCAAGAAATGGTCTCCACCAGAAATCCAAGAATGTGATCTATGGCAAGGAAACATATGTGGGGTGAGGTGTATGAGCCTCTGGTCGATGATCAATGGCCACACAACCCCCATTTTTGTCGAAAATAGCCATGAACGACCATTTTCAATAATATCGAAGGCTAACACCTACGGATTTTTGACCAAGAAATGGTCTCCACCAGAAATCCAAGAATGTGATCTACGACAAGGAAACATTTGTGGGGTGAGGTGTATGAGCCTCTGGTCGACGATCAATGGCCACACAACCCCCATTTTGCCGAAAATAGCCATGAATGACCATTTTCAATAATACCGAAGGCTAACACGTACGAGTTTTTAACCAAGAAATGGCTTCCACCAGAAATCCAAGAATGTAATCTATGGCAAGGAAACATATGTGGGGTGAGGTTTATGAGCCTCTAGTCGATGATAAATGGCCACACAACCCCCATTTTTATGAAAATAGCCATGAGCGACCTTGAAAATAGCCATGAGCGACCATTTTCAATAATACTAGAGGCTAACACCTACGGATTTTAGACCAAGAAATGGTCTCCACCAGAAATCCAAGAATGTGATCTACGACAAGGAAACATATGTGGGGTGAGGTGTATGAGCCTCTGGTCGACGATCAATGGCCACACAACCCCCATTTTGCCAAAAATAGCCATGAATGACCATTTTCAATAATACCGAAGGCTAACACGTACGAGTTTTTAACCAAGAAATGGCTTCCACCAGAAATCCAAGAATGTAATCTATGGCAAGGAAACATATGTGGGGTGAGGTTTATGAGCCTCTAGTCGATGATAAATGGCCACACAACCCCCATTTTTTATGAAAATAGCCATGAGCGACCTTGAAAATAGCCATGAGCGACCATTTTCAATAATACTAGAGGATAACACCTACGGATTTTAGACCAAGAAATGGTCTCCACCAGAAATCCAAGAATGTGATCTATGGCAAGGAAACATATGTGGGGTGAGGTGTATGAGCGTCTGGTCGATGATCAATGGCCACACAACCCCCATTTTTGTCGAAAATAGCCATGAACGACCATTTTCAATAATACCGAAGGCTAACACCTAAGGATTTTTGACCAAGAAATGGTCTCCACCAGAAATCCAAGAATGTGATCTATGGCAAGGAAACATATGTGGGGTGAGGTGTATGAGCCTCTTGTCGACGATCAATGGCCACACAACCCTAATTTTTGTCGAAAATAGCCATGAACGACCATTTTCAATGACACTGAAGGCTAACACCTACGGATTTTTGACCAAGAAATGGTCTCCACCATAAATCCAAGAATGTGATCTATGGCAAGGAAACATATGTGTAGTGAGGTGTATGAGCCTCTGGTCGAAGATCAATGGCCACACAACCCCCATTTTTGTCGAAAATAGCCATGAATGACCATTTTCAAAAATACCAAAGGCTAACACGTACGGATTTTTGACCAAGAAATGGTCTCCACCAGAAATCCAAGAATGTGATCTATGGCAAGGAAACATATGTGGGGTGAGGTGTACGAGCCTCTGGTCGATAATGAATGGCCACACAACCCCCATTTTGCCGAAAATAGCCATGAACGACCATTTTCAATAATACCGAAGGCTAACACGTACGAGTTTTTAACCAAGAAATGGTCTCCACCAAAAATCCAAGAATGTGATCTATGGCAAGGAAACATATGTGGGGCGAGGTTTATGAGCCTCTAGTCGATGATAAATGGCCACACAACCCCCATTTTTTATGAAAATAGCCATGAGCGACCTTGAAAATAGCCATGAGCGACCATTTTCAATAATACTAGAGGCTAACACCTATGGATTTTAGACCAAGAAATGGTCTCCACCAGAAATCCAAGAATGTGATCTATGGCAAGGAAACATATGTGGGGTGAGGTGTATGAGCGTCTGGTCGATGATCAATGGCCACACAACCCCCATTTTTGTCGAAAATAGCCATGAACGACAATTTTCAATAATACCGAAGGCTAACACCTACGGATTTTTGACCAAGAAATGGTCTCCACCAGAAATCCAAGAATGTGATCTATGGCAAGGAAACATATGTGGGGTGAGGTGTATGAGCCTCTGGTCGATGATCAATGGCCACACAACCCCCATTTTTGTCGAAAATAGCCATGAACGACCATTTTCAATAATACCGAAGGCTAACACCTACGGATTTTTGACCAAGAAATGGTCTCCACCAGAAATCCAAGAATGTGATCTATGGCAAGGAAACATATGTGAGGTGAGGTGTATGAGCGTCTGGTCGATGATCAATGGCCACACAACCCCCATTTTTGTCGAAAATAGCCATGAATGACCATTTACAATAATACCGAAGGCTAACACCTACGAATTTTTGACCATGAAATGGTCTCCACCAGAAATCCAAAAATGTGATCTATGGAAAGGAAACATATGTGGGGTGAGGTGTACGAGCCTCTGGTCGATGATCAATGGCCACAGAACCCCCATTTTGCCGAAAATAGCCATGAACGACCATTTTCAATAATACCGAAGGCTAACACGTACGAGTTTTTGACCAAGAAATGGTCTCCACCAAAAATCCAAGAATGTGATCTATGGCAAGGAAACATATGTGGGGTGAGGTGTATGAGCGTCTGGTCGATGATCAATGGCCACACAACCCCCATTTTTGTCGAAAATAGCCATGAATGACCATTTACAATAATACCGAAGGCTAACACCTACGGATTTTTGACCAAGAAATGGTCTCCACCAGAAATCCAAGGATGTGATCTATGGCAAGGAAACATATGTGGGGTGAGGTGTATGAGCCTCTGGTCGACGATCAATGGCCACACAACCCTAATTTTTGTCGAAAATAGCCATGAACGACAATTTTCAATGACACTGAAGGCTAACACCTACGGATTTTTGACCAAGAAATGGTCTCCACCATAAATCCAAGAATGTGATCTATGGTAAGGAAACATATGTGGGGTGAGGTGTATGAGCCTCTGGTCGATGATCAATGGCCACACAACCCCCTATTTTTGTCGAAAATAGCCATGAATGACCATTTACAATAATACCGAAGGCTAACACCTACGGATTTTTGACCAAGAAATGGTCTCCACCAGAAATCCAAGAATGTGATCTATGGCAAGGAAACATATGTGGGGTGAGGTGTATGAGCCTCTGGTCGATGATCAATGGCCACACAACCCCCATTTTTGTCGAAAATAGCCATGAACGACCATTTTCAATAATATCGAAGGCTAACACCTACGGATTTTTGACCAAGAAATGGTCTCCACCAGAAATCCAAGAATGTTATCTACGACAAGGAAACATATGTGGGGTGAGGTGTATGAGCCTCTGGTCGACGATCAATGGCCACACAACCCCCATTTTGCCGAAAATAGCCATGAATGACCATTTTCAATAATACCGAAGGCTAACACGTACGAGTTTTTAACCAAGAAATGGTTTCCACCAGAAATCCAAGAATGTAATCTATGGCAAGGAAACATATGTGGGGTGAGGTTTATGAGCCTCTAGTCGATGATAAATGGCCACACAACCCCCATTTTTTATGAAAATAGCCATGAGCGACCTTGAAAATAGCCATGAGCGACCATTTTCAATAATACTAGAGGCTAACACCTACGGATTTTAGACCAAGAAATGGTCTCCACCAGAAATCCAAGAATGTGATCTATGGCAAGGAAACATATGTGGGGTGAGGTGTATGAGCGTCTGGTCGATGATCAATGGCCACACAACCCCCATTTTTGTCGAAAATAGCCATGAACGACCATTTTCAATAATACCGAAGGCTAACACCTACGGATTTTTGACCAAGAAATGGTCTCCACCAGAAATCCAAGAATGTGATCTATGGCAAGGAAACATATGTGGGGTGAGGTGTATGAGCCTCTGGTCGACGATCAATGGCCACACAACCCTAATTTTTGTCGAAAATAGCCATGAACGACCATTTTCAATGACACTGAAGGCTAACACCTACGGATTTTTGACCAAGAAATGGTCTCCACCATAAATCCAAGAATGTGATCTATGGCAAGGAAACATATGTGTAGTGAGGTGTATGAGCCTCTGGTCGAAGATCAATGGCCACACAACCCCCATTTTTGTCGAAAATAGCCATGAATGACCATTTTCAAAAATACCAAAGGCTAACACGTACGGATTTTTGACCAAGAAATGGTCTCCACCAGAAATCCAAGAATGTGATCTATGGCAAGGAAACATATGTGGGGTGAGGTGTACGAGCCTCTGGTCGATGATCAATGGCCACACAACCCCCATTTTGCCGAAAATAGCCATGAACGACCATTTTCAATAATACCGAAGGCTAACACGTACGAGTTTTTAACCAAGAAATGGTCTCCACCAGAAATCCAAGAATGTGATCTATGGCAAGGAAACATATGTGGGGTGAGGTTTATGAGCCTCTAGTCGATGATAAATGGCCACACAACCCCCATTTTTTATGAAAATAGCCATGAGCGACCTTGAAAATAGCCATGAGCGACCATTTTCAATAATACTAGAGGCTAACACCTATGGATTCTAGACCAAGAAATGGTCTCCACCAGAAATCCAAGAATGTGATCTATGGCAAGGAAACATATGTGGGTTGAGGTGTATGAGCGTCTGGTCGATGATCAATGGCCACACAACCCCCATTTTTGTCGAAAATAGCCATGAACGACCATTTTCAATAATACCGAAGGCTAACACCTACGGATTTTTGACCAAGAAATGGTCTCCACCAGAAATCCAAGAATGTGATCTATGGCAAGGAAACATATGTGGGGTGAGGTGTATGAGCCTCTGGTCGACGATCAATGGCCACACAACCCTAATTTTTTGTCGAAAATAGCCATGAACGACCATTTTCAATGACACTGAAGGCTAACACCTACGGATTTTTGACCAAGAAATGGTCTCCACCATAAATCCAAAAATGTGATCTATGGCAAGGAAACATATGTGTAGTGAGGTGTATGAGCCTCTGGTCGAAGATCAATGGCCACACAACCCCCATTTTTGTCGAAAATAGCCATGAATGACCATTTTCAAAAATACCAAAGGCTAACACATTCGGATTTTTGCCCAAGAAATGGTCTCCACCAGAAATCCAAGAATGTGATCTATGGCAAGGAAACATATGTGGGGTGAGGTGTACAAGCCTCTGGTCGATGATCAATGGCCACAGAACCCCCATTTTGCCGAAAATAGCCATGAATGACCATTTTCAATAATACCGAAGGCTAACACGTACGAGTTTTTGACCAAGAAATGGTCTCCACCAAAAATCCAAGAATGTGATCTATGGCAAGGAAACATATGAGGGGTGAGATTTATGAGCCTCTAGTCGATGATAAATGGCCACACAACCCCCATTTTTTATGAAAATAGCCATGAGCGACCATTTTCAATAATATTAGAGGCTAAGACCTACGGATTTTTGACCAAGAAATGGTCTCCACCAGAAATCTAAGAATGTGATCTATGGCAAGGAAACATATGTGGGGTGAGGTGTATGAGCCTCTGGTCGATGATCAATGGCCACACAACCCACATTGTTGTCGAAAATAGCCATGAATGACCATTTACAATAATACCGAAGGCTAACACCTACGGATTTTTGACCAAGAAATGGTCTCCACCAGAAATCCAAGAATGTGATCTATGGCAAGGAAACATATGTGGGGTGAGGTGTATGAGCCTCTGGTCGATGATCAATGGCCACACAACCCCCATTTTTGTCGAAAATGGCCATGAACGACCATTTTCAATAATATCAAAGGCTAACACCTACGGATTTTTGACCAAGAAATGGTCTCCACTAGAAATCCAAGAATGTGATCTACGACAAGGAAACATATGTGGGGTGAGGTGTATGAGCCTCTGGTCGACGATCAATGGCCACACAACCCCCATTTTGCCGAAAATAGCCATGAATGACCATTTTCAATAATACCGAAGGCTAACACGTACGAGTTTTTAACCAAGAAATGGTTTCCACCAGAAATCCAAGAATGTAATCTATGGCAAGGAAACATATGTGGGGTGAGGTGTACGAGCCTCTGGTCGATGATCAATGGCCACACAACCCCCATTTTGCCGAAAATAACCATGAACGACCATTTTCAATAATACCGAAGGCTAACACGTACGAGTTTTTGACCAAGAAATGGTCTCCACCAAAAATCCAAGAATGTGATCTATGGCAAGGAAACATATGTGGGGTGAGATTTATGAGCCTCTAGTCGATGATAAATGGCCACACAACCCCCATTTTTTTATGAAAATAGCCATGAGCGGCCATTTTCAATAATATTAGAGGCTAAGACCTACGGATTTTTGACCAAGAAATGGTCTCCACCAGAAATCCAAGAATGTGATCTATGGCAAGGAAACATATGTGGGGTGAGGTGTATGAGCCTATGGTCGATGATCAATGGCCACACAACCCTCATTTTTGTCGAAAATAGCCATGAATGACCATTTACAATAATACCGAAGGCTAACACCTACGGATTTTTGACCAAGAAATGGTCTCCACCAGAAATCCAAGAATGTGATCTATGGCAAGGAAACATATGTGGGGTGAGGTGTATGAGCCTCTGGTCGATGATCAATGGCCACACAACCCCCATTTTTGTCGAAAATAGCCATGAACGACCATTTTCAATAATATCGAAGGCTAACACCTACGGATTTTTGACCAAGAAATGGTCTCCACCAGAAATCCAAGAATGTGATCTACGACAAGGAAACATTTGTGGGGTGAGGTGTATGAGCCTCTGGTCGACGATCAATGGCCACACAACCCCCATTTTGCCGAAAATAGCCATGAATGACCATTTTCAATAATACCGAAGGCTAACACGTACGAGTTTTTAACCAAGAAATGGCTTCCACCAGAAATCCAAGAATGTAATCTATGGCAAGGAAACATATGTGGGGTGAGGTTTATGAGCCTCTAGTCGATGATAAATGGCCACACAACCCCCATTTTTATGAAAATAGCCATGAGCGACCTTGAAAATAGCCATGAGCGACCATTTTCAATAATACTAGAGGCTAACACCTACGGATTTTAGACCAAGAAATGGTCTCCACCAGAAATCCAAGAATGTGATCTACGACAAGGAAACATATGTGGGGTGAGGTGTATGAGCCTCTGGTCGACGATCAATGGCCACACAACCCCCATTTTGCCGAAAATAGCCATGAATGACCATTTTCAATAATACCGAAGGCTAACACGTACGAGTTTTTAACCAAGAAATGGCTTCCACCAGAAATCCAAGAATGTAATCTATGGCAAGGAAACATATGTGGGGTGAGGTTTATGAGCCACTAGTCGATGATAAATGGCCACACAACCCCCATTTTTTATGAAAATAGCCATGAGCGACCTTGAAAATAGCCATGAGCGACCATTTTCAATAATACTAGAGGCTAACACCTACGGATTTTAGACCAAGAAATGGCCTCCACCAGAAATCCAAGAATGTGATCTATGGCAAGGAAACATATGTGGGGTGAGGTGTATGAGCGTCTGGTCGATGATCAATGGACACACAACCCCCATTTTTGTCGAAAATAGCCATGAACGACCATTTTCAATAATACCGAAGGCTAACACCTACGGATTTTTGACCAAGAAATGGTCTCCACCAATAATCCAAGAATGTGATTTATGGCAAAGAAACATATGTGGGGTGAGGTGTATGAGCCTCTGGTCGACGATCAATGGCCACACAACCCTAATTTTTGTCGAAAATAGCCATGAACGACCATTTTCAATGACACTGAAGGCTAACACCTACGGATTTTTGACCAAGAAATGGTCTCCATCATAAATCCAAGAATGTGATCTATGGCAAGGAAACATATGTGTAGTGAGGTGTATGAGCCTCTGGTCGAAGATCAATGGCCACACAACCCCCATTTTTGTCGAAAATAGCCATGAATGACCATTTTCAAAAATACCAAAGGCTAACACGTACGGATTTTTGACCAAGAAATGGTCTCCACCAGAAATCCAAGAATGTGATCTATGGCAAGGAAACATATGTGGGGTGAGGTGTACGAGCCTCTGGTCGATGATCAATGGCCACACAACCCCCATTTTGCCGAAAATAGCCATGAACGACCATTTTCAATAATACCGAAGGCTAACACGTACGAGTTTTTAACCAAGAAATGGTCTCCACCAGAAATCGAAGAATGTGATCTATGGCAATGAAACATATGTGGTGTGAGGTTTATGAGCCTCTAGTCGATGATAAATGGCTACACAACCCCCATTTTTTATGAAAATAGCCATGAGCGACCTTGAAAATAGCCATGAGCGACCATTTTCAATAATACTAGAGGCTAACACCTACGGATTTTAGACCAAGAAATGGTCTCCACCAGAAATCCAAGAATGTGATCTATGGCAAGGAAACATATGTGGGGTGAGGTGTATGAGCGTCTGGTCGATGATCAATGGCCACACAACCCCCATTTTTGTCGAAAATAGCCATGAACGACCATTTTCAATAATACCTAAGGCTAACACCTACGGATTTTTGACCAAGAAATGGTCTCCACCAGAAATCCAAGAATGTGATCTATGGCAAGGAAACATATGTGGGGTGAGGTGTATGAGCCTCTGGTCGACGATCAATGGCCACACAACCCTAATTTTTGTCGAAAATAGCCATGAACGACCATTTTCAATGACACTGAAGGCTAACACCTACGGATTTTTGACCAAGAAATGGTCTCCACCATAAATCCAAGAATGTGATCTATGGCAAGGAAACATATGTGTAGTGAGGTGTATGAGCCTCTGGTCGAAGATCAATGGCCACACAACCCCCATTTTTGTCGAAAATAGCCATGAATGACCATTTTCAAAAATACCAAAGGCTAACACATTCGGATTTTTGCCCAAGAAATGGTCTCCACCAGAAATCCTAGAATGTGATCTATGGCAAGGAAACATATGTGGGGTGAGGTGTACGAGCCTCTGGTCGATGATCAATGGCCATAGAACCCCCATTTTGCCGAAAATAGCCATGAACGACCATTTTCAATAATACCGAAGGCTAACACGTACGAGTTTTTGACCAAGAAATGGTCTCCACCAAAAATCCAAGAATGTGATCTATGGCAAGGAAACATATGTGGGGTGAGATTTATGAGCCTCTAGTCGATGATAAATGGCCACACAACCCCCATTTTTTTATGAAAATAGCCATGAGCGACCATTTTCAATAATATTAGAGGCTAAGACCTACGGATTTTTGACCAAGAAATGGTCTCCACAAGAAATCCAAGAATGTGATCTATGGCAAGGAAACATATGTGGGGTGAGGTGTATGAGCCTCTGGTCGATGATCAATGGCCACACAACCCCCATTTTTGTCGAAAATAGCCATGAATGACCATTTACAATAATACAGAAGGCTAACACCTACGGATTTTTGACCAAGAAATGGTCTCCACCAGAAATCCAAGAATGTGATCTATGGCAAGGAAACATATGTGGGGTGAGGTGTATGAGCCTCTGGTCGATGATCAATGGCCACACAACTCCCATTTTTGTCGAAAATAGCAATGAACGACCATTTTCAATAATATCGAAGGCTAACACCTACGGATTTTTGACCAAGAAATGGTCTCCACCAGAAATCCAAGAATGTGATCTACGACAAGGAAACATATGTGGGGTGAGGTGTATGAGCCTCTGGTCGACGATCAATGGCCACACAACCCCCATTTTGCCGAAAATAGCCATGAATGACCATTTTCAATAATACCGAAGGCTAACACGTACGAGTTTTTAACCAAGAAATGGTTTCCACCAGAAATCCAAGAATGTAATCTATGGCAAGGAAACATATGTGGGGTGAGGTTTATGAGCCTCTAGTCGATGATAAATGGCCACACAACCCCCATTTTTTATGAAAATAGCCATGAGCGACCTTGAAAATAGCCATGAGCGACCATTTTCAATAATATTAGAGGCTAAGACCTACGGATTTTTGACCAAGAAATGGTCTCCACCAGAAATCCAAGAATGTGATCTATGGCAAGGAAACATATGTGGGGTGAGGTGTATGAGCCTCTGGTCGATGATCAATGGCCACACAACCCCCATTTTTGTCGAAAATAGCCATGAATGACCATTTACAATAATACCGAAGGCTAACACCTACGGATTTTTGACCAAGAAATGGTCTCCACCAGAAATCCAAGAATGTGATCTATGGCAAGGAAACATATGTGGGGTGAGGTGTATGAGCCTCTGGTCGATAATCAATGGCCACACAACCCCCATTTTTGTCGAAAATAGCCATGAACGACCATTTTCAATAATATCGAAGGCTAACACCTATGGATTTTTGACCAAGAAATGGTCTCCACCAGAAATCCAAGAATGTGATCTACGACAAGGAAACATATGTGGGGTGAGGTGTATGAGCCTCTGGTCGACGATCAATGGCCACACAACCCCCATTTTGCCGAAAATAGCCATGAATGACCATTTTCAATAATACCGAAGGCTAACACGTACGAGTTTTTAACAAAGAAATGGTTTCCACCAGAAATCCAAGAATGTAATCTATGGCAAGGAAACATATGTGGGGTGAGGTTTATGAGCCTCTAGTCGATGATAAATGGCCACACAACCCCCATTTTTTATGAAAATAGCCATGAGCGACCTTGAAAATAGCCATGAGCGACCATTTTCAATAATACTAGAGGCTAACACCTACGGATTTTAGACCAAGAAATGGTCTCCACCAGAAATCCAAGAATGTGATCTATGGCAAGGAAACATATGTGGGGTGAGGTGTATGAGCGTCTGGTCGATGATCAATGGCCACACAACCCCCATTTTTGTCGAAAATAGCCATGAACGACCATTTTCAATAATACCGAAGGCTAACACCTACGGATTTTTGACCAAGAAATGGTCTCCATCATAAATCCAAGAATGTGATCTATGGCAAGGAAACATATGTGTAGTGAGGTGTATGAGCCTCTGGTCGAAGATCAATGGCCACACAACCCCCATTTTTGTCGAAAATTGCCATGAATGACCATTTTCAAAAATACCAAAGGCTAACACGTACGGATTTTTGACCAAGAAATGGTCTCCACCAGAAATCCAAGAATGTGATCTATGGCAAGGAAACATATGTGGGGTGAGGTGTACGAGCCTGAAAGGGAAATGTGCCCTTGGGCCATTTCTAAGTATTTTGGTGATTGAGTGCCAACACATGTGTTTAATTATGAATTTGTGTACATGGATGAACTAGGTGCAAATCATGAGATAAAGGTATGTTTCTAAGCCTTAGTACATTGGTTTTGTGGACTAACATATTTGTCTAAGTGTTAGAAACAGGAAGAGAGAAGAGGAGAAATGACTTGGCTGTGTGCAGCCAAGTCCCAGCTCGGTCTGGAGCACCGGACTGTCCGGTGTGCACCGGACAGTGTCCGGTGCGCCAGGCCAACTCGACTCGAACTGGCCGCTCTCGGGTTTTTGGCCGGCGGCGTACGGCTAAAATTCACCGGACTGTCCGGTGTGCACCGGACTGTCCGGTGAGCCAACGGTCGGCCAGGGCCAACGGTCGGCCGCGCAATCCGCGCGGGACACGTGGCCGAGCCAACGGTCGGAAGACGGCACCGGACTGTCCGGTGTGCACCGGACTGTCCGGTGCGCCAACGGCTCGCAGATCCACGGCAGTTTGCAACGGTCGGGAAGCGCTGGATAAGGAAAGAAATCGGTCACCGGACATGTCCGGTGTGCACCGGACTGTCCGGTGCCCCCGACGACAGAAGGCAAGGATGGCCTTCCAGAATTGCTCTCAACGGCTCCTAGCTGCCTTGGGGCTATAAAAGGAGCCCCTAGGCGCATGGAGGAGACACACAAGCAACTCCTAAGCATTCTTGATCATCCACACAAGTTCTTTGCGCATTCGTTTGTGATTCTAAGCGATTCGAGCTCTGTTCTAGTGTGAACTCTGAGATAGTCATTCGAGCTCGAGTCTTGGCTGTGTGTGTGCGCTTTTGTTGTGGATTTGTGTGTGTTGCTTCCCTCCCTTACTCTGTGCTTTCTTTGTGATCATACACTTGTAAGGGCAAGAGACTCCAATTTGTGGAGATTCCTTGCAAACGGGGTAGTGAAAGGAACAACAAAACACCGTGGTATTCAAGTGGGTCTTTGGACCGCTTGAGAGGGGTTGATTGCAACCCTCGTCCGTTGGGACGCCACAACGTGGAAGTAGGCAAGCATTGGCTTGGCCGAACCACGGGATAAACCACCGTGTCCCTCTGTGCTTGATTCTTGTGGTATTGTGTTTTGTTGAAGACTTCACCTTAGCCACTTGGCATTAACTGTGCTAACGCTTAACAAGTTTTTTGTGGCTTAAGTTTGAAGTTTTTACAGGATCACCTATTCACCCCCCCCTCTAGGTGCTCTCAATTGGTATCAGAGCCGTTCTATTCACAAAGGGACTAACCGCCCGAATAGATGGATCCTAAGGGGAAGGGTATAGTGATCAACGACAAAGAGAAGGAGACCTTCGTCAACGAGCCGAAGGACGACAAGCCTACCGACTCCGGCTCGGGTCAAAGACGGAAGGAAGGGAAGAAGAAGAAGACCAGGCGCATCAAGGAGATAATCTACTACGACAGCGACGAGTCTACTTCTTCCCAAAAGGATGAGGACCACAACGACTACGAGAGGAGAAAACCGGTTAACTCGAACTTTTCCTTTGATTACTCTCGTATTCCGCAAAGTTCACATTCTCATTTGCTCTCCATTCCACTTGGCAAGCCCCCACACTTTGATGGAGAGGACTACGGATTTTGGAGTCACAAAATGCGTAGTCACCTATTCTCTCTCCATCCTAGTATATGGGAGATTGTAGAGAGTGGAATGCACTTTGATAGTTCGGATAGTCCCATGTTCATTAATGAACAAATTCATAAAAATGCACAAGCTACTACTGTTCTTCTAGCTTCCTTGTGCAGGGATGAATACCATAAGGTGAGCGGCTTGGACAACGCCAAGCAAATCTGGGACACCCTCAAGATTTCTCATGAGGGGAACGACGTCACTTTGCTCACCAAGATGGAGTTGGTGGAGGGCGAGCTTGGACGGTTCGCGATGATAAGGGGCGAGGAGCCAACACAAACGTACAACCGGCTCAAGACCCTCATCAACAAGATAAGAAGCTACGGGAGCACGCGATGGACGGACCACGACGTCGTCCGCCTAATGCTCAGGTCCTTTACCGTACTTGATCCTCATCTCGTGAACAATATTCGTGAGAATCCCAGGTACACGATGATGACGCCCGAGGAAGTACTTGGAAAATTCGTGAGCGGGCGGATGATGATCAAGGAGGCAAGATACGTCGACGACGCGTTGAACGGACCACTCCACGAGCCTCAACCCATTGCTCTAAAGGCAACAAGGAGCAAGGAGTCGCTACCTAGCAAGGTGGCGCAAGTTGAGGCGGCTGGCCTTAATGATGAAGAGATGGCTCTCATCATTAAAAGATTCAAGACGGCGCTAAATGGTCGCAAGGGGCAGCCAAGCAAGACCAAGACCAAGGGAAAGCGCTCGTGCTTCAAATGTGGTAAGCTTGGTCATTTTATTGCTAACTGTCCCGATAATGAAAGTGACCAGGAAAAGGGAAACAAGAGAGAGAAGAAGAAGGCATACAAGAAGGCAAAGGGCGAGGCGCATCTAGGAAAGGAGTGGGACTCGGATTGCTCCTCCTCCGACTCCGACAATGAAGGACTCGCCGCCACTGCCTTCAACAAATCGGCTCTCTTCCCCAACGAGCGTCTCACTTGCCTTATGGCAAGGGAGAAGAAGGTGAGTATTCAAGACTCCACTTATGCTTCTTCTAGTGATAGTGAGTCTAGTGATGATGACATAGATTATTCTTGCTTGTTCAAGGGCTTAGATAGATCTAAGATAGAGAAAATCAATGAATTGATTGATGCATTGAATGAAAAGGATAGGCTTTTAGAAAAGCAAGAAGATTTATTGTATGATGAACATGATAAATTTGTAGAGGCACAAAAATCATATGCTTTAGAAGTGAAAAGAAATGAAATGCTTTCTAGTGAAATATCTTCCTGTCATGAAACCATTTCTACCTTAAGAAGTGTTAATATTGATTTAAGTGCTAAACTAGAAGTAGCCAGTAAATCAAATTCTTGTGTTGAACATGTTGAAATTTGTACTAGGTGTAAGGGTTTTGATGTTAATGCTTGTAGTGAACACCTAGTTCTAATTTCCAAATTAAATGATGAAGTGGCTAGTCTTAATGCCCAACTTAAGACTAGCAAGAATGAAGTTGATAAAATAAAATTTGCAAGGGATGCCTACACGGTTGGTAGACACCCCTCAATTAAGGATGGGCTTGGCTTCAAGAGGGAAGCCAAGAACTTAACAAGCCATAAGGCTCCCATCTTCGTCAAGGAGAAAGGGAAGGCCCCTATGGCTAGTAATACTAAAAAGAACCATGCTTTTATGTATTATGATAGGAGAAATGCTAGAAATGCCTATAATGATTTTGATTCACATGTTTATGATTCTCATGCCATGTTTGCCTCTAGTTCATCTTATAAGCATGATAGGAGGAATGTTGTATATATGCCTAGGAGAAATATTGCTCATATGCCTAGAAAGAATGCTATTCATGCTCCTAGGAAAATAGTGAATGAACTTTCTACCATTTATTATGCTTGTAATGCTCCTTTTGCTATTTGTAGAAAGGGTAAGAAGGTTGTTGCTAGGAAATTAGGGGCTAGATGCAAGGGAGATAAATCTTGCATTTGGGTCCCTAAAGATATTTGTGCTAACCTTGCAGGACCCAACATGAGTTGGGTACCTAAGACCCAAGCCTAAATTTGCCTTGCAGGTTTATGCATCCGGGGGTTCAAGCTGGATTATCGACAGCAGATGCACAAACCATATGACGGGGGAGAAGAAGATGTTCACCTCCTACGTCAAGAATAAGGATTCCCAAGATTCAATTATATTCGGTGATGGGAATCAAGGCAAGGTAAAAGGGCTAGGTAAAATTGCAATATCTAATGAGCATTCTATCTCAAATGTATTCTTAGTGGAGAGTCTTGGATATAATTTGCTATCTGTTAGTCAATTATGTCAAATGGGATACAATTGCCTTTTTTCAAATGTAGATGTGACTGTCTTTAGAAGATGTGATGGTTCACTAGCTTTTAAGGGTGTACTAGACGGCAAGCTTTATTTAGTTGATTTTGCAAAAGAAGAGGCCGGTCTAGATGCATGCTTAATGGCTAAGACTTGCATGGGCTGGCTGTGGCATCGCCGCTTAGCACATGTGGGGATGAAGAACCTCCACAAGCTTCTAAAGGGAGAACACGTGATAGGTCTAACAAATGTTTATTTCGAAAAAGATAGACCTTGTGCAGCTTGTCAGGCAGGTAAACAAGTGGGAGGAGCACATCACAGCAAGAACGTGATGACCACGTCGAGACCCCTGGAGCTGCTGCATATGGACCTCTTCGGACCCGTCGCCTATCTGAGCATAGGAGGAAGTAAGTATGGTTTAGTTATTGTTGATGACTTTTCCCGCTTCACTTGGGTATTCTTTTTGCAGGATAAGTCTGAAACCCAAGGGACCCTCAAGCGCTTCCTCAGGAGAGCTCAAAATGAGTTTGAGCTCAAGGTGAAGAAGATAAGGAGCGACAACGGGTCCGAGTTCAAGAACCTTCAAGTGGAGGAGTTTCTTGAGGAGGAAGGGATCAAGCACGAGTTCTCCGCTCCCTACACACCACAGCAAAATGGTGTGGTAGAGAGGAAGAACAGAACGCTAATCGATATGGCGAGGACGATGCTTGGAGAGTTCAAGACCCCCGAGTGCTTTTGGTCGGAAGCCGTGAACACGGCTTGCCACGCCATCAACAGGGTCTACCTTCATCGACTCCTCAAGAAGACTTCGTATGAGCTACTAACCGGTAACAAACCCAATGTATCTTACTTTCGTGTTTTTGGGAGCAAGTGCTACATTCTAGTGAAGAAGGGTAGAAATTCTAAGTTTGCTCCCAAAGCTGTAGAAGGGTTTTTATTAGGTTATGATTCAAATACAAAGGCGTATAGGGTCTTCAACAAATCATCGGGTTTGGTTGAAGTCTCTAGCGACGTTGTATTTGATGAGACTAATGGCTCTCCAAGAGAGCAAGTTGTTGATTGTGATGATGTAGATGAAGAAGATGTTCCGGCGGCCGCTATACGAACCATGGCGATTGGAGACATTCGGCCACAGGAACAGGATGAACGTGATCAACCTTCTTCCTCAACTACGGTGCATCCCCCACCTCAAGACGATGAACAGGTTCATCAAAAGGAGGCGTGTGATCAAGGGGGAGCACAACACGATCAAGTGATGGAGGAAGAAGCGCAACCGGCACCTCCAACCCAAGTTCGAGCGATGATTCAAAGGGATCATCCCGTCGACCAAATTCTGGGTGACATTAGCAAGGGAGTAACTACTCGGTCTCGATTAGTTAATTTTTGTGAACATTACTCTTTTGTCTCCTCTATTGAGCCTTTCAGGGTAGAGGAGGCCTTGCGAGATCCGGACTGGGTGTTGGCCATGCAGGAGGAACTTAATAACTTCAAGCGCAACGAAGTTTGGACGCTGGTGCCTCGTCCCAAGCAAAATGTTGTGGGAACCAAGTGGGTGTTCCGCAACAAACAAGACGAGCACGGAGTGGTGACAAGGAACAAGGCTCGACTTGTGGCAAAAGGTTATGCCCAAGTCGCAGGTTTGGACTTTGAGGAGACTTTTGCTCCTGTGGCTAGGCTAGAGTCTATTCGTATCTTGCTAGCATATGCCGCTCACCATTCTTTCAGGTTGTACCAAATGGATGTGAAGAGCGCATTCCTCAACGGGCCAATAAAGGAAGAGGTGTACGTGGAGCAACCCCCTGGTTTCGAGGATGAGCGGTACCCCGACCATGTGTGTAAGCTCTCTAAGGCGCTCTATGGACTTAAACAAGCCCCAAGAGCATGGTATGAATGCCTTAGAGATTTCTTACTTGCTAATGCTTTCAAGGTTGGGAAAGCCGATCCAACTCTCTTTACAAAGACATGTGATGGTGATTTGTTTGTATGCCAAATTTATGTCGATGACATAATATTTGGTTCTACTAATCAAAAGTCTTGTGAAGAGTTTAGCAGGGTGATGACGCAGAAATTCGAGATGTCGATGATGGGTGAGTTGAACTACTTCCTTGGGTTCCAAGTGAAGCAACTCAAGGACGGCACCTTCATCTCCCAAACGAAGTACACGCAAGATCTGCTGAAGCGGTTTGGGATGAAGGACGCCAAGCCCGCAAAGACTCCGATGGGAACCGACGGACACACCGACCTCAACAAAGGAGGTAAGTCCGTTGATCAAAAAGCATACCGGTCAATGATAGGGTCTTTACTTTATTTATGTGCTAGTAGACCGGATATTATGCTTAGCGTATGCATGTGTGCTAGATTTCAATCCGATCCTAAGGAGTGTCACTTGGTGGCGGTGAAGCGAATTCTTAGATATTTAGTCGCTACGCCTTGCTTCGGGATCTGGTATCCAAAGGGGTCTAACTTTGACTTAATTGGGTACTCAGATTCCGACTATGCTGGATGTAAGGTCGATAGGAAGAGTACATCGGGGACGTGCCAATTCTTAGGAAGGTCCCTGGTGTCATGGAACTCTAAGAAACAAACCTCCGTTGCCCTATCCACCGCTGAGGCCGAGTACGTTGCCGCAGGTCAGTGTTGCGCGCAACTACTTTGGATGAGGCAAACCCTCAGGGACTTTGGCTACAATCTGAGCAAAATCCCACTCCTATGTGATAATGAGAGTGCTATCCGAATAGCGGAAAATCCTGTTGAGCACAGCCGCACAAAGCACATTGACATCCGGCATCACTTTTTGAGAGACCACCAGCAAAAGGGAGATATCGAAGTGTTTTATGTTAGCACCGAGAACCAGCTAGCCGATATCTTTACCAAGCCTTTAGATGAGAAGACCTTTTGCAGGCTGCGTAGTGAGCTAAATGTCTTAGATTCGCGGAACTTGGATTGAATCGTAGCATACATGTATCTATGCCTTTGATCATGTTCATTCTGCATTTTGTTGCTTATTATGGTGCTCAAGTTGTACAAACACTCCCTGGACCTCACAAGTCCGTTGCAATGTGATGCACATGTTTAGGGGGAGATGTGTTACAACTTGACCCTTTGAGACTAACCATATGTTTGAGTTTGCTTGTGTTAGTCACAAAGGAGAATTGAAAGGGTAAAGGTGGACTTGGACCATGAAAGACTTCCACTGCACTCCGATGAGGGGTAACTTATTCCAAGTCCATCTCATGAACTCTTATTGCCATTTGCTCTTAATTGAAGATTTTGGTGAGGCAATGGGGTTATAGGGCCAAGATTGATCCCGTTTTGGTGCTTGATGCCAAAGGGGGAGAAAATAAAGGCCAAAGTGATAAATGGATCAGCTACCACTTGAGAGTTTTTGAAAATAGTAGAATAGAGCGTTTGGTTTGTCAAAACTCTTTTGATGTCTCTCTTGTCAAAAGTTGGCTTCTTGTGGGGAGAAGTATTGATTATGGGAAAAAGGGGGAGTTTTTGAAATTCTTGATCAATCTCTTTTTGAATGACTCTCTTTATGCTTAAACATGTGTGTTTAACTTAGAGATAGAGATTTGTGTTTGATTTGCAAAAACAAACCAAGTGGTGGCAAAGGATGATCCATATATGCCAAAATTGAATAACACCTAAATTTATGTCATTTGAATTGAGTTTGCACTTGTTCTAGTGGCTTTATGTTGTGTTGGCATAAATCACCAAAAAGGGGGAGATTGAAAGGGAAATGTGCCCTTGGGCCATTTCTAAGTATTTTGGTGATTGAGTGCCAACACATGTGTTTAATTATGAATTTGTGTACATGGATGAACAAGGTGCAAATCATGAGATAAAGGTATGTTTCTAAGCCTTAGTACATTGGTTTTGTGGACTAACATATTTGTCTAAGTGTTAGAAACAGGAAGAGAGAAGAGGAGAAATGACTTGGCTGTGTGCAGCCAAGTCCCAGCTCGGTCTGGAGCACCGGACTGTCCGGTGTGCACCGGACAGTGTCCGGTGCGCCAGGCCAACTCGACTCGAACTGGCCGCTCTCGGGTTTTTGGCCGGCGGCGTACGGCTAAAATTCACCGGACTGTCCGGTGTGCACCGGACTGTCCGGTGAGCCAACGGTCGGCCAGGGCCAACGGTCGGCCGCGCAATCCGCGCGGGACACGTGGCCGAGCCAACGGTCGGAAGACGGCACCGGACTGTCCGGTGTGCACCGGACTGTCCGGTGCGCCAACGGCTCGCAGATCCACGGCAGTTTGCAACGGTCGGGAAGCGCTGGATAAGGAAAGAAATCGGTCACCGGACATGTCCGGTGTGCACCGGACTGTCCGGTGCCCCCGACGACAGAAGGCAAGGATGGCCTTCCAGAATTGCTCTCAACGGCTCCTAGCTGCCTTGGGGCTATAAAAGGAGCCCCTAGGCGCATGGAGGAGACACACAAGCAACTCCTAAGCATTCTTGATCATCCACACAAGTTCTTTGCGCATTCGTTTGTGATTCTAAGCGATTCGAGCTCTGTTCTAGTGTGAACTCTGAGATAGTCATTCGAGCTCGAGTCTTGGCTGTGTGTGTGCGCTTTTGTTGTGGATTTGTGTGTGTTGCTTCCCTCCCTTACTCTGTGCTTTCTTTGTGATCATACACTTGTAAGGGCAAGAGACTCCAATTTGTGGAGATTCCTTGCAAACGGGGTAGTGAAAGGAACAACAAAACACCGTGGTATTCAAGTGGGTCTTTGGACCGCTTGAGAGGGGTTGATTGCAACCCTCGTCCGTTGGGACGCCACAACGTGGAAGTAGGCAAGCATTGGCTTGGCCGAACCACGGGATAAACCACCGTGTCCCTCTGTGCTTGATTCTTGTGGTATTGTGTTTTGTTGAAGACTTCACCTTAGCCACTTGGCATTAACTGTGCTAACGCTTAACAAGTTTTTTGTGGCTTAAGTTTGAAGTTTTTACAGGATCACCTATTCACCCCCCCCTCTAGGTGCTCTCAGAGCCTCTGGTCGATGATCAATGGCCACACAACCCCCATTTTGCCGAAAATAGCCATGAACGACCATTTTCAATAATACCGAAGGCTAACACGTACGAGTTTTTAACCAAGAAATGGTCTCCACCAGAAATCGAAGAATGTGATCTATGGCAATGAAACATATGTGGTGTGAGGTTTATGAGCCTCTAGTCGATGATAAATGGCTACACAACCCCCATTTTTTATGAAAATAGCCATGAGCGACCTTGAAAATAGCCATGAGCGACCATTTTCAATAATACTAGAGGCTAACACCTACGGATTTTAGACCAAGAAATGGTCTCCACCAGAAATCCAAGAATGTGATGTATGGCAAGGAAACATATGTGGGGTGAGGTGTATGAGCGTCTGGTCGATGATCAATGGCCACACAACCCCCATTTTTGTCGAAAATAGCCATGAACGACCATTTTCAATAATACCTAAGGCTAACACCTACGGATTTTTGACCAAGAAATGGTCTCCACCAGAAATCCAAGAATGTGATCTATGGCAAGGAAACATATGTGGGGTGAGGTGTATGAGCCTCTGGTCGACGATCAATGGCCACACAACCCTAATTTTTGTCGAAAATAGCCATGAACGACCATTTTCAATGACACTGAAGGCTAACACCTACGGATTTTTGACCAAGAAATGGTCTCCACCATAAATCCAAGAATGTGATCTATGGCAAGGAAACATATGTGTAGTGAGGTGTATGAGCCTCTGGTCGAAGATCAATGGCCACACAACCCCCATTTTTGTCGAAAATAGCCATGAATGACCATTTTCAAAAATACCAAAGGCTAACACATTCGGATTTTTGCCCAAGAAATGGTCTCCACCAGAAATCCTAGAATGTGATCTATGGCAAGGAAACATATGTGGGGTGAGGTGTACGAGCCTCTGGTCGATGATCAATGGCCATAGAACCCCCATTTTGCCGAAAATAGCCATGAACGACCATTTTCAATAATACCGAAGGCTAACACGTACGAGTTTTTGACCAAGAAATGGTCTCCACCAAAAATCCAAGAATGTGATCTATGGCAAGGAAACATATGTGGGGTGAGATTTATGAGCCTCTAGTCGATGATAAATGGCCACACAACCCCCATTTTTTTATGAAAATAGCCATGAGCGACCATTTTCAATAATATTAGAGGCTAAGACCTACGGATTTTTGACCAAGAAATGGTCTCCACAAGAAATCCAAGAATGTGATCTATGGCAAGGAAACATATGTGGGGTGAGGTGTATGAGCCTCTGGTCGATGATCAATGGCCACACAACCCCCATTTTTGTCGAAAATAGCCATGAATGACCATTTACAATAATACAGAAGGCTAACACCTACGGATTTTTGACCAAGAAATGGTCTCCACCAGAAATCCAAGAATGTGATCTATGGCAAGGAAACATATGTGGGGTGAGGTGTATGAGCCTCTGGTCGATGATCAATGGCCACACAACTCCCATTTTTGTCGAAAATAGCAATGAACGACCATTTTCAATAATATCGAAGGCTAACACCTACGGATTTTTGACCAAGAAATGGTCTCCACCAGAAATCCAAGAATGTGATCTACGACAAGGAAACATATGTGGGGTGAGGTGTATGAGCCTCTGGTCGACGATCAATGGCCACACAACCCCCATTTTGCCGAAAATAGCCATGAATGACCATTTTCAATAATACCGAAGGCTAACACGTACGAGTTTTTAACCAAGAAATGGTTTCCACCAGAAATCCAAGAATGTAATCTATGGCAAGGAAACATATGTGGGGTGAGGTTTATGAGCCTCTAGTCGATGATAAATGGCCACACAACCCCCATTTTTTATGAAAATAGCCATGAGCGACCTTGAAAATAGCCATGAGCGACCATTTTCAATAATATTAGAGGCTACGGATTTTTGACCAAGAAATGGTCTCCACCAGAAATCCAAGAATGTGATCTATGGCAAGGAAACATATGTGGGGTGAGGTGTATGAGCCTCTGGTCGATGATCAATGGCCACACAACCCCCATTTTTGTCGAAAATAGCCATGAATGACCATTTACAATAATACCGAAGGCTAACACCTACGGATTTTTGACCAAGAAATGGTCTCCACCAGAAATCCAAGAATGTGATCTATGGCAAGGAAACATATGTGGGGTGAGGTGTATGAGCCTCTGGTCGATAATCAATGGCCACACAACCCCCATTTTTGTCGAAAATAGCCATGAACGACCATTTTCAATAATATCGAAGGCTAACACCTACGGATTTTTGACCAAGAAATCGTCTCCACCAGAAATCCAAGAATGTGATCTACGACAAGGAAACATATGTGGGGTGAGGTGTATGAGCCTCTGGTCGACGATCAATGGCCACACAACCCCCATTTTGCCGAAAATAGCCATGAATGACCATTTTCAATAATACCGAAGGCTAACACGTACGAGTTTTTAACAAAGAAATGGTTTCCACCAGAAATCCAAGAATGTAATCTATGGCAAGGAAACATATGTGGGGTGAGGTTTATGAGCCTCTAGTCGATGATAAATGGCCACACAACCCCCATTTTTTATGAAAATAGCCATGAGCGACCTTGAAAATAGCCATGAGCGACCATTTTCAATAATACTAGAGGCTAACACCTACGGATTTTAGACCAAGAAATGGTCTCCACCAGAAATCCAAGAATGTGATCTATGGCAAGGAAACATATGTGGGGTGAGGTGTATGAGCGTCTGGTCGATGATCAATGGCCACACAACCCCCATTTTTGTCGAAAATAGCCATGAACGACCATTTTCAATAATACCGAAGGCTAACACCTACGGAATTTTGACCAAGAAATGGTCTCCACCAGAAATCCAAGAATGTGATCTATGGCAAGGAAACATATGTGGGGTGAGGTGTATGAGCCTCTGGTCGACGATCAATGGCCACACAACCCCCATTTTTTATGAAAATAGCCATGAGCGACCTTGAAAATAGCCATGAGCGACCATTTTCAATAATACTAGAGGCTAACACCTACGGATTTTAGACCAAGAAATGGTCTCCACCAGAAATCCAAGAATGTGATCTATGGCAAGGAAACATATGTGGGGTGAGGTGTATGAGCGTCTGGTCGATGATCAATGGCCACACAACCCCCATTTTTGTCGAAAATAGCCATGAACGACCATTTTCAATAATACCGAAGGCTAACACCTACGGAATTTTGACCAAGAAATGGTCTCCACCAGAAATCCAAGAATGTGATCTATGGCAAGGAAACATATGTGGGGTGAGGTGTATGAGCCTCTGGTCGACGATCAATGGCCACACAACCCCCATTTTTTATGAAAATAGCCATGAGCGACCTTGAAAATAGCCATGAGCGACCATTTTCAATAATACTAGAGGCTAACACCTACGGATTTTAGAACAAGAAATGGTCTCCACCAGAAATCCAAGAATGTGATCTATGGCAAGGAAACATATCTGGGGTGAGGTGTATGAGCGTCTGGTCGATGATCAATGGCCAAACAACCCCCATTTTTGTCGAAAATAGCCATGAACGACCATTTTCAATAATACCGAAGGCTAACACCTACGGATTTTTGACCAAGAAATGGTCTCCACCAGAAATCCAAGAATGTGATCTATGGCAAGGAAACATATGTGGGGTGAGGTGTATGAGCCTCTGGTCGATGATAAATGGCCACACAACCCCCATTTTTGTCGAAAATAGCCATGAACGACCATTTTCAATAATATCGAAGGCTAACACCTACGGATTTTTGACCAAGAAATGGTCTCCACCAGAAATCCAAGAATGTGATCTACGACAAGGAAACATATGTGGGGTGAGGTGTATGAGCCTCTGGTCGACGATCAATGGCCACACAACCCCCATTTTGCCGAAAATAGACATGAATGACCATTTTCAATAATATCGAAGGCTAACACCTACGGATTTTTGACCAAGAAATGGTCTCCACCAGAAATCCAAGAATGTGATCTACGACAAGGAAACATATGTGGGGTGAGGTGTATGAGCCTCTGGTCGACGATCAATGGCCACACAACCCCCATTTTGCCGAAAATAGCCATGAATGACCATTTTCAATAATACCGAAGGCTAACACGTACGAGTTTTTAACCAAGAAATGGTTTCCACCAGAAATCCAAGAATGTAATCTATGGCAAGGAAACATATGTGGGGTGAGGTTTATCAGCCTCTAGTCGATGATAAATGGCCACACAACCCCCATTTTTTATGAAAATAGCCATGAGCGACCTTGAAAATAGCCATGAGCGACCATTTTCAATAATACTAGAGGCTAACACCTACGGATTTTAGACCAAGAAATGGTCTCCACCAAAAATCCAAGAATGTGATCTATGGCAAGGAAACATATGTGGGGTGAGGTGTATGAGCGTCTGGTCGATGATCAATGGCCACACAACCCCCATTTTTGTCGAAAATAGCCATGAACGACCATTTTCAATAATACCGAAGGCTAACACCTACGGATTTTTGACCAAGAAATGGTCTCCACCAGAAATCCAAGAATGTGATCTATGGCAAGGAAACATATGTGGGGTGAGGCGTATGAGCCTCTGGTCGATGATCAATGGCCACACAACCTCCATTTTTGTCAAAAATAGCCATGAACGACCATTTTCAATAATATCGAAGGCTAACACCTACTGATTTTTGACCAAGAAATGGTCTCCACCAGAAATCCAAGAATGTGATCTACGACAAGGAAACATATGTGGGGTGAGGTGTATGAGCCTCTGGTCGACGATCAATGGCCACACAACCCCCATTTTGCCGAAAATAGCCATGAATGACCATTTTCAATAATATCGAAGGCTAACACCTACGGATTTTTGACCAAGAAATGGTCTCCACCAGAAATCCAAGAATGTGATCTACGACAAGGAAACATATGTGGGGTGAGGTGTATGAGCCTCTGGTCGACGATCAATGGCCACACAACCCCCATTTTGCCGAAAATAGCCATGAATGACCATTTTCAATAATACCGAAGGCTAACACGTACGAGTTTTTAACCAAGAAATGGTTTCCACCAGAAATCCAAGAATGTAATCTATGGCAATGAAACATATGTGGGGTGAGGTTTATGAGCCTCTAGTCGATGATAAATGGCCACACAACCCCCATTTTTTATGAAAATAGCCATGAGCGACCTTGAAAATAGCCATGAGCGACCATTTTCAATAATACTAGAGGCTAACACCTACGGATTTTAGACCAAGAAATGGTCTCCACCAGAAATCCAAGAATGTGATCTATGGCAAGGAAACATATGTGGGGTGAGGTGTATGAGCGTCTGGTCGATGATCAATGGCCACACAACCCCCATTTTTGTCGAAAATAGCCATGAACGACCATTTTCAATAATACCGAAGGCTAACACCTACGGATTTTTTACCAAGAAATGGTCTCCACCAGAAATCCAAGAATGTGATCTATGGCAAGGAAACATATGTGGGGTGAGGTGTATGAGCCTCTAGTCGATGATCAATGGCCACACAACCCCCATTTTTGTCGAAAATAGCCATGAATGACCATTTTCAAAAATACCAAAGGCTAACACGTACGGATTTTTAACCAAGAAATGGTCTCCACCAGAAATCCAAGAATGTGATCTATGGCAAGGAAACATATGTGGGGTGAGGTGTACGAGCCTCTGGTCGATGATCAATGGCCACACAACCCCCATTTTGCCGAAAATAGCCATGAATGACCATTTTCAATAATACCGAAGGCTAACACGTACGAGTTTTTAACCAAGAAATGGTCTCCACCAGAAATCCAAGAATGTGATCTATGGCAAGGAAACATATGTGGGGTGAGGTGTATGAGCGTCTGGTCGATGATCAATGGCCACACAACCCCCATTTTTGTCGAAAATATCCATGAACGACCATTTTCAATAATACCGAAGGCTAACACCTACGGATTTTTGACCAAGAAATAGTCTCCACCAGAAATCCAAGAATGTGATCTATGGCAAGGAAACATATGTGGGGTGAGGTGTATGAGCCTCTGGTCGACGATCAATGGCCACACAACCCTAATTTTTGTCGAAAATAGCCATGAACGACCATTTTCAATGACATTGAAGGCTAACACCTACGGATTTTTGACCAAGAAATGGTCTCCACCATAAATCCAAGAATGTGATCTATGGCAAGGAAACATATGTGTAGTGAGGTGTATGAGCCTCTGGTCGATGATCAATGGCCACACAACCCCCATTTTTGTCGAAAATAGCCATGAATGACCATTTACAATAATACCGAAGGCTAACACCTACGGATTTTTGACCAAAAATGGTCTCCACCAGAAATCCAAGAATATGATGTATGGCAAGGAAACATATGTGGGGTGAGGTGTATGAGCCTCTGGTCGACGATCAATGGCCACACAACCCCCATTTTGCCGAAAATAGCCATGAATGACCATTTTCAATAATACTGAAGGCTAACACGTACGAGTTTTTAACCAAGAAATGGTCTCCACCAGAAATCCAAGAATGTAATCTATGGCAAGGAAACATATGTGGGGTGAGGTTTATGAGCCTCTAGTCGATGATAAATGGCCACACAAGCTCCATTTTTTATGAAAATAGCCATGAGCGACCTTGAAAATAGCCATGAGCGACCATTTTCAATAATACTAGAGGCTAACACCTACGGATTTTAGACCAAGAAATGGTCTCCACCAGAAATCCTAGAATGTGATCTATGGGAAGGAAACATATGTGGGGTGAGGTGTATGAGCGTCTGGTCGATGATCAATGGCCACACAACCCCCATTTTTGTCGATAATAGCCATGAATGACCATTTTCAATAATACCGAAGGCTAACACCTACGGATTTTTGACCAAGAAATGGTCTCCACCAGAAATCCAAGAATGTGATCTATGGCAAGGAAACATATGTGGGGTGAGGTGTATGAGCCTCTAGTCGATGATCAATGGCCACACAACCCCCATTTTTGTCGAAAATAGCCATGAATGATCATTTTCAAAAATACCAAAGGCTAACACGTACGGATTTTTGACCAAGAAATGGTCTCCACCAGAAATCCAAGAATGTGATCTATGGCAAGGAAACATATGTGGGGTGAGGTGTACGAGCCTCTGGTCGATGATCAATGGCCACACAACCCCCATTTTGCCAAAAATAGCCATGAATGACCATTTTCAATAATACCGAAGGCTAACACGTACGAGTTTTTAACCAAGAAATGGTTTCCACCAGAAATCCAAGAATGTAATCTATGGCAAGGAAACATATGTGGGGTGAGGTTTATGAGCCTCTAGTCGATGATAAATGGCCACACAACCCCCATTTTTTATGAAAATAGCCATGAGCGACCTTGAAAATAGCCATGAGCGACCATTTTCAATAATACTAGAGGCTAACACCTACGGATTTTAGACCAAGAAATGGTCTCCACCAGAAATCCAAGAATGTGATCTATGGCATAGATCACATTCTTGGATTTCTGGTGGAGACCATTTCTTGGTCAAAAATCCGTACGTGTTAGCCTTTGGTATTTTTGAAAATGATCATTCATGGCTATTTTCGACAAAAATGGGGGTTGTGTGGCCATTGATCATCGACTAGAGGCTCATACACCTCACCCCACATATGTTTCCTTGCCATAGATCACATTCTTGGATTTCTGGTGGAGACCATTTCTTGGTCAAAAATCCGTAGGTGTTAGCCTTCGGTATTATTGAAAATGGTCATTCATGGCTATTTTCGACAAAAATGGGGGTTGTGTGGCCATTGATCATCGACCAGACGCTCATACACCTCACCCCACATATGTTTCCTTGCCATAGATCACATTCTTGGATTTCTGGTGGAGACCATTTCTTGGTCTAAAATCCGCAGGTGTTAGCCTCTAGTATTATTGAAAATGGTCGCTCATGGCTATTTTCAAGGTCGCTCATGGCTATTTTCATAAAAAATGGAGCTTGTGTGGCCATTTATCATCGACTAGAGGCTCATAAACCTCACCCCACATATGTTTCCTTGCCATAGATTACATTCTTGGATTTCTGGTGGAGACCATTTCTTGGTTAAAAACTCGTACGTGTTAGCCTTCGGTATTATTGAAAATGGTCATTCATGGCTATTTTCGGCAAAATGGGGGTTGTGTGGCCATTGATCGTCGACCAGAGGCTCATACACCTCACCCCACATATGTTTCCTTGCCATAGATCATATTCTTGGATTTCTGGTGGAGACCATTTCTTGGTCAAAAATCCATAGGTGTTAGCCTTCGGTATTATTGTAAATGGTCATTCATGGCTATTTTCGACAAAAATGGGGGTTGTGTGGCCATTGATCATCGACCAGAGGCTCATACACCTCACTACACATATGTTTCCTTGCCATAGATCACATTCTTGGATTTATGGTGGAGACCATTTCTTGGTCAAAAATCCGTAGGTGTTAGCCTTCAATGTCATTGAAAATGGTCGTTCATGGCTATTTTCGACAAAAATTAGGGTTGTGTGGCCATTGATCGTCGACCAGAGGCTCATACACCTCACCCCACATATGTTTCCTTGCCATAGATCACATTCTTGGATTTCTGGTGGAGACCATTACTTGGTCAAAAATCCGTAGGTGTTAGCCTTCGGTATTATTGAAAATGGTCGTTCATGGCTATTTTCGACAAAAATGGGGGTTGTGTGGCCATTGATCATCGACCAGACGCTCATACACCTCACCCCACATATGTTTCCTTGCCATAGATCACATTCTTGGATTTCTGGTGGAGACCATTTCTTGGTTAAAAACTCGTACGTGTTAGCCTTCGGTATTATTGAAAATGGTCATTCATGGCTATTTTCGGCAAAATGGGGGTTGTGTGGCCATTGATCATCGACCAGAGGCTCGTACACCTCACCCCACATATGTTTCCTTGCCATAGATCACATTCTTGGATTTCTAGTGGAGACCATTTCTTGGTTAAAAATCCGCACGTGTTAGCCTTTGGTATTTTTGAAAATGGTCATTCATGGCTATTTTCGACAAAAATGGGGGTTGTGTGGCCATTGATCATCGACTAGAGGCTCATACACCTCACCCCACATATGTTTCCTTGCCATAGATCACATTCTTGGATTTCTGGTGGAGACCATTTCTTGGTAAAAAATCCGTAGGTGTTAGCCTTCGGTATTATTGAAAATGGTCGTTCATGGCTATTTTCGACAAAAATGGGGGTTGTGTGGCCATTGATCATCGACCAGACGCTCATACACCTCACCCCACATATGTTTCCTTGCCATAGATCACATTCTTGGATTTCTGGTGGAGACCATTTCTTGGTCTAAAATCCGTAGGTGTTAGCCTCTAGTATTATTGAAAATGGTCGCTCATGGCTATTTTCAAGGTCGCTCATGGCTATTTTCATAAAAAATGGGGGTTGTGTGGCCATTTATCATCGACTAGAGGCTCATAAACCTCACCACACATATGTTTCATTGCCATAGATTACATTCTTGGATTTCTGGTGGAAACCATTTCTTGGTTAAAAACTCGTACGTGTTAGCCTTCGGTATTATTGAAAATGGTCATTCATGGCTATTTTCGGCAAAATGGGGGTTGTGTGGCCATTGATCATCGACCAGAGGCTCATACACCTCACCCCACATATGTTTCCTTGTCGTAGATCACATTCTTGGATTTCTGGTGGAGACCATTTCTTGGTCAAAAATCCGTAGGTGTTAACCTTCGATATTATTGAAAATGGTCGTTCATGGCTATTTTCGACAAAAATGGAGGTTGTGTGGCCATTGATCATCGACCAGAGGCTCATACACCTCACCCCACATATGTTTCCTTGCCATAGATCACATTCTTGGATTTCTGGTGGAGACCATTTCTTGGTCAAAAATCCGTAGGTGTTAGCCTTCGGTATTATTGAAAATGGTCGTTCATGGCTATTTTCGACAAAAATGGGGGTTGTGTGGCCATTGATCATCGACCAGACGCTCATACACCTCACCCCACATATGTTTCCTTGCCATAGATCACATTCTTGGATTTCTGGTGGAGACCATTTCTTGGTCTAAAATCCGTAGGTGTTAGCCTTCGGTATTATTGAAAATGGTCGTTCATGGCTATTTTCGACAAAAATGGGGGTTGTGTGGCCATTGATCATCGACCAGACGCTCATACACCTCACCCCACATATGTTTCCTTGCCATAGATCACATTCTTGGATTTCTGGTGGAGACCATTTCTTGGTCTAAAATCCGTAGGTGTTAGCCTCTAGTATTATTGAAAATGGTCGCTCATGGCTATTTTCAAGGTCGCTCATGGCTATTTTCATAAAAAATGGGGGTTGTGTGGCCATTGATCGTCGACCAGAGGCTCATACACCTCACCCCACATATGTTTCCTTGCCATAGATCACATTCTTGGATTTCTGGTGGAGATCGTTTCTTGGTCAAAAATCCGTAGGTGTTAGCCTTCGGTATTATTGAAAATGGTCGTTCATGGCTATTTTCGACAAAAATGGGGGTTGTGTGGCCATTGATCATCGACCAGACGCTCATACACCTCACCCCACATATGTTTCCTTGCCATAGATCACATTCTTGGATTTCTGGTGGAGACCATTTCTTGGTCTAAAATCCGTAGGTGTTAGCCTCTAGTATTATTGAAAATGGTCGCTCATGGCTATTTTCAAGGTCGCTCATGGCTATTTTCATAAAAAATGGGGGTTGTGTGGCCATTTATCATCGACTAGAGGCTCATAAACCTCACCCCACATATGTTTCCTTGCCATAGATTACATTCTTGGATTTCTGGTGGAAACCATTTCTTGGTTAAAAACTCGTACGTGTTAGCCTTCGGTATTATTGAAAATGGTCATTCATGGCTATTTTTGGCAAAATGGGGGTTGTGTGGCCATTGATCATCGACCAGAGGCTCGTACACCTCACCCCACATATGTTTCCTTGCCATAGATCACATTCTTGGATTTCTGGTGGAGACCATTTCTTGGTCAAAAATCCGTACGTGTTAGCCTTTGGTATTTTTGAAAATGATCATTCATGGCTATTTTCGACAAAAATGGGGGTTGTGTGGCCATTGATCATCGACTAGAGGCTCATACACCTCACCCCACATATGTTTCCTTGCCATAGATCACATTCTTGGATTTCTGGTGGAGACCATTTCTTGGTCAAAAATCCGTAGGTGTTAGCCTTCGGTATTATTGAAAATGGTCATTCATGGCTATTTTCGACAAAAATGGGGGTTGTGTGGCCATTGATCATCGACCAGACGCTCATACACCTCACCCCACATATGTTTCCTTGCCATAGATCACATTCTTGGATTTCTGGTGGAGACCATTTCTTGGTCTAAAATCCGTAGGTGTTAGCCTCTAGTATTATTGAAAATGGTCGCTCATGGCTATTTTCAAGGTCGCTCATGGCTATTTTCATAAAAAATGGAGCTTGTGTGGCCATTTATCATCGACTAGAGGCTCATAAACCTCACCCCACATATGTTTCCTTGCCATAGATTACATTCTTGGATTTCTGGTGGAGACCATTTCTTGGTTAAAAACTCGTACGTGTTAGCCTTCGGTATTATTGAAAATGGTCATTCATGGCTATTTTCGGCAAAATGGGGGTTGTGTGGCCATTGATCGTCGACCAGAGGCTCATACACCTCACCCCACATATGTTTCCTTGCCATAGATCATATTCTTGGATTTCTGGTGGAGACCATTTCTTGGTCAAAAATCCGTAGGTGTTAGCCTTCGGTATTATTGTAAATGGTCATTCATGGCTATTTTCGACAAAAATGGGGGTTGTGTGGCCATTGATCATCGACCAGAGGCTCATACACCTCACTACACATATGTTTCCTTGCCATATATCACATTCTTGGATTTATGGTGGAGACCATTTCTTGGTCAAAAATCCGTAGGTGTTAGCCTTCAATGTCATTGAAAATGGTCGTTCATGGCTATTTTCGACAAAAATTAGGGTTGTGTGGCCATTGATCGTCGACCAGAGGCTCATACACCTCACCCCACATATGTTTCCTTGCCATAGATCACATTCTTGGATTTCTGGTGGAGACCATTTCTTGGTCAAAAATCCGTAGGTGTTAGCCTTCGGTATTATTGAAAATGGTCGTTCATGGCTATTTTCGACAAAAATGGGGGTTGTGTGGCCATTGATCATCGACCAGACGCTCATACACCTCACCCCACATATGTTTCCTTGCCATAGATCACATTCTTGGATTTCTGGTGGAGACCATTTCTTGGTTAAAAACTCGTACGTGTTAGCCTTCGGTATTATTGAAAATGGTCATTCATGGCTATTTTCTACAAAATGGGGGTTGTGTGGCCATTGATCATCGACCAGAGGCTCGTACACCTCACCCCACATATGTTTCCTTGCCATAGATCACATTCTTGGATTTTTGGTGGAGACCATTTCTTGGTCAAAAATCCGTACGTGTTAGCCTTTGGTATTTTTGAAAATGGTCATTCATGGCTATTTTCGACAAAAATGGGGGTTGTGTGGCCATTGATCATCGATAGAGGCTCATACACCTCACCCCACATATGTTTCCTTGCCATAGATCACATTCTTGGATTTCTGGTGGAGACCATTTCTTGGTAAAAAATCCGTAGGTGTTAGCCTTCGGTATTATTGAAAATGGTCGTTCATGGCTATTTTCGACAAAAATGGGGGTTGTGTGGCCATTGATCATCGACCAGACGCTCATACACCTCACCCCACATATGTTTCCTTGCCATAGATCACATTCTTGGATTTCTGGTGGAGACCATTTCTTGGTCTAAAATCCGTAGGTCTTAGCCTCTAGTATTATTGAAAATGGTCGCTCATGGCTATTTTCAAGGTCGCTCATGGCTATTTTCATAAAAAATGGGGGTTGTGTGGCCATTTATCATCGACTAGAGGCTCATAAACCTCACCCCACATATGTTTCATTGCCATAGATTACATTCTTGGATTTCTGGTGGAAACCATTTCTTGGTTAAAAACTCGTACGTGTTAGCCTTCGGTATTATTGAAAATGGTCATTCATGGCTATTTTCGGCAAAATGGGGGTTGTGTGGCCATTGATCGTCGACCAGAGGCTCATACACCTCACCCCACATATGTTTCCTTGTCGTAGATCACATTCTTGGATTTCTGGTGGAGACCATTTCTTGGTCAAAAATCCGTAGGTGTTAGCCTTCGATATTATTGAAAATGGTCATTCATGGCTATTTTCGGCAAAATGGGGGTTGTGTGGCCATTGATCGTCGACCAGAGGCTCATACACCTCACCCCACATATGTTTCCTTGTCGTAGATCACATTCTTGGATTTCTGGTGGAGACCATTTCTTGGTCAAAAATCAGTAGGTGTTAGCCTTCGATATTATTGAAAATGGTCGTTCATGGCTATTTTCGACAAAAATGGAGGTTGTGTGGCCATTGATCATCGACCAGAGGCTCATACACCTCACCCCACATATGTTTCCTTGCCATAGATCACATTCTTGGATTTCTGGTGGAGACCATTTCTTGGTCAAAAATCCGTAGGTGTTAGCCTTCGGTATTATTGAAAATGGTCGTTCATGGCTATTTTCGACAAAAATGGGGGTTGTGTGGCCATTGATCATCGACCAGACGCTCATACACCTCACCCCACATATGTTTCTTTGCCATAGATCACATTCTTGGATTTCTGGTGGAGACCATTTCTTGGTCTAAAATCCGTAGGTGTTAGCCTCTAGTATTATTGAAAATGGTCGCTCATGGCTATTTTCAAGGTCGCTCATGGCTATTTTCATAAAAAATGGGGGTTGTGTGGCCATTTATCATCGACTAGAGGCTCATAAACCTCACCCCACATATGTTTCCTTCCCATAGATTACATTCTTGGATTTCTGGTGGAAACCATTTCTTGGTTAAAAACTCGTACGTGTTAGCCTTCGGTATTATTGAAAATGGTCATTCATGGCTATTTTCGGCAAAATGGGGGTTGTGTGGCCATTGATCGTCGACCAGAGGCTCATACACCTCACCCCACATATGTTTCCTTGTCGTAGATCACATTCTTGGATTTCTGGTGGAGACCATTTCTTGGTCAAAAATCCATAGGTGTTAGCCTTCGATATTATTGAAAATGGTCGTTCATGGCTATTTTCGACAAAAATGGGGGTTGTGTGGCCATTGATCATCGACCAGAGGCTCATACACCTCACCCCACATATGTTTCCTTGCCATAGATCACATTCTTGGATTTCTGGTGGAGACCATTTCTTGGTCAAAAATCCGTAGGTGTTAGCCTTCGGTATTATTGTAAATGGTCATTCATGGCTATTTTCGACAAAAATGGGGGTTGTGTGGCCATTGATCATCGACCAGAGGCTCATACACCTCACCCCACATATGTTTCCTTGCCATAGATCACATTCTTGGATTTCTGGTGGAGACCATTTCTTGGTCAAAAATCCGTAGGTCTTAGCCTCTAATATTATTGAAAATGGTCGCTCATGGCTATTTTCATAAAAAAAATGGGGGTTGTGTGGCCATTTATCATCGACTAGAGGCTCATAAATCTCACCCCACATATGTTTCCTTGCCATAGATCACATTCTTGGATTTTTTGTGGAGACCATTTCTTGGTCAAAAACTCGTACGTGTTAGCCTTCGGTATTATTGAAAATGGTCGTTCATGGCTATTTTCGGCAAAATGGGGGTTGTGTGGCCATTGATCATCGACCAGAGGCTCGTACACCTCACCCCACATATGTTTCCTTGCCATAGATTACATTCTTGGATTTCTGGTGGAAACCATTTCTTGGTTAAAAACTCGTACGTGTTAGGCTTCGGTATTATTGAAAATGGTCATTCATGGCTATTTTCGGCAAAATGGGGGTTGTGTGGCCATTGATCATCGACCAGAGGCTCATACACCTCACCCCACATATGTTTCCTTGTCGTAGATCACATTCTTGGATTTCTGGTGGAGACCATTTCTTGGTCTAAAATCCGTAGGTGTTAGCCTCTAGTATTATTGAAAATGGTCGCTCATGGCTATTTTCAAGGTCGCTCATGGCTATTTTCATAAAAAATGGGGGTTGTGTGGCCATTTATCATCGACTAGAGGCTAATAAACCTCACCCCACATATGTTTCCTTGCCATAGATTACATTCTTGGATTTCTGGTGGAAGCCATTTCTTGGTTAAAAACTCGTACATGTTAGCCTTCGATATTATTGAAAATGGTCATTCATGGCTATTTTCGGCAAAATGGGGGTTGTGTGGCCATTGATCGTCGACCAGAGGCTCATACACCTCACCCCACAAATGTTTCCTTGTCGTAGATCACATTCTTGGATTTCTCGTGGAGACCATTTCTTGGTCAAAAATCCGTAGGTGTTAGCCTTCGATATTATTGAAAATGGTCGTTCATGGCTATTTTCGACAAAAATGGGGGTTGTGTGGCCATTGATCATCGACCAGAGGCTCATACACCTCACCCCACATATGTTTCCTTGCCATAGATCACATTCTTGGATTTCTGGTGGAGACCATTTCTTGGTCAAAAATCTGTAGGTGTTAGCCTTCGGTATTATTGTAAATGGTCATTCATGGCTATTTTCGACAAAAATGGGGGTTGTGTGGCCATTGATCATCGACCATAGGCTCATACACCTCACCCCACAAATGTTTCCTTGCCATAGATCACATTCTTGGATTTCTGGTGGAGACCATTTCTTGGTCAAAAATCCGTAGGTCTTAGCCTCTAATATTATTGAAAATGGTCGCTCATGGCTATTTTCATAAAAAAATGGGGGTTGTGTGGCCATTTATCATCGACTAGAGGCTCATAAATCTCACCCCACATATGTTTCCTTGCCATAGATCACATTCTTGGATTTTTTGTGGAGACCATTTCTTGGTCAAAAACTCGTACGTGTTAGCCTTCGGTATTATTGAAAATGGTCGTTCATGGCTATTTTCGGCAAAATGGGGGTTGTGTGGCCATTGATCATCGACCAGAGGCTCGTACACCTCACCCCACATATGTTTCCTTGCCATAGATTACATTCTTGGATTTCTGGTGGAAACCATTTCTTGGTTAAAAACTCGTACGTGTTAGCCTTCGGTATTATTGAAAATGGTCATTCATGGCTATTTTCGGCAAAATGGGGGTTGTGTGGCCATTGATCGTCGACCAGAGGCTCATACACCTCACCCCACATATGTTTCCTTGTCGTAGATCACATTCTTGGATTTCTGGTGGAGACCATTTCTTGGTCTAAAATCCGTAGGTGTTAGCCTCTAGTATTATTGAAAATGGTCGCTCATGGCTATTTTCAAGGTCGCTCATGGCTATTTTCATAAAAAATGGGGGTTGTGTGGCCATTTATCATCGACTAGAGGCTAATAAACCTCACCCCACATATGTTTCCTTGCCATAGATTACATTCTTGGATTTCTGGTGGAAGCCATTTCTTGGTTAAAAACTCGTACGTGTTAGCCTTCGGTATTATTGAAAATGGTCATTCATGGCTATTTTCGGCAAAATGGGGGTTGTGTGGCCATTGATCGTCGACCAGAGGCTCATACACCTCACCCCACAAATGTTTCCTTGTCGTAGATCACATTCTTGGATTTCTCGTGGAGACCATTTCTTGGTCAAAAATCCGTAGGTGTTAGCCTTCGATATTATTGAAAATGGTCGTTCATGGCTATTTTCGACAAAAATGGGGGTTGTGTGGCCATTGATCATCGACCAGAGGCTCATACACCTCACCCCACATATGTTTCCTTGCCATAGATCACATTCTTGGATTTCTGGTGGAGACCATTTCTTGGTCAAAAATCTGTAGGTGTTAGCCTTCGGTATTATTGTAAATGGTCATTCATGGCTATTTTCGACAAAAATGGGGGTTGTGTGGCCATTGATCATCGACCATAGGCTCATACACCTCACCCCACATATGTTTCCTTGCCATAGATCACATTCTTGGATTTCTGGTGGAGTCCATTTCTTGGTCAAAAATCCGTAGGTCTTAGCCTCTAATATTATTGAAAATGGTCGCTCATGGCTATTTTCATAAAAAAATGGGGGTTGTGTGGCCATTTATCATCGACTAGAGGCTCATAAATCTCACCCCACATATGTTTCCTTGCCATAGATCACATTCTTGGATTTTTGGTGGAGACCATTTCTTGGTCAAAAACTCGTACGTGTTAGCCTTCGGTATTATTGAAAATGGTCGTTCATGGCTATTTTCAGCAAAATGGGGGTTGTGTGGCCATTGATCATCGACCAGAGGCTCGTACACCTCACCCCACATATGTTTCCTTGCCATAGATTACATTCTTGGATTTCTGGTGGAAACCATTTCTTGGTTAAAAACTCGTACGTGTTAGCCTTCGGTATTATTGAAAATGGTCATTCATGGCTATTTTCGGCAAAATGGGGGTTGTGTGGCCATTGATCGTCGACCAGAGGCTCATACACCTCACCCCACATATGTTTCCTTGTCGTAGATCACATTCTTTGATTTCTGGTGGAGACCATTTCTTGGTCAAAAATCCGTAGGTGTTAGCCTTCGATATTATTGAAAATGGTCGTTCATGGCCATTTTCGACAAAAATGGGGGTTGTGTGGCCATTGATCATCGACCAGAGGCTCATACACCTCACCCCACATATGTTTCCTTGCCATAGATCACATTCTTGGATTTCTGGTGGAGACCATTTCTTGGTCAAAAATCCGTACGTGTTAGCCTTTGGTATTATTGTAAATGGTCATTCATGGCTATTTTCGACAAAAATGGGGGTTGTGTGGCCATTGATCGTCGACCAGAGGCTCATACACCTCACCCCACATATGTTTCCTTGTCGTAGATCACATTCTTGGATTTCTAGTGGAGACCATTTCTTGGTCAAAAATCCGTAGGTGTTAGCCTTCGGTATTATTGTAAATGGTCATTCATGGCTATTTTCGACAACAATGTGGGTTGTGTGGCCATTGATCATCGACCAGAGGCTCATACACCTCACCCCACATATGTTTCCTTGCCATAGATCACATTCTTAGATTTCTGGTGGAGACCATTTCTTGGTCAAAAATCCGTAGGTCTTAGCCTCTAATATTATTGAAAATGGTCGCTCATGGCTATTTTCATAAAAAATGGGGGTTGTGTGGCCATTTATCATCGACTAGAGGCTCATAAATCTCACCCCTCATATGTTTCCTTGCCATAGATCACATTCTTGGATTTTTGGTGGAGACCATTTCTTGGTCAAAAACTCGTACGTGTTAGCCTTCGGTATTATTGAAAATGGTCATTCATGGCTATTTTCGGCAAAATGGGGGTTCTGTGGCCATTGATCATCGACCAGAGGCTCGTACACCTCACCCCACATATGTTTCCTTGCCATAGATCACATTCTTGGATTTCTGGTGGAGACCATTTCTTGGGCAAAAATCCGAATGTGTTAGCCTTTGGTATTTTTGAAAATGGTCATTCATGGCTATTTTCGACAAAAATGGGGATTGTGTGGCCATTGATCTTCGACCAGAGGCTCATACACCTCACTACACATATGTTTCCTTGCCATAGATCACATTCTTGGATTTATGGTGGAGACCATTTCTTGGTCAAAAATCCGTAGGTGTTAGCCTTCAGTGTCATTGAAAATGGTCGTTCATGGCTATTTTCGACAAAAAATTAGGGTTGTGTGGCCATTGATCGTCGACCAGAGGCTCATACACCTCACCCCACATATGTTTCCTTGCCATAGATCACATTCTTGGATTTCTGGTGGAGACCATTTCTTGGTCAAAAATCCGTAGGTGTTAGCCTTCGGTATTATTGAAAATGGTCGTTCATGGCTATTTTCGACAAAAATGGGGGTTGTGTGGCCATTGATCATCAACCAGACGCTCATACACCTCACCCTACATATGTTTCCTTGCCATAGATCACATTCTTGGATTTCTGGTGGAGACCATTTCTTGGTCTAAAATCCGTAGGTGTTAGCCTCTAGTATTATTGAAAATGGTCGCTCATGGCTATTTTCAAGGTCGCTCATGGCTATTTTCATAAAAAATGGGGGTTGTGTGGCCATTTATCATCGACTAGAGGCTCATAAACCTCACCCCACATATGTTTCCTTGCCATAGATCACATTCTTGGATTTCTGGTGGAGACCATTTCTTGGTTAAAAACTCGTACGTGTTAGCCTTCGGTATTATTGATAATGGTCGTTCATGGCTATTTTCGGCAAAATGGGGGTTGTGTGGCCATTGATCATCGACCAGAGGCTCGTACACCTCACCCCACATATGTTTCCTTGCCATAGATCACATTCTTAGATTTCTGGTGGAGACCATTTCTTGGTCAAAAATCCGTACGTGTTAGCCTTTGGTATTTTTGAAAATGGTCATTCATGGCTATTTTCGACAAAAATGGGGGTTGTGTGGCCATTGATCTTCGACCAGAGGCTCATACACGTCACTACACATATGTTTCCTTGCCATAGATCACATTCTTGGATTTATGGTGGAGACCATTTCTTGGTCAAAAATCCGTAGGTGTTAGCCTTCAATGTCATTGAAAATGGTCGTTCATGGCTATTTTCGACAAAAATTAGGGTTGTGTGGCCATTGATCGTCGACCAGAGGCTCATACACCTCACCCCACATATGTTTCCTTGCCATAGATCACATTCTTGGATTTCTGGTGGAGACCATTTCTTGGTCAAAAATCCGTAGGTGTTAGCCTTCGGTATTATTGAAAATGGTCGTTCATGGCTATTTTCGACAAAAATGGGGGTTGTGTGGCCATTGATCATCGACCAGACGCTCATACACCTCACCCCACATATGTTTCCTTGCCATAGATCACATTCTTGGATTTCTGGTGGAGACCATTTCTTGGTCTAAAATCCGTAGGTGTTAGCCTCTAGTATTATTGAAAATGGTCGCTCATGGCTATTTTCAAGGTCGCTCATGGCTATTTTCATAAAAAATGGGGGTTGTGTGGCCATTTATCATCGACTAGAGGCTCATAAACCTCACCCCACATATGTTTCCTTGCCATAGATTACATTCTTGGATTTCTGGTGGAAACCATTTCTTGGTTAAAAACTCGTACGTGTTAGCCTTCGGTATTATTGAAAATGGTCATTCATGGCTATTTTCGGCAAAATGGGGGTTGTGTGGCCATTGATCGTCGACCAGAGGCTCATACACCTCACCCCACATATGTTTCCTTGTCGTAGATCACATTCTTGGATTTCTGGTGGAGACCATTTCTTGGTCAAAAATCCGTAGGTGTTAGCCTTCGATATTATTGAAAATGGTCGTTCATGGCTATTTTCGACAAAAATGGGGGTTGTGTGGCCATTGATCATCGACCATAGGCTCATACACCTCACCCCACATATGTTTCCTTGCCATAGATCACATTCTTGGATTTCTGGTGGAGACCATTTCTTGGTCAAAAATCCGTAGGTGTTAGCCTTCGGTATTATTGTAAATGGTCATTCATGGCTATTTTCGACAAAAATGGGGGTTGTGTGGCCATTGATCATCGACCAGAGGCTCATACACCTCACCCCACATATGTTTCCTTGCCATAGATCACATTCTTGGATTTATGGTGGAGACCATTTCTTGGTCAAAAATCCGTAGGTGTTAGCCTTCAGTGTCATTGAAAATGGTTGTTCATGGCTATTTTCGACAAAAATTAGGGTTGTGTGGCCATTGATCGTCGACCAGAGGCTCATACACCTCACCCCACATATGTTTCCTTGCCATAGATCACATTCTTGGATTTCTGGTGGAGACCATTTCTTGGTCAAAAATCCGTAGGTGTTAGCCTTCGGTATTATTGTAAATGGTCATTCATGGCTATTTTCGACAAAAATGGGGGTTGTGTGGCCATTGATCATCGACCAGACGCTCATACACCTCACCCCACATATGTTTCCTTGCCATAGATCACATTCTTGGATTTTTGGTGGAGACCATTTCTTGGTCAAAAACTCGTACGTGTTAGCCTTCGGTATTATTGAAAATGGTCGTTCATGGCTATTTTCGGCAAAATGGGGGTTCTGTGGCCATTGATCATCGACCAGAGGCTCGTACACCTCACCCCACATATGTTTCCTTTCCATAGATCACATTTTTGGATTTCGGGTGGAGACCATTTATTGGTCAAAAATCCGTAGGTGTTAGCCTTCGGTATTATTGTAAATGGTCATTCATGGCTATTTTCGACAAAAATGGGGGTTGTGTGGCCATTGATCATCGACCAGACGCTCATACACCTCACCCCACATATGTTTCCTTGCCATAGATCACATTCTTGGATTTCTGGTGGAGACCATTTCTTGGTCAAAAATCCGTAGGTGTTAGCCTTCGGTATTATTGAAAATGGTCGTTCATGGCTATTTTCGACAAAAATGGGGGTTGTGTGGCCATTGATCATCGACCAGAGGCTCATACACCTCACCCAACATATGTTTCCTTGCCATAGATCACATTCTTGGATTTCTGGTGGAGACCATTTCTTGGTCAAAAATCCGTAGGTGTTAGCCTTCGGTATTATTGAAAATGGTCGTTCATGGCTATTTTCGACAAAAATGGGGGTTGTGTGGCCATTGATCATCGACCAGACGCTCATACACCTCACCCCACATATGTTTCCTTGCCATAGATCACATTCTTGGATTTCTGGTGGAGACCATTTCTTGGTCTAAAATCCATAGGTGTTAGCCTCTAGTATTATTGAAAATGGTCGCTCATGGCTATTTTCAAGGTCGCTCATGGCTATTTTCATAAAAAATGGGGGTTGTGTGGCCATTTATCATCGACTAGAGGCTCATAAACCTCGCCCCACATATGTTTCCTTGCCATAGATCACATTCTTGGATTTCTGGTGGAGACCATTTCTTGGTTAAAAACTCGTACGTGTTAGCCTTCGGTATTATTGAATATGGTCGTTCATGGCTATTTTCGGCAAAATGGGG
>JAOPSE010002024.1:0-102925 GCA_029449295.1 Zea luxurians
TGTCTAAGGGCCTTGCAAACCCAGGCGACATGGGATACACGACTTGTGGGTAAAGATGCGCAACCTCTGCAGAGTGTAAAACTAGTATACTAGCCGTGCTCACGGTCAAGAGCGGCTCGGACCCTCACATGATTAACTATGGAACTTAAGTTTAATTTGACATTTGCATCGCATTTGGGATTATTTTACTATTACTGTTCTTTATTATTATTAAGGTTGGTATTTACTTACACTTAGTAATTGCTAATAAAACTTTGACCAACTTATAAAAGCAATGCTCAGCCTTTAGCCTTTATTTCATTGATCAGCCTTACACTACATGAACTCCCACCTTTGGTGAGTTCATGCCACATTATTCCCCACGACTTGTTGAGCTATGAACGTATGTGAGCTCACTCTTGCTGTCTCACACCCCCCCCACAGGAGAAGAACAGGTGGTTGAAGAGGAGCTGCCTAACACTGAGGAGTTCGATCTGATCTAGGTGGCGTTTCTCAGTCGACATTGGCGCCATCGATCCTTAGTTCGTTTTATATTTATCTTTATTTTGTAATAAGACTTCCGCTATGTAATAAATACTCTGATGTTTTATGACATTTATCTCTATACACTCTGTTATTATATATGTTGTCTTCTTGGCGCATGTATGAGATGCACCCGGCTTTGTTCTTTAAAACCGGGTGTTACACTAACACTCCCTTGAATACTATTGAATCATCACTTCTTCTAAAGACAGTAACACCTACATCAGTAAATAGACAGTTGTAGCCCATTTGACATAATTGGGATACGGAAAGCAAATTGTAATCTAAAGAATCTACAAGAAAAACATTGGAAATAGTATGGTCAGGTGATATAGCAATTTTACCCAAACCTTTGACCAAACCTTGATTTCCATCCCCGAATGTGATAGCTCGTTGGGGATCTTGGTTTTTCTCATATGAGGAGAACATCTTTTTCTCCCCTGTCATGTGATTTGTGCACCCGCTGTCGAGTATCCAACTTGAGCCCCGGATGCATAAACCTACAAAACAATTTTAGTTCTTGATTTTAGGTACCCAAACGGTTTTGGGTCCTTTAGCATTAGAAACAAGAACTTTGGGTACCCAAACACAAGTCTTGGAGCCCTTGTGTTTGCCCCCAACAATCTTGGCAACTATCTTGCCGGATTTGTTAGTTAAAACATATGATGCATCAAAAGTTTTGAATGAAATGGCATGATCATTTGATGCATTAGGAGTTTTCTTTCTAGGCAACTTGGCACGGGTTGGTTGCCTAGAGCTAGATGTCTCACCCTTATACATGAAAGCATGATTAGGGCCAGAGTGAGACTTCCTAGAATGAATTTTCCTAATCTTGCTCTCAGGATAGCCGGCAGGGTACAAAATGTAACCCTCGTTATCCTGAGGCATGGGAGCCTTGCCCTTAACAAAGTTAGATAAGTTCTTTGGAGGGGCATTAATTTTGACATTGTCTCCCCTTTGGAAGCCAATGCCATCCTTGATGCCAGGGCGTCCCATTATAGAGCATGCTTCTAGCAAGTTTAAATTTTTCATTTTCTAAGTCATGCTCTCTAATCTTAGCATTAAGTTGTGCTATGTGATCATTTTGTTTTTTAATTAAGGCTAGGTGATCATGGATAGCATCAACATTAATATCTCTACATCTAGTACAAATGGAAACATGCTCAACATTAGATGTAGAGGGTTTGCAAGTTTTTAATTCTACAACCTTAGCATGCAACATATCATTTTTAGTTCTAAGGTCGGAAATAGTAGCATTGCAAACATCAAAATCCTTAGCCTTAGCAATTAGTTTCTCATTCTCATTTCTAAGGCTAGCAATGGAAACATTCAACTCATCAATCCTAGCAAGCAAATCAACATTATCATTTCTAGGATCAATGCAAACATGAGAATCAACCTTAGCAATTAATTTAACATTTTCATTTCTAAGGTTGGCAATAGTGTCATGGCATGTGCTTAGCTCACTAGATAATTTGTTACATTTTTCTACTTCTAGAGCATAAGCATTTTTAACCTTAACATGTTTCTTATTTTCCTTGATTAGGAAGTCCTCTTGGGAGTCCAAGAGATCATCCTTTTCATGGATGGCACTAATTAGCTCATTTAATTTTTCCTTTTGTTCCATGTTAAGGTTGGCAAAAAGAATACGCAAATTATCCTCCTCATTTTTATCATCATCCTCATCACTAGATGTTTCATATTTAGTGGAGGACCTTGATTTTACCTTCTTTTTGCCGTCCTTGGCCATGAGACACTTGTGGCCGACGTTGGGGAAGAGGAGACCCTTGGTGACGGCGATGTTGGCGGCGTCCTCGTCGTCGAAGGAGTCGCTTGAGCTTTCGTCGGAGTCCCACTCCCGACAAACATGGGCATCGCCGCCCTTCTTGTAGTACTTCTTTTCTTTCCTCTTTCCCTTCTTGTCGTCGCCCCTGTCACTGTCACTAGACATAGGACATTTTGCAATAAAATGACCGGGCTTACCACACTTGTAGCAAACCTTCTTGGAACGGGATTTGTAATCCTTCCCTTTCCGTTGCTTGAGGATTTGCCGAAAGCTCTTGATGATTAGGGCCATCTCCTCGTTGTCGAGCTTGGAGGCGTCAATTGGTTGTCTACTTGGTGTAGACTCCTCCTTCTTCTCCTCCGTTGCCTTGAAGGCCACCGGTTGCGCCTCGGAAGTGGAAGGCTCGTCAAGCTCGTTGATCTTCTTCGAGCCCTTAATCATGCATTCAAAGCTTACAAAATTCCCGATAACTTCCTCGGGGGTCATTAGTGGATATCTAGGATTACCACGAATTAATTGTACTTGAGTGGGGTTAAGGAAAATAAGTGCTCTAAGAATAACCTTAACCACCTCGTGGTCATCCCACTTTGCGCTCCCGAGGTTGCGCACTTGGTTCACCAAGGTTTTGAGCCGGTTGTACATGTCTTGTGGCTCCTCCCCTTGGCGAAGACGGAAGCGACCGAGCTCCCCCTCGATCGTTTCCCGCTTGGTGATCTTGGTGAGTTCATCACCCTCGTGCGCCGTCTTGAGTAGGTCCCAAATCTCTTTTGCGTTCTTCAACCCTTGCACTTTGTTGTATTCCTCCTTGCTTAGAGAGGCAAGGAGAATAGTTGCGGCTTGGGAGTTGAAGTGCTCGATTTGGGCCACTTCGTCCGTGTCATAGTCCTCATCCCCTATAGATGGTACCTGTACACCATACTCAACAACATCCCATATACTTTTGTGGAGAGAGGTTAGATGAAATCGCATTAAATTACTCCACATAGCATAATCTTCACCATTAAAAGTTGGTGGTTTGCCTAATGGGACGGAAAGTAAAGGTGTATGTTTAGGAATGCGAGGGTAGCGTAGGGGAATCTTACTATACTTCTTACGCTCTTGGCGTTTAGAAGTAACGGATGTCGCGTCGGAGCCGGAGGTAGATGTCGATGAAGTGTCGGTCTCGTAGTAGACCACCTTCCTCATCCTCTTGTGCTTGTCCCCACTCCGATGCGGCTTGTGAGAAGAAGCTTTTTCCTTCTTCTCCTTGTGGTGAGAAGAGGAAGATCTTTTCTCCTTCCGCTTGGAGGAGTTCTTCTTCTCCCTTCTCTTGGTGCGGGACTCTTCCGATGAAGTGCTCCCTTGGCTTGTAGTGGGCTTGTTATCGCCGGTCTCCATCTCCCTCTTGGTGTGATCTCCCGACATCACTTCGAGCGGTTAGGCTCTAATGAAGCACCGGGCTCTGATACCAATTGAAAGTCGCCTAGAGGGGGGGTGAATAGGGCGAAACTGAAATTTACAAATATAAACACGACTACAAGTCGGGTTAGCGTTAGAAATATAAACGAGTCCGCGAGAGAGGGCGCAAAACAAATCGCAAGCAAATGAAGAGAGTGACACACGGATTTGTTTTACCGAGGTTCGGTTCTTGCAAACCTACTCCCCGTTGAGGAGGCCACAATGGTCGGGTCTTTTTCAACCCTTCCCTCTCTCAAACGGTCCCTCGGACCGAGTGAGCTTTTCTTCTTCTCAATCAAACGGGAACAAAACTTCCCCACAAGGGCCACCACACAATTGGTGCCTCTTGCCTTGGTTACAATTGAGTTTTGATCACAAGAACAAGTGAGAAAGAAAGAAAGCGATCCAAGCGCAAGAGCTCAAAAGAACAGGGCAAATCTCTCTCGCTAGTCACTAAAGGCTTGAGTGGAATTGGAGAGGATTTGATCTCTTTGGTGTGTCTAGAATTGAATGCCTAGCTCTTGTAAGTGGTTGGAAGTTGGAAAACTTGGATGCAATGAATGGTGGGGTGGTTGGGGTATTTATAGCCCCAACCACCAAAAGTGACCGTTGCTGGAAGCTGTCTGTTCGATGGCACACCGGACAGTCCGGTGCACACCGGACAGTCCGGTGCCCCCGCCACGTCACCATTGCCGTTGGATTCTGACCGTTGGAGCTTCTGGTTTCTGGGCCCGCCTGGATGTCCGGTGCACACCGGACATGTACTGTTTGATGTCCGGTGCACCGGTATGGGCACGTCTGACGTCTGCGCGCGCTGCGCGCGCATTAAATGCACCGCAGAGAGCCATTGGCGCCGAAAAGAGCCGTTGCTCCGCTGGCACACCGGACAGTCCGGTGCACACCGGACAGTCTGGTGAATTTTAGCGGAGCGGCTGCCGCGGGTTCGAGGCTGGCGAGTTCCGGAGACCGCGCTTCCTTGGAGCACCGGACATGTCCGGTGCACACCGGACAGTCCAGTGAATTATAGCGGAGTTGCCTCTGGAAATTCCCGAAGGTAGTGAGTTTGAGTTGGAGTCCTCTGGTGCACCGGACATGTCCGGTGGCACACCGGACAGTCCGGTGCGCCAGACCAGCGGTGCCTTCGGTTGGCCCTGTGCTCTTCTGTCGAACCCAAAATTTGGTCTTTTTATTGGCTAAGTGTGAACCTTTGGCACCTGTAAAACTTATACACTAGAGCAAACTAGTTAGTCCAATTATTTGTGTTGGGCAATTCAACCACCAAAATTAATTAGGGACTAGGTGTAAGCCTAATTCCCTTTCAACAAACAAATCAAATGTTTTGAATAAGGGAAGAATAGAGTTTTTCCAAAGCACGGGCTACTCAGATTCGGGGGCTAAGCATAACTACTATTGCTTGGCTCCTGAATTGAGAACTATGCTAAATGCAACTTATGTGCACTAACGTTAAAGCATCACATATGCACTCAAAAGGGGAGAAAACATCAAGCGAAATTCATTTTGAAATGCCCTAGGGGGCCACACAAATAGAGTTTTTCAAGGCACGGGACTACACGATTACCTCTCATACATGCAGGGCTCTAGCCAAAGTGAAGAAAAAACTTCACTACCTAATGCACGCAGAGGACTGGGTATAACTAACTCAGATCTGGCAGCTTCTCTTCTGGCAAGGCTGACGCACAACTTCAATCTGAGATATCTCCTGGATGGGTCAACAGGGAGCTGATGTTGATAACTTCTTCTGGCGGCGACTGAGATGGCAAGACGTGGTCGAACTCTTCTTCAAGCTGGACTGGCTCTTGTAGCTCCTCTGAGGGCGGCGGTGCTGGCGGGGTGCTTACAGCTTCTTCCTTGACCTCAAGGGACGGTGCTGGAATCTTCTTCATGGTGAGGGGCTCAAACAACTCTGGCGGGGGATCTTGGGAGGATTCAGGGTGCTCTTGTTTATCCATAGCCTTAGGGGAGACTGGAATTCCTTCCAAGACTATGGTTCCTTCCGGGAGTTCCCAAGCCTTCTTCTCTCCTCTGATAGAGACCGGGTGACCTTGAAGAATCTGGGGATCTTCAGCTCTCCTGGGTTGAACTAGGTTGGATGGAGCGGGCTCTTGGATCCGTAGGGCTCTACGTTGGTTATGGGTTACCAAGTAGGCCTCCATCAGCTTCTGGACATGCTCATCCTTGGCTTGCTTCAGGGCTTCAACAGCAATGACCTCACGACTTTCTAAGGCAGCTACACGGGCTTGAGCTGTGGTGAGATCCACATGGAGCTTACGGTTGAGCTTCTCTGCATCTTCTGCTCGGGCAATCATCTGACGGTGGTGCCGGGCCAAGAAATCATACTGGGCATCCAGGGTGAGCAGGTATGCAGTGAGGTACACGACTGTGGGGTCGTCCTCAAGCAGCTGCTGCTCTTCCAATGCATGCATCCTGGCCATCCAAACTGGACGGTCTCTCTGAAAGGGCGGAAAGAATCTGAGCGGGGTGTCGGCCACTTCTTCTTCATAGATCTGACACAGAGCCCTCAATGCCTTGCGAGCGACGACTTGGCAGGTGTCTTTGAATCTGTGCCCAGCAGTAGTGACACTCCATTCCACATGGTGCGGACTGGATCCAATGTATACAGTCACGACACACTTCTCTGTGCCATGCTCGATGAATTCACGATCATCATACTCTGGCTGGCTCCTGATTCCGAGGCGGACTGTGCATGCTCTCAGCAACTTGGGGAAACCATCTTCATTCTGGCAGAAGCTGGTTTGGCACTGAACCTCCATCTGACTTCTGAAAGAAGGAAAGGGGAAAACATTTTTGAAATGAAGGGATGAGAGCAAGAATTTTTTTAAGAAAATAGTTTTGACTCAAAAACTTTTGATCAGGCTAAGGGTTACGTCCTGCGGCCAACCTAACAGCTCTGATACCACCTGAAGCGTCCCCAATCCTCTGGGACTCAAATGTGATACAATTACTAGTCCCAGGAGGCTAGCAAACACATTTATACATCAGATGATACCAAATCTGCTTAAACGAGACAAACCTATAAAGGTGGCGGTCAACTTTAAGAGTTGGTCCACAACTCGAGACATATCATCAGAGTGGGGCTGAAGCAGCCCGATATACGCAGCGAAGCAAGTCAGTGGTCCAACAGCCACAGGCAAGGTTGGGAACAGTCGTAACTCTTACCCGATCTCCTTTTTCTGAAAAACAACAAATAAGCAAGGGTGAGTACAAACGTACTCAGCAGCCCACCTTCACCCGCGGAATGGGGAAATCAGATATAATGCATGGAATATGTGGAGCTCGGGATATTTTGCAGAAACAGCAATATTTAATGCAGAGTTGTTTTGAAAAACATTTTGTATTTTTGCAAAGCGCATCCTCTCCAAAAGGAGCAGGAAGTTTTTCAGTATTATAACAAAATCCCCTGGACTAAACCATCCAGGCATCTCAGCAGTTTCCCACTAGTTTTCCTTTTCAAAAACCGCTACTGGACTTCCCGTCCACCATAGCTCACGGCTCAACCGCCGAACCTTTTTAAAAACCACTTTTCTCAAAACCATCTCTTTTTTTTGGAAAACAAAACATTAATTGCCATACCATACCAGACTCATCCGTTCCTGTGGACACAGACTATTCGAATAGGTTTTCAAACTCTGCGCAGAGGTGTACACTTTACCCACTAGTCCGGCTCTGCGATCTCATGATCAATGAGATCCGAATCCGAATCTCTTTCTTTCCCCACACGTCCTAACCTTAACGGTTATCCGGAAGGAGTCAGGCCACCACCATGTCCAAACCGGACAAACTTTCCCCCTCCTTATCCTCCCGGTGCTCCCCAGCCTTCATAACCCTGGGGTTGGACCGTACGAGTTCAGATTGAGTGACTGCCCACACAGTCTCGAGTGGTTGTACTATTAAAGAGTACAGGTAGTGAAGATGACAAACCGGTCCTTATATGAGGGGACAATCCTTCTGCTCACGCCTAAACCAGCTGAGCCAACACCTTAGGCCCTCCCCTAAACCAGGGAGTCCCTGATTATCCCACTCACAAGGTGATAAGGGTGAAAACCCTTCATCACACACATTTTGAAAAGCATTTTCTTTTGAAAACTCACACCTGTTCTCAAATCATTTGGAACATATATATCAGGGATTGATTGCGGCAAGCGGCTGGGTGGCCATAATAACTTGTCTCAAAATCATATCATGCAAAATAACAGGCTAAGGGTTGTGGTTGAAAAATCATAGGTAATTTATGCATCAAAGGGATCCAGTGAGCTTGTCGTGCTTATTCGGCGAAGGGGGAAGGAGAGCTCGCGGAACTGGCTTCTGGCTCCACCGCCTGGCGTAGACTTGCAGATCTGGCCTCCACGAGATGGCACGAACGCTCCGATAACTATGCAACATGAACAAGCAAACATACAAACCAGCAAGTATACCAACAAATATTTAGTATAGTGGTCAGAAAAGCGATATATGGATGGGTAGGGTCTTGAGTAGAATCTATGTTATGTGGTGTTGTGATATTACTGGTGGTGGAGCGGAGGTGCTTACCAGGAGGGTGGACTGGAGGCAAAGCGACACTATGCGTGTAGCCGGCAGAGCGGAGTAACTGAGTGGGTGGGGTGTTTGCCTTGGCTGAGGGTGTTGAGTGTGTGTGGAGAGGGAGAGGGTAGCTGGGTGTATTTATAGCTGAGTGTAGGTGGTGTAGCACAGTGAAGTTCACTGTTGGTGAGAATAGTGACGAATGAATCGTCTGACTTGGTATGAACATGAGAGTTATAGGCAGAATATGGGACAAGAGTATTTTGGGAGTTTTCTGGAACATGAACCATGCTTAAGGGGTGACATGGCTGGATAGGGAATAGTTTGATAAAAATTTAGAAACGAGAATTATTGGAATCTGAGTTTGGGAGCCTGGTTCGAAGGAATCTCAAAGTTAAGCGTGCTCAACTCAGAGAAACCTGGGATGGGTGACCAGATGGGAAGTTCCCTACTGGAAGGAAAATCACAGTCACCGGAGTTCGTATGACTGGAATATGGGTCTGGCTGGTCTTAGGTGGACTGGACAGCATGATGTATGAGTAGTTGAAATTTGGGGTGATCGGCTAATCGATGAATAGTAACGATGAATAGTGGCGATGGAAAAGTAATTATAGATATCATCGATGAATAGTAACGATGATGAATAGTAATGATAAATAGTAACGATGATGAATAGTGTATGTGAATAGTAGTGGTGAATAGTAATGGTGAATAGTGAATAGTGAATAGTTCATATGAACGAACGATGAACGATGAATAGGAACTATGAACGAACGGACGAACGATCGAATGATCGGACGAACGAACGATCGAAATTTCGGCAGCATAACGGCAGGAAAAAGATTATTTGGACGAACGAACGGACGAACGATCGAATGATCAGACGAACGAACGATCGGAATTTCGGCAGCATAACGGCAGGACAAAGATTATCTGGAAGAACGATGAATAGGGACTATGAACGAACGATGAACGATGAATAGGGACTATGAACGAACGATGAACGATCGAATGATCGAACGAACGAACGATCAGAATTTCGGCAGCATAACAGCAGGACAAAGATTATGTGGAAGAACGATGAATAGGGACTATGAACGAACGATGAACGATGAATAGGAACTATGAACGAACGATGAACGATCGAATGATCGAACGAACGAACGATCGGAATTTCGGCAGCATAACGGTAGGAAAAAGATTATTTGGATGAACGAACGGACGAACGATCGAACGATCGGACGAACGAACCATGAACGATTGGACGAACGATCGTACGAACGAACGAACAAACTAAGAACAGGGGACGAACGATCGAAGAACGATCGAACGATCCTTGTGCTAGTGTGTGCTTGTGTGGAACATGGAGTGGGTGTGTGGGGGGGAGAGAGTTGCCATGAAATGGCTTGGGGTGGGATGAGAGGAGGCCCTTGCCCCTCTATTTATAGCCATGGGGGGGATTAGGGGGAGGGATGAGAGGATTAGGGAGGATGAGAGGATTAGTGAAGATTAGCATGTATTTGCCTTGTATAAGTGTAATTAGCTTGTAGAGCTCACCATATGACACTGGAGGCATACGTATACGTATGGGCATGAGGAAAGTTATGAAGAAAATATTTGTAGGGTCTTGAAAAATGATTCTGAAGGTATTTCTCAGGAGGAAAATGCTTGGAGGATTATCTGTGGAATATTTGGGCAGTATTTCTGGAAAGAATCAGAGGGGATCAGTGGGAAATATCTGGGCAGTATTTCTGGAACGAATTTGAGGAGGGTCACTGAGGAAATATTTGTAGAATATTTTGAGGAGGATTTTGGAGAGAATATAGACCACTATATTTTATTTGCTGATATCAACTCGCAAACAAACATTTTGAAATGAAATTTGAAATTCATTTTGAATTTAGAGGGAGTTTGAGAAAATTTCAGGATTTGAATTTTTGGGATGCTACAGGGCGCTCCCCGCAGTCTGCACTATCGAGCTTCCGGCCAAAACGCTGCGGGACTCGTTTTCTCCGGTACACTGTGGCGGTCGTGACACAAACTCGGTTGCCACGCTCTCGCAAGACTCTCGCTCCACTCGGTACAATTACAACGACTCACGCAAGAGCCGAGGGGTTATGTGTTTTTTCTAAATTCACTCAACTAACTAAGGTTCACCTAGAGCAAGCGCTAATGCGGTCTAACTAACCTAAGCACTTCGCAAATCATCGAGTAATTCTATTAAGCATTTGGGCGTATGAGCACTTGAAAATGTCTATACTATGCCTTGGTATGTTGATTGGACTCTCACACCTTCAAATGGCCGGTTCGGGGTATTTATAGCCTCCCCACAATTATAGCCGTTGGACAGAAGCAGCAGCTTTCTGTCGACGGGCGCACCGAACAATCCCATGCACACCGGACAAGCACTGTTCACTGTCTGGTGCCCTGCCACGTCAGCCGATCGTTGGGGTCTATAGCAGTCCACTGTTGGATCTGACCGTTACCGTCTTACTGAGACTGTTCGGTGCTATAGCCCAAGAGTGCCCGTTGTGGGCCTCTCTGCGCAGATTGTGCGGGTGTCCCACCGGACAGTCCGGTGCACACCTGACAGGTACTGTTCAATGTTCGGTGCAACACCAGTGCGCTGTCTGACTGCCCTCTTCATGGATTTCTTCGCTGATTCTTTAGTCTTCTTTTGTTCTTGAGTCTTGGACTTATAAGCTCTTTTATGTCTTCTTTTGAGATGTTGCGTCCTCAATGTCTTAGTCCAATCATCTTCGTATCTTGTGAGCTATAAATATAAACACTAGCAAACACATTAGTCCACAGGTTATGTTGATCATCAAACACCAAAATCTTTTAAGTCAAATGGCTCGCGGTTCATTTTCCTTACAGCCCAGCTTGATCACCATGTCATGCTTGGGTTTTAGGTGTGACATGTCGGGCTTGGTTCGACAAGATCCAAGTTCGACAAGGTCCAGTTTTATTTTTTCATATTTTTTATTAAAAATATATATTATGTTTAAGCATAAAATATAAAACTTGTGTTTATTCGCAAAGTGAGTACGAATATGTGTTTGGAGGCTTATTTTTACGACTTCATGTGTTTATGGCATGTCAACCCGTATGGACCAAGGAGAGATGCACGAGAGGGGTGACGTACAGGAAAACTCCTACATTATAGGAGCAAAGATGTGTTAGTTGCTAGATTAGTCTTGAATAATATTAGTGTTAGTTATAACTAGTTGTAGTTGCTTTAGTTTGTACTCCCTCCGTTCTAAATTAAAATTTGTAATAGTTAATCAATAGATTCAAACAATACTTGATGTATGTGTTTTATATTTATATATAGATTTATCATCATATATTTAAATGTAGACATTAAAAAATATGAGCTAAAACAGATAATGTTTTAGGATGGCTTGATGTATGTGTTTTATATTTGTATATAGATTTATCATCATATATTGAAATGTAGACATTAAAAAATATGAGCTAAAACAGATAATGTTTTAGGATGGAGGGAGTATCATTTACCGTTAGCATACACCCATCTCATGAAACATGATGTTTTATTAAAATAAAAGAAAAAACAATAAAGAAAAAACATAATTTATAAAAAAACAATAAATTTTAAAAATAAATACAAAATTACATAGTTTGTAAAAATAACTGACATAGTATTACTCATCGTTATCATACTCTTCCACCACTTTCACATCTTGTTATTCATCTAAGTTTAATTGTTTGGTCAACTGTTTAAGACTAATGTGCGGACTCTTTCCATGTTATTGTTCATGCCGACAGTAGAGCGATCTAACAACTTAACAACTTATTGAATTTCTTAAACAGTTTTGATTGATTCATCCTCTAGAGCCATCCTTGTAGAGCTTGTTCAACATGCCTTTTCCATGACAGGGGATCTCGCTCCTACTTGTTAATAGGGAACGTTGGACCAACATTGTCTGGTGTTGCAGGTCTATAATCATCATCCATGTTTAGACGAATTTTTTTTCATCGTTGAAGTCGTCATTACTGTGCCGCACGTATCAACTGTCACATATGCTCTAGCTTGATGTCAGTTTTGCTAGGTTTGTTGCAGTAGCTTTTCTTTGTTCCTCGTGGAGCACAGAATCACCTGCTCCCATTAGATTAGGACATATGCGAACAACTGTAGATGACTAGATAGTGCATGACCTCACACTTGTTCATCGAGCACCGATCCTTCTGTTGCTCGAGAGTACGATGACAAATAGATTCTATGGAGGAGTTGTATGTGATGGCTATTTGTCCCAAGGTTACAAAAGGTTAAGATCCATGAAATGCAGTAACTTCCCCCTCCCCAGACGTAGTTTCTACTTTAGATAGTATCACCTAGTTTCTACTCTTGTAGTTTTCATTGTTTTCGCTTCAACAAAAGATCCTACATAACATTATACTTCGTCTGTAACAAATTACAATTCATTTTAACATTTTATTAAATTCATACTATAATTGATGTATATGTTTTATATATATGCCTAGATTTATCATCATTTATGTGTACGTAGACATAAAAACAAGTGCTAAAAGAAATACTATATTCAGAGGGAGTATTAAATAATATGCAAATTGTCCCACGCCGTTGCATGCGGTGTACCTAGGCTTTGAAGCAAAACAGGACATAACTCAAACCCAGGCTGCACCTCAGGAGCGTGTTTGTTGGGAGCAAGGGTGGGAATGAATTTTAACCCCTCAATCCTCCAAATTTTCTTACTCCCAAACAACCGAAAAGTGTTCATCCGCTTCTAAGTGAAATATCAATGTGTCAAGCCGGACTTAATCATAGCATACTGCTTTGTAGAGTGCACGGCAAACCACAATGTCCGAGGAACCTCGGTTCCACGAGGACACTACAACGGTTACATTTAGCTGAAGGACACCAGAGTGGTTAGTTTCGCTTAGGACACTAGGGAGGTTACATTTAGCGGAAGGATCCATGGTGAGCACGCTACACTACTTTCATGCTCTCGGCAAAGCTTCCTGGGTTGATCGTTATGCTCTTGGTGCAATTGTCCGTCTTGTAAATACCAACCAACCTGTCGGCTAGTTCAAACATGTTGTTCCTCAGACTGTAAAATAACACGTGAGTTTACATGAGCCATGGCCCATGGCCATCTCAGATATGGATGCTTCTTTGTACTAGTACCGAACCTTTCTAGAGATGGTGTGAAGTATAGGCAAAGAAAATATTATTGAATCTGAGCTGATAGTAATACCTTATAATGATGAATTGCGCATCTTTGGTCCTATCTTTCACATAGTGTCCCACAATTGATACGTTCTTAAAGTCTATAAGGGATAAATGCATCAATCTCTTGAAATCAGACATTATTTACAAAAATGGGTCTCGAGACTTACCCAACGCAGCATCAATCTCATCCATAACATATAAAGGAGTAGGTTTATAGTGGTGAAGAGCAAACACCAAAGCCAGCGAACTAAGTGTCTGCAAGACGAAAGGCTCGTCAGAACTTGTAAGTATTCCAGATATTGGTATTACAGTTTTCAAGTAATCTATGTAACTAAAACAAAAATTAACGAGTTTGGAAAGCAACAGGGATCAGCCAACCCATCAACACAACATATTAAATGCTAAATTAAAAGGTAATTTGTTCTTCCAAAAGAAGCAATGGAATGAAAAGAGTACCTGCAAAGGAACTTTTATACACTAAATCAAGTGTGCATACAAATTCGAATCACATCCAGCTAACATGAATAACTGTCCGCAACCGCAAGGCAGTCATCAGTGCTGGCAAAACAGTCAGAGATGGGATGTTCAACATCTGGGCATAGCCTTGCCTGTTGCAAGTGACATTCATCTAGCTGATGTATTGTATGCAAAATAGCTTAGTACAGGTAGTGAATCTCCTATAATTAAGTAATAAACAGTCTCTACTTTTATGCACAATGTTATTTCTAATATAAAGATAGTTTTGGGCATGTTAGAGTGGATGCACCAGTTCAACCCGAAAGCTTAAGCTATTGGGAAAAGGTGGCGATCCACTTATACACTTCAGGGCATGTGCCACGACTTAGAGAATGCAGGTATGCAGTGTTTTTTCGGACCTTCACATGGCCTTTTATTTCTAGACAAGAATTGAGTTTTGAGATGGTTTTGTTATGTTAAACTCGGTCCAGTCAATTGGTTCAAATAAGTTGCTAATTCGTCTGAGGATGAAGACAAATGTTTCCATTATCTAAAAAGGAATGGTACAGCCATTTTAAGTGTTAGTCAATCCCAATTTAGATCATGTCTGGTAGTATTTACCGATAATAATTATGGCTTATTTTATCCCAAAATGGGAATTACTCAAGCACAGATCAACATCAAATTGCATACTAATATTCCTTCTAGGCTCCTGGCTGTAGCAATGATGATGTTTATTGGCTTATATCTGATAGTGCCTTTACCGCAAAGAAACGACACAGATCTGTAAATATGTTGACAATATTTCTGATATTTTACAGCATAGTAAAAGATTCTCATTAAAATATTTACAGAATTCATTTTCATAAACAACCAAAACAAACTTATGTATCAAGTTGACTCACCCTGGAATTGTAAAATCATGTGAAAACAGAAATTCAGGCAATAACTTCAAGGGTAACATCCTTGGCCATTAAATAGACAATAACACAACACTATATGGATGGAACATACCTTCTCACACCAGATAAATTGGCAATATTTTTCCAGCTTTTCTTTGGAGGCCTCACACTGAAAACAACACCTTCTGAAAATGGGTCCAAGGAATCAACAAGTTCCAGTTCAGCATCACCTCCAAGAGTAATCATCTGAAACAATATCGTTAGTTAATATAAAAACTCATTTGAAGAAGTGCAACAGTCACATGACCAGAAGATAGAACCAAGTTAGCACAAACATTGTTGCAATAAGGGTTGACCAAAGCTTAATCTCATTTTCTTCCTATGTCAAATTTCTGTCATCTGGTCTGTGTCTGTACATCAAGTAAACCAAAGGTGCTACACTACAGCATGTTGTATGTATTCAGTACCTGGTACATCTCCTTCAGTTTCAAAGAAATTATGTTGAATCCAGCCATGAATTCATCCAGCCTGAAATAAAATACAATGCAGGTAAGAGATGAAAACAGGCCAACATAACTACTAAAGTTAATTACAAAGACATACCTTCTCTTCCTTAACCCATCGTACAACTTTTTAAGATCATCACGTTCTTGAGTGGTAGCATTTAACTCATCAACACGCTCACCGTACAAGCAAGCCTTTATGCGGTACCTGGTTCAATCAGGAGAAATAATGAAATTATTTATACAATAATGTTATCATACGTGTCATTTAGTAGAATTTATCTCATGCATTCATACTCTGCTATGGAATCCAGATTTGGGTTCAAATCTTTAATCTGGGCCTCTAACAATGCTACCATCTCCATTGCCCTTTTCATGTCATATGTGTCATTTAGTTGCTCATCACCTAGAGTCGCTTGAGTTTCTCAGGATCAACAGCATCCTTTTGGATTCTGAAAAAACAAAATAATGCATACTAACATCAGAAGAAACCACAGAAAACATATAAGTCATGAAGTTACAGAAAAAATTGAAACATTTAAACATACTGATCCATGTGTTTAACAACATTTATCTGAATTTCATCAAGCCTTTTCTTGAATGTTTTCACCTTCATTTCCCACTCCTTGGCAAGCTTTTTTGTATCTTGCAATTTGTACTCAGCGTCAACCTGTTTTATGGCCAAACACACAAGGTTGTGGAAAGAAACAATACAGCAGAATTATGACAGCGCTACTTAACAGGATCCAAATTACATACCTCTGTGGCTCTCAGTTCATCCATTGTTTTTTTTAGTTTGGTGTATTCTTCCTTAGTTTTGTCAAGCTCAACTTTATGGTTGTCTATCATCTAAGTAAAAACAAATAAATAAACCCTCATCAGAAAGTGCAAATAGATTTTTTTTGGGGGGGGGGGGGGGGGCAGCCAGAAGTGCAATGCGACAGAACATATACCTCCTGTGTTTTCTTATACTCTTCCTGAACAACAAACGCTTTCTTCTCAATCTCTTTGAACATAGACATCATCTTCTCTGTTTCAGCAGAAAGTTTTTCTCTATCTTTCTTGGACTCCTCAATGCCCTTGGTTAACCTTTTCACCAACTTCTCACCTGAAGTTACGTTAACTTTGTGTCTGTTGATTTCTGAACTTGTTTTGTCAAGTTCCTGACATAACAAAATCAAACTATAAAACAGATTACCATAAAAAACGAAACCAATAGAAGCAAAAGGTCGCATGCTTACAGATTGGATGTTGCCAACTTTTGTCTTCTGGTCCTTCAGCTTCTTCCCTCCAGCATTTTCAACTTTCTGTTGAAGTTCCGAAGCCTGGTATATATTACAAATAGGTTAAGGTGGCAAAGCAAGATTCTGTTAGCAGCAATGCTAAAAATATAAGGAGATGCATACAAAAATATTTGAAACAGAAGAGTGCTGAATTTGTAGAGTTGGCCCCTTTTATCATGCGACCACACTAAAGCAAAGTGAATGGAAATGACTGGGAAAAAGACTAGATAAATATGACCTGGAAATGGAAACGAGACTTTGTGTGTAGGGACTTGCCTGATCTTTAAGTTTGCTGGAACACTTTGTGAGCCTATCTAGTTCAGCTTGCTCACTAGATATGATGCCATCCAGCTCTTGCATTCTGCGAAGCTCGTCAGCTTTAGGTTGTGAAGCGGTTTTCAGAGAATCTAGTCGCTTTTCATTGTAAATATATTGTGCATTCATACTCTCAACCTATTTCGAGAAAGAAAATGGTAAAACAGTAGTCAGACCAAGGCATAAGAAACAACCGACTTAAAGGCAGGCAGAACACTCCGGTCTAAATACCTCCTTTTAGCTTTTGCCAATTCCATTTCAAGACGGGATTTAGCATCTTCCATGGATCGATATTGTTTTTTAGCATTATTCATTTTTTCACGCAGCTTGTTGAGTTCATCAAGAAGCTTGGTTAGTTCATTTTCAGCATTTTTAATAGCCTCTTCTGAAAAGCTTTCTCGGATGGCTGTTCCCATCATGCCTCGTTGTACCCTTTTACCGCCACCACTCATGGTACCAGACTTCTCAAATAATTCACCGCCGAGGGTAACTACCCGACGGAACTCCTTTGCTGCAGTGTATGCAATTCGTGAAGCCTGACAAAGACAGGTGCTGAGATACCATTAATCACAGCACAAATTACAACTACAAGCAACTACGTTAGTAGGAAAAAGTTTAAGACCAAACAAATCAAGGATCAACCTGATCAAGATCATTTGCAACAACAGTATTCCCCAAGACATGGAAGAAGGCTAACTTCAGCTTCTCATCTTTAACCTTTACTAGATCAAAAAGGCGTGGAACTCCTTCAGGTGTTTTTACTTTCTCTTTAATTTTGTGAAGGAGGTGTGTTTGTTTTTCCTGTAACATAAGGTTCCAATTACAAAATGAAATTAACAGGTAGAAAAATGAAAACAAATAAGCACAGGAAAAAAAAGTGTTACCAGGATTAAACAAGTTACAGTTTCCTCACGGTTCCTTCTACGTAACAACTCAATACAAGCTTGCGCCGAATTTATTGTTTCAACCACAATATAATTAAGCCCAGATGAAGCTGATGTTGATATGGCCACGTCATATTTTGCTGCAGACCAGAGTTTCTAAAAATTAAGATCCACAAATGCTTCATACAAGCTTTCAATCAACTCTGTATGATTGCATAATGACATTCGCGGATTCTAGCAGATACAACAATTGCTTAGATATTGGTGGCCATGGCTTTACAAACAAAATCTCCCTAATAGAACATACTAAAATGGAAGAATAAAACTACATAAATACTAATCCGTTTTGGCATGGTCAAAACAAAGTGCAGGTATTTGTCCTTGTTAGACTTTGTGTTGTGTCTGTTAGATTATTGGTGTGGTTACTGCTGTAATGGCCGTCAGGTAAGTTTGAAAGTCGCCAGTCCAGGTTTCGGGGGCCAGACATTGTAGCCGCTCTGGCAACACGAAGTCGGCTTAGTCAGCTTCTGGGGGCCGCCTAGTCAACCTTGACGACCTAGCCTTTGATGAACGGCCTGGCCTGCTTTGCCACTATGGTTCCTAACCTGACCAGGTTTGGCTATCAGCCTGGCCGAATTTGCTAAGTTCGTACCATATTCTCCTTGTTTGAGAAGTTCAGGGTTACCGAAATTACTATATATAGAAAAATTATTCATAACAGTTTATAACCGTTAGATCCACCTATTAAACTTAGGGGGTGTTTAAATGAACTAGAGCTAATAGTTAGTTGACTAAAAAATCGCTAGTGAAATTAGCTAGCTAATAAATATCTAACTAATTTGCTAAAAAATAGTTAATAATTGAACTATTAGCTAGACTGTTTGGAACTTTGGATGTATTCAACTAATTTTAGCAACTAATTATTAGCTCTAGTGCATTCAAACATGGCCTTAATATGTGTTGCGGAAGACATATCAGTTAGGCAACACATATCACAGGACATATTTGATTTTGTGGGCAAAGGGAGTATATCTTACCATCAATTGCACCAAGATCACCAAGCCTGCCATAAATCCCTTGTATTTCATTTGATTCCTTGGCTTGCAAAATTGCCTTCAGAGCAGTACTTTGGTTCTTCTCAGAATCCCTAGTGGTTTTCATCTCTGCAACTTTCTGCCTTGCTGCTTGTTCCAGAGGGATCAGTGAATCCTCCTGCTTTTGGCATTCCTGCAACAAATTTTGCAAGCAATACATTCAGGAGACTCAGCATACTGCACGTAAGTAATGACTAAACTTAAGGGAACCCAGTGCATGGGTTTTGTTCAAATTAAGCTGGAAGTAATTTACCTGTTCGATTTTGCGAGCTTCAGATGCTTCATTCAGATGCTTCTCTATTTTTTCTTGAAGCCCCACAATGTATGAATCCTTTGTTTTAACTTTCTCCTTTATACTTTCCATCTGATTTTGTGCATCAGTTAACTCTGCTTGTGCTCCATCATGCTGAAATCAGGGAACTAGTTTCAAACGTAATTGACAAGTTTGAAAAAAAATCGAATTAATGTTTATCAAATAAACTAAATGGATAAGTAGATTTAATTATACAAAGCTTGCAGTGTCAGTGTCAGGCATGGTAAGCTATCGCACATAAAGAATTGAAGATATTTTGCTTGTGATCAGTGCATCATATCTCTCCATCTAAAGGACTCAAAGTGAATTGAAGTACTTGACAGCAGTCTTCTTGTTTCCCAAAAAGTCTACCTTTTGTTTCATTAACTTTTTCTCCGCAGATGCAACATCCAACCTTCCTTTATGCTCAATAATTTGATTTTCCCATGGTTCAAGCTCAGTTCTTACTTGAGTAAGTTCAGCACGAAACCTCTCAGTTTCTTCTGTAATTACAGAAGGAAAAAGTTCAGTTATCAGAGAATGATTCGGTGAACATGGATAGTAAAAGCTAACATCACCTCGAGAGGATGCTTTGATCTGCTCTAAGACTTTCTCTTCTTCATTAAGTCGCTTTTGCAATTTGGGTATTTCTGCCTCCAGCTGTGGAATGAGATTGGATGACTCCTCCATCTCTTTTGTTTTTTCATCACGTTTTGATGTATCCTGTGTTAGATTGTAGGTGAAACAATAGCCAGTCTTGCTTCAACTTTAATTTCAATGTTACAATTGAAACCGTTTCAGTATTACCTTTTCAGCTTTGTCATCCAGCTTCTTGATGTTCTGCTTAAGATGCTTTAGATCTTCCCTGTATTTTACGTCTTTCCTCTCAAACTCTTTAAACTGGTCCTTGCAGCTCTTCATGTTATTTTCAAGGTCCTAAAGACATAAAAGAAGCAAATAAAAGTAGGGGCGCTATTAGTTGACTGTAAAAGGCCCATTCGCAATAACCTTGTGATAGAAAATAACGAGTTTTCTAACCTTCAAATATAGGAAATAAATGACTTTAATTCAATGGTTGATTAGGTTACAGATATGGTAAGTTGAAACAATACCTCTTGCCTTTTGACATGTTTACTGTAAATAGCCTCCATTTCCTTCAGAGTTTGTGAATTCTGGTGTATCTTCTCCCTGTATAATAGTAAATATGCTTACTCAGGAAACATGTAAATGGGAGGGGGGACACTGTCCATCTGTAACAAATAACCTTTCAGCGGCAAGATTCTTTTCCAGGTCTGCCACATTCTCCTGACACTGATTAACACGTGAGATAGCATCATCAGAAGCCAGCTTCGTTGCCTTTTCTTGCCATTTCAGAAGCAAAAGTTCCTTCAGCATGTATGTTTCAGCCTCATTTTTTGCACTCTACAGAAAAACAACTCCATTAATAGTGCTTAACTGTTAAATGGTCAAATAGTGAAATCATAAACAATTAGATGATCACCTCTAAACTGTCTCTTTCTTTCTCAGCTAATTTTAGCATCTGCACTGATGCTGTTCGCTTTTCATTGAGCAATTCAAGTCTAATAGATCCATAACAAGGTAAGAAACTAAATCGTTGCTAAATATATACAAAGCACTAGTTATAACATCATGCATTAAAAATTATGTCAGAAACTCACTGCTTGTACGCTTCTTCAATTTTTTCAACATACTGGTTTGTCCCTATTATGTCTTCAAGATACTCTAGAAAACCTTCATCATGTGGACCTTGAGCCTTTGGTTTCATTAGGGAGATTTGCTCAACCTCACCCTGTATAGTGCCCACTTCAGAAGTTATGCAATTGTAAAAGCAGAAAACATAATTGGAACTGCACAATAAATTCATGCAGGCTCAAACAAAGAAGCTATGAGAGATAAGTGGAGATGCAAGTGATGGAACCAAATCTCAAGAACCTACAAATTACACTTTAATTGTTTGTCTTATCCATGTGTATATGTGAAGAACACACAAAACCTGGAGGATGAAAACGGTTATTATCAAGGTCAACTCCTTTGCCCTTCAGCAGTTTAGTTACTTCAGTAAAATTGCTTCCACGCTCATTTATGTAGTATTTAGAAGTGTTGTCACGGAAAGCAACCCTTGAGATGACAAAGTCACTACCCTCAACAGCACTGTAGTTCCCATCATCCTGCTTACAGGCACAGAAAAAGTAAAATGATTATTGGCAGTACAAATAAGAAATGTCGAAAACTCAACCCAAGCTTCAAACAATACCATGTCAATAATTTCTTGAAAATGAACAGAAACACCAGCACTGTCTAGGTTCTGATGATTGGAAGAATTGTGTATGAGCTCGGAGACCTTGTTTAGGCGCATCTGCAGTTGATGGTAGAACAAAAGAAATACAAAATTATCCTAAGTAATGATAGCGACTAACAATGTATTGGATCAATTTTATTTCCGTATATGTTCCTTGTGAAATGGTAATCCAGTGGGGTTTGTATCTCAAACGTTTTTTTACTTTCTTAAAAAGCAGAGATATTGGTAAGGAAAAAATGAATCTGATCACTTGTACGAATGAATTTGTGAAAATTGCATTGTCCATGTAAAGTTCAAAGGGAAAACAGGTAACAGTAACGAGAAACTAGTATGCGCAGTACATTTAGCAGACAGGAACTCTAAAGTATCAACTTCAAAACACAGACTACTTGGCAACCATAGGATTAATACGATTATTATCTAAACGAAGAGGATTAATACAATTGAAGCATCAATGTGCTAGGTTCTAGAATAACCCTTTCACATTAATACTTAGGATGATAATTTATATGTTTACAAACTTAAATGGCAGGATATTACTCTCAGGCTTTTAAATTATTGTGGAACTTAGAGTGACATGCTAGAATCTACCATTGGATAGGCTATAAACAAATCGAATGATTTGTTGACATAGAACAAATAACATAAAATCACCCGGTGAAATGAAATAAATGAATATAGTGATAACCACTAAAAAAATCAACATTAAGCAACAATACCAACCTGCTTTGCACGCTTCCCAAACACAAAAAGCATTGCATCAATGACATTACTCTTTCCACTGCCATTTGGACCAACAACAGCCGAGAAGCTCTGCAGTCAAGATAACAAATTATGTTTCTATTGTTTTGTCTTTAATCGTTGTCCAATCGATACATAATACATTTGGGGTAAAATGGAATTATTTCCATCTGTTAAACATGAGCACTATTACACGACCTTAGTGTGTAATATCTGTAACCTGAAGGACTATTGTTTGTTTGTGTTTGATTATAACTATGTTTTTCTCAAATTAGATTGAGAAGTGAGAACAAAAACGGTGTGTGTCCTCAGAAATCCTGGTATGTTTTTCTAATGACTCGTTTAGGAGGGCTTCTCACGAAATGTCTCCGGAACTATGTTTTTCTCAAATTAGATTGAGAAGTGAGGACAAAAACGGGGTGTGTCCTCAGAAATCCTGGTATGTTTTTCTAATGACTCGTTTAGGAGGGCTTCTCACGAAATGTCTCCCGCTACTAGGGAAAATGTGCACTGTATCAGGGGGCCATTTTCTCTCTCTTTACAAAATGAACTAGAAGTCAGTGAAGCCAGAAAAAAGTCTTCACCATCTCTGGCTCTGGCTCTTTTAGATACTATAGCAAGGAGCCAAAGCCCTAAGAAGCTCTCCCAAACATGCTCCAATCTATGCTTAGATCCAGTTATACTTTTATTATATAAATTGTAATACTTTCTGCAGAGATGAAGGATCAGTTACTCTAGGAGGCAGGAGCATAGCTTTAATAAAATGAGAGAGCAACTCCACACCAGATTTGAAGAAGGAAAGGGGACTGAGGAAAAAAGCTGCTTGCTCCCCTCTATTTGAGGGATTGAGAAAAAACATAGGGAAGGGGGGTTGAGAAAGGGGATCTTCTGGAGCATTTTTTCACATCATTCCCCTATATGACAGCTTTTATGGAGAGGGGATTGTTTTCCTAAATGTGGTGAAGTTGCTCAAGTGAAAGCTAAACCATGAGTTTAGCCGTAACATCGATACTTCCTTAGATATGCAAGCATAATCATAACAAAATATATAGAACTGAATGGAAGACCTCTCTTCTGCAAGTACAAATTCTATTTGTGTTGTATGTTTATGTATCACAGTCGAAAGTGATATCTGTTAACAATTGTACCAGTAAAACAAAGTTGTTAGAATGACAACTCTACAGTGTGAACTGTACCCTAGGGTTTGGAATTAAAGCCACACCTACACTCACATGTAAGCCCCAATAATAGGTACAGAAATTCCACTGCAATTTCTCGGATCAAGTCTTGACCGCCACTAGCAACCACAAATAAACTTCCATCTTGCCGTTTCTTCATCGGGGAACAATGACATAAATTGAGAGTGGGGCAAAATAGCAAAATTGAAGCTATGACATAGTGCACAAGTAGATTAAGTTTCGATAGGCACATGCTGATGTAAATGAATTACAATAATGTGAACTTCGTTCCTAGGATTTCTAAATCTAAACTAATTGTTAGCACCCACGAAAGTGGGCGTGTGTGAGTGAGTGTGTGTGTGTGTGTGTGAGAGAGAGAGAGGGGGGGGGGGACCTTGTGGAAAGGACCGATGCGCTGCTCCCCTGCGTAGGACTTGAAGTTGCGGAGGACCATCTCTTTGATGAACAGTCGCGGCTTCGCCGCCCTACGCGGCGTCCGCGGAGGCGACTGCCGCGGGGAGATCTCCATGGCCATCTCAGTATTCGAAAATGCAGCAGCAAGCGAGGGATTGCGAGCGTCACCGCCCCGCCCCGGCGAGATAGTGCTCACCCGCCCGATACTCTGTCGCTCTCCCTAGCCGAGCACAGAAGCGGAATCGAGGCAGCGAGGAAGGCACAGGGTGGTTGCCGGGAAGGGGAAAGTTGGAGCGCCTGCGAGGATGGATTTAGATATTTGGGGCAAGTTTGGGAGGGAAAACTGAAACGGTGCGAGGGTTTCGTCCTCGCGCTGCGGAATTTGAAGGTGTTTCAGGCCAGGAAAATATGAAATGGAGTATCATTTAGTTGGACTGAGCTTTTTTCGCTAACTTGGCTGATAGGGTACGGTCTTGCGTTAGCCCATGCATGCGCACCAAATGGTTGGGCTGTTTCTAGGTATGCTCTGGTTTCAGGCCCGTACGTAAACTGTTGCGGACAAGGTTGTGTATAGAGATGGTAATAGGTAAATACCCACCGGATATTACTACCCTATAACCACGACAAAAAATAACCCCACTAAGTCACTCATATACACTGGGGTGTGGATTTACCCTCATACTCATACCCACGTGGGTATGAGTCACCCATCGGGTCACCCGTACCCATAAAAATTAACATCTATCAAAATATTATATTTATACAAATATCAAGTATATCCATTTAAATACCATTACAAAATTTCTAGCATCATTTTAACCATTCATTCAACACACATTGAGTGAATTAACATGTTCCATTATATGGTCATTAAATGTCGTTAGCCTTCTATGACATAATGGGCCTAAAAGGTTATTAAATAGTAAAAAAGATAGATGACTAAAGTCTAAGTTCATGCTTGGGCTAAGTTTTATATTCGCGTATTTAATACCCATGGGTTAACGGGTATGGGGTGAAGGTAGAACGTTCTACTATCCGTTTACCATTGGATGAAGATTTTTGCCCAATAACAGACCCACGGGTAAAATATTTCGCCCACATACATACCCTAATGGAGTAAAATACCCATCAGGTATCGGGTCGCGGGTACCCATTGCCATCTCTAGTTGTGTAGGGATGGCAATAAAATGGTTCATCAGAGTGAGATAGGGTTGAAAAAGAACCGATAAAATCTTGTCTTGATCCGTACCGTTTTCTATATTTAACTCGATCGTTTTTCGTATTTACGACAAAATATAGAAACAGGGCATAAACAGAAGATGGTTTATTCGCCCGTTTTTGCGGGATCTCGTTTTTATCCGGATTGAACCCATATTTATTTCGTATTTGATAAATATGTGACGAGCCTAATATGCATTAGTATATAAACTAAATACTCGTGTATTTAGGTGACAAAACATAGTATAATTGATAATTGTAACTATCGGTTCTTTTTCAATGACAAGTGATCTGAAGTCTTAAACAACATCGGATGTAGCTAAATGTACACATTTAGCAATCAAACAACAATAGAATGTTGCATCTCTATGTCTATTTTTTATGTTATTGTCATGTCAATCAATCACTAGTCAAACATCAATATCATTTCTATTTGTATTAAATTATGAGTTTTTGTTCGTTTTCACAATTCCGTTTATCTCGCACCCGTTTCCTTCCCCGACTATTCTGGACTTGATCCCGTTCCCGACGATAAAATGCGGATACGGAAACGAGGCGGATACGAAAATGGGAGAGAGATTTTTCTGTCTGTTTTCATCCCTAGAGTAATAGCCATATACGAGGCATGTATCCCATGGCTGCCATGCTAGGCAGAATGGCGCAGAGCCCTGCCAGAGGGTGTGCGGGTTGTCCACTCGAACAGGGCCCTCAAAATCTCTTGGGCTCCAAACATACAAGTCTGAAGTACATTTATATGATAGAAAACATGTATTGATCTCTAATTCTTTACTCATCCGTCTATATGCATGTTTTATTTTATGACCGTGAAATATGAGTTTAGCCACAGCTAGAGATAGTAATAGTGATCCGATTCCCCGCGAGGCCCTATTAGGGGATGTGTATAAGAGTAATTTAGTCTATCAAAACAGGAACAGTGTAGTCTTTGTCGGTTCGCGGGGATGGGGATGGGGAATCATCTTCGTCCATGTCCCGCGTACACGCCCAATAAACTTCTCTTGATCTGAATCAGTCCATTAACTTATAAAAGCTATACTTAAAACTCAATAAATAATATGTTATAAAATAACAAACCTAAACTCTAAAGTGTATGTCTCTTATAATTTAAATCTTGTTTGTTCAATTTATGTTATTTGATATGATCAATTTAATTTTATCATTAAATAATGCAATTACTAACGGACACGGATCCACACAGGGATGAAATTTCCCACAAGGATATGGATGGAGAAAAACATCTTCATGAGCGTTCACTAGAACGGAGACGTGGAATTTTTTCTCCCCACAGGACGTGGATGGGGAGTCATCCTCCAACGGTGAATTTCTCGTTGTCATCCCTAAGCACAATCCACAGGCCTACAGTTTTGTGGCGTTTCGTTCACTAGCGTCTAACCCTCGACTAGTAAGAGAGACCTCGTTTCAAAATCTGCATAGGGCCTCGGATTTTACCTGCACTGCCCTGGAATGGCGCGACATTGTCGTGTCTAAGTCAGTAGCGTAATAAAGAGGGCCACATCATGAACGTGAATCAACATACTGAAAGGGAAATAGGGTCAAACCTTTTCCTAAATGATTTTGGTGGTTGAATTGCCCAACACAAACAATTGGACTAACTAGTTTGCCCTAGAGTATATGTTCTACAGGTGCCAAAGATTCAACTCAAAACCAATACCAATACAAAGATTAAAAAGGGTTCAAGAAGAAAGGAGCAAAGGAAACCGAAGTGCTTCCTGGTCTGGCGCACCGGACTGTCCGGTGCACCACCGGACAGTGTCCGGTGCACCAGGGAAGATCGACTTCAAACTCTTCACCTTCGGGTTTCCCAGGCGCAACTCCGCTATAATTCATCGGACTGTCCGGTTGTACCACCAGACTGTCCGGTGCGTCAGCGAAGCAACCGTCATCTGCACGCAACGGTCGACTCTGATAGTGAACAGTGCAGAACAGTACACGCGGCAGAAGTCAGAGCAGTTGGTCAGAGAGGCACCGGACTGTCCGGTGCATATGAGGACAAAGCCTCCAACAGTCGACCAGCTCCAAGCCCTAACGTGAGGATGACGTGGCACACCGGACACTGTCCAGTGGCACACCGGACTGTCTGGTGCGCCCATCGCCAGCAGTCTTCTCCAACAGCTACAAAATTGGTTGGTGGCTATAAATACCACCCCAACCGGCCACTTCAAGGTGTGGGAGCCCAAGCAACATTCCAAGTCATCTAGTTGACATACTCAAGCCCTCCCAACCACCTCTATTCATTGATCCATCCTATACACAAGATTTAGACCACTACAACCAACACAAGTGCCACAAAAAGGAGAGCAAGCAAAAGAAAGCCTCTCGTGTGAGTTAGCTCTAGTGCCTTGTGAGATTCATTGAGAGAAAGTGTGTGTTAAATCTTGCGTTCATTTGTGCGTGGAGTTTGACTCCCATTGAACTTCCTCCAAAGTTTTGGAGGCTTGTAAAGCTAGCAAGAGACACCAAAGAGTGTGGTGGTCCTTGCGGGGTCTTAAGTGATCCTTGAGAAAAAGAAGAGCTCGCCGGTCTTTGGTGATCGGTGGAGAGAGGGAAAGGGTTGAAAGAGACCTGTCCTTAGTGGACTCCTCAACGGGGACTAGGCCTTCGAGGACCGAACCTCGGTAAAACAAATCCTCGTGTCTCTTGTGCTCATTACTTGTGATTTGTTTGCTTTTCCCTCGCTCTAAGTTTTCTTATACTATTCTTTGCTAAACATTAGTTGGTGTTGCTTAAAGTTAATTTCTCTTTTAGTGAAGCAACACCGTGCAAGAAAGAACTTGTGTTATTGCTCTTCTTATCTAAGCCCCTCTTGCTTTATTCTCATAGATCTTCTAGTTGCATTGATTTATCAATACCACATTATTGGAAAGCAATACTCTTTACAAGCAAAGGACTTAGTTTTTTATACTCCGATAATTGTGTATCTTGTTCTAACCACTAATCAAGGGATCTAGTTGGGGGATAAAGTTTTAATTTTCAGGTTTCGCCTATTCACCCCCCTCTAGGCGACTTTTAATTGGTATCAGAGCTAGGCACTTCATATTGAGTCTAACAACTCGAAGTGATGGCTCGAAGAAGATCCCAAAAGAACAAGAAGACATCTTCCAAGGAAAAACAATGAGGTAACTCTTGAGATATTACTTTCTGATTGTTCTAATTATGATTCATGGTCTACTAGGATGGTAAATGCTTTTAGAACCGTAGATCCACAATTAGAACAAATTACAGACAAGAGTATCTTCCCTTCTAGTTACAATAGAAAAATATTTCTGAGGAAGATCAAAGATATTTTCGCCTAAACTACCTAGCTTATGACATCTTAAGTAATTCTCTTAGCAATGAAGATTATCGTGCCTTCATATCAAATTATGGTGAATCCATTCATGATGCGCATGATATTTGGACTAGAATTAAAATCGAATTTGATGAGTCCAAACATGATAGTTTCATTTTGTGCTTCTACTTCCTTTGGTCTTTGTGATACTAACCCTTGCAAGGAAGAAGAAGAAAATGACCGATGGAGACCAAACGATGAATCCACCTCTCATGAGGTTTGTCTTCCCATTTCGATTCCCACATATGTTGTGTGGCTAATGAAAATGATAGCGAAGCACAAATGAGGATGAGGAGGAAGAAAGAAGCTTCATGCAACTCTACGCTCGCCTAAGCCAAGAAGATAAGGCGGTCATGCTCAAACTTCTAGAAAGAGCGAGAGAGCAAAGCGAAGCTCGTCAAAGGCTAGAAAATGTTCTCTCCATGAAAATGCTACACTTTGACGAGTTGACTAAAGAACATGAGGAGCTAAAGTGCTCTCATGTTGATTTGGTCCAAAGGTATGAAAACTATTTCTATTGAGCAAGATAATGCTTTACATTGTATCGCTCAAATAGTAAATAGGAATGTCTTGCTTAAGGACCAAGTAGAAAAGCTAAAATATGAAAATCTAGCTTTTCAAGAAAAATATGATATGCTCCTATGTTCTCATGAAAATCTTATGGATGATCATATCATATTAAATATTGCTCATGAGGTTGTGATAGAGAACTTAAAATCCCAACAACCTTACTCATGCACATGTATTCAAATTGAAACTACATTACCATGTGCTAATGCTTATTGTCCGTCGACAAGCAAATCTTCCTTTGAGCTAGAATTTGCAGGAACAAATGATGATACATATCAAAAGCTCAAAGAAGAAAATGAGAGGCTAAAAATGAGCTTGACACAACTAAAAGGGAAGTGCATTACTCAACCTTCTCAAGATAACCGTGATCACATGGTGAAGAAGCTTGAGACGGGAACAACCGTGGCATGCACTAATCCCTTGAAGAAAATGTCAAGGACTTGAGGATTGCCAAGAGGAAGGAACAAAAGATGAAAAACAAAGCCTCCTCCAAAAGCCTCAACCACGCCTCCATAAAAGGTAACATCCAAGGTAATAATCAAGCCACACTTCACACTAAGAGAAGTAAAAAGTGTAGTGAATGCTTTGAAAAGGGGCACTCGATTAGGTCATGTCCCTATATTAAAAATGACTTGATTATTAACAAGGATGATAAAGTTTGTTTTAAATGCTCCAAGAAGGGACACTTATTTAGATCTTGTCCCCATTTAAAACAAAAAGGCATAATGTTAGAAAAGAAAATATTCACTAACCATGTAGCAAGCAAGAAACAAGGAAGGAAGAAATCTTTAAGGCTTGAAGATCGCCTATGCTACATATGTCGAAAGAAGGGACATCAATGCAAAGATTGTCCCATTGGTAACACTTCCACTCCTAGCTTGTCAATTAATTCTCATGTAACTAGGCAACCCAAAATTGCAACTTGTGCTAGAAAGGTAATGAGTTTACCTAGTGCTAACACAAAGGACGTTTGGGTTCCTAGATCTTTGTTGACTAACCTTGATGGACCCATCAAGAGATGGGTACCAAAATATGCTTGACAAGCTTTGCAGGAGAAGGAGATGATATGAAGCTTTGGGGTGCTTGAGAGAGCCTATTCAATACTTATTAACTCAAGCTATCAATCTTCAATAATCTATATATTCAAGATTGACCTAAGGTTATTTCAATTTATTATGTCTAAAAACTCATATCATCTTGGGAAGACACTGATGTTGTAGGAAATAAAGAATTATTCTATGCGGAAAAATCAAGGCCTACAACATGGAGAAAGCCAAAGGATGGTAACACCTTTTTTAAGTGCAAGTATCTTAAATTATCATTGTTGGGGGCCTTCGGCTTCCGAAGGTCCTCAAAAACATGATTTGATAATGTTTTCCAAGTGAAATATGTGAATAGGTATCTTCGGATTCGGATCATGAGCATACAGAGCATGGTTAGGACGAAGCCTGAGCGAGACGAAAGGTGATTATGACGAAGGACAAGGTGATCACGAAGCTATGCACAAGAAAGCTTCGGCATGACAGTAGAAAAGGGGAACCGACTTAAAGATGAAAAGGCAAATTAGACCTCGAAGAATTATTATAGCGTTATTAGCAAATATAAAGGGCATGAATGTAATTTTATATGGGTTGCGTCCCCTTGCCTATAAATAGATGAACAGTACTCCCGTACTGTTCACGTTGACTTGGCGTTTGCTCTCACGTCACGCTTGTACCCCTGCTTTTCTTCGAGCCAAAGGTACATTCATAATCTGTCATTGTGAATACAGTAATGCAAATTAAAATAAGTTAATAATAACATTTAAAGTGTTTATATTACTTTTCCATACCTTGTGTATGAATCCTTCTTCATCATTTATTGTGCTCATGAAGGTTTGTCCTTCATGACCTTCGTCCAGAATTCATTATATCCGAAGGGAGATAATGCTTCGAAGGACGAAGGACTTTGACATTTAACACTTTTATGTTGCCTTGTTCTTAACTATTAGCGTTTGAGAACAAGTCCCCAACATTGGCGCCCACCTCCGGTGAACTCACTTCCACTATTTTGAGTTTCGAACACCCTCGGCAAGCGTAGACCTTCGTCATGCCGCCGAAGAAAGCTTCAGCAACAGGGGCTGCCGCTCTGCAGCCACTGGACCCCAACCAAGACACTCTCTCTCTCTTCGGGAGGCCCGAAGCCAGAAAAGGAAGGCCATCAGTCCAACGCCTCAAGAGGACGACTTGGACCAAGAGATCAGAAATATGGAGATGCTCCATCAGCAGGTGCAAAGGAAGAAGGAAAAGATGGCTAGGCTGGCTGATCTGCAAAGGCAGATAGACGAAGCCTCTGAAGAAGTTCACCATCTTACTCAAGATGAGCAGAACCGAAGGCCTCAGTATAGAGAGCTTCATCAAGAGGGCTTCTTCAACGAAGATGACTGGTATGAGAATTTCCATCATGGAAATTTTGCCTTTGATGATGCTTCTCCTTTATCAGCAGAACTACAGGCTACACCTTGGCCCCCGTCCTACAAGCCACCTCAACTCCCCATGTACGACGGCCATTCAGATCCGAAGCAGTTTCTGATGAGCTACGAAGCAACAATATCTTCCTATGGTGGCAATACTGCAGTCATGGCGAAGTCTTTCGTCATGGCTGTCAAGAATGTTGCACAAACCTGGTACTCTTCCCTTCGGCCAGGAACGATTACATCATGGCAGAAGATGAAGGATATGCTGATCACCAGCTTCCAAGGTTTCAAACGAAGCCGGTTACCGCAAGCTTTATTCCAGTGCACCCAAGATCACGAAGAGTATCTTCAGGCGTATGTCCGAAGATTCTTACGCCTAAGGGCACAAGCGCCAACAGTGCCCAATGAAATTGTCATTGAGGCCATGATTAAGGGGCTTCGGCCGGGACCTTCAGCCCAATACTTCGCCAGAAAGCCCCCTCAGACTCTGGAGAAATTGCTTCAGAAGATGGATGAATACATCCGTGCTGACAATGATTTTCGACAGAGAAGGGAGGAAGCTTACAGGTTCTTCGAAATAGCCAGGGGCTTCAGAGGGAGAATTCATCCCAGACATGTCAGATCGATTCATTCCACTCAGAATGATGACAAGGGAAGCCAGCAGCAGAGGCCGCAGTATTCCTCCCAGGCTTCGGGGCAGCAGCAGAGCTATCCTCGACCTCCAGCTCCAAGGGGCAGAGGTGCTAGGGGCTTCGGAGGGAGATTTGGGGATCAACCCATGAAGATTTATTGCCTATTCTGCGGTGAGGACAAGGGTCATACCACCAGGATGTGCCATGTTACCATCCAGAAACAAAAATAGATAGCAGAAGCTGCGGCCCAACAGAGCCAGCCGAAGCAAGTTATGCACACTGCTTCGTACCATTCTCCATACATTCCAGAGTATGTAGGCAACCACCCTGCAGCTTCTGTCGCTTTGGCAAGCCAACCTCAGGCATCCTGGCAACAACTTCCCCCTCCACCACCAATGCAACAAGGCCAGCAACCAGAAGGGAGTCAGCATCCCCACCTCCAACGGGACTTTAGAGAAGAGTCCGAAGCTCGCACAGTCAATAGTACTGTGCCAGAATCGAAGCATATTTACTAACAAATATCCTACTTCGGCAACAGTTTTTACATTCAGTATCATTTTCTGTTTTAATAAGGAACAATTATTGAAAGCCTAAGTATTTTTGTCGTTTTTTAAATCTCTTGTAATAGTTTCGTTTTTGCCACAGTAAAAATATACCTTCTCCATAGAGTAGCGGAGTTGCCGAAGCATAAGATTTATGGTTACAAGGGGAATTTTCGAGAAGTCGTTCCTAAGGGAGCGCAGCGTAAGTTTTCTGCTCAAAAGTCGTTCCGAAGGGAATGCAGAGCCTACAGCGAAAAATAAACGCTGATACCGCTGAAAGTAAAAGGCGAAGAAGCTCCTAAGGGAGGCTTACAGTGAAAAATAAACGCTGATACCGCTGTAAGTAAAAGGCGAAGAAGCTCCTAAGGGAGGCTTACAGCGAAAAATAAACGCTGATTCCGCTGAAGTAAAAGGCGAAGGAGCTCCTAAGGGAGGCTTAGAGTGAAAAATAAACGTCGATCTTCGGCAAATATCATTTTGCATAACATCACATCATCACATCATTTGCATAGCATAACATCATACATCATATTGCATTAATGACGCAAAAAGGGATCAATGTTGATATTTGGAGATTGTTTCGAAGAAACAGTGACAAGGCACAAAAAAGTAAATTTTGAAGAAACATACCTTCGTCAAACTCCGAAATGAAAAAATTTATCGGTTATTGATTTTACGAAGATTAAGTGTTTTTATGAAAATACGGATATTATTTACGAAGCATGAAAAGAAGGGAAGGTGTTTTTTTCGCCGAAGGCTCAAAAAACGGTATGTATGTAAAGTTTCATGCATCGTAAAGAATTGAACCATAAATAGCTTATATATTACATTCAAAGATTACAAAATATTACATATGTTCAATAAATATTACATTCCAAGTGTTTTTACAATAACATCTAGTTTTCCCTTAGAACAACTTCTGCAGCTTCGTTCAGTAGTTGATCAATAACTTTATCCATGATAGCTTCAGCCATTTTTCTAATTTCTTCGTCCCCCTTCACGTGGGGGTCCGCCGATGGCTTGGTAGGCTCTGAGGGGCGAGAAAGTGCGGCTGTGTTACAAAGCGTAAACAAGTTCAAAATCAAAAATTACAACAGAGCCAAAAACTGCTAGTCAATACCTATTTGCACTTCGACATCTGCACTCTTCTCAAGCGGTCTCTGCTACTTTTCTAGCGTCATGAATACCTTTCTCGCTCTTTCGTATAATTTCTTGGGCCATCTCCCGGCCACCATTGTCCCAGATGTCGGTGAAAAATTTTCCACCAACCAGGCTCGCTTCGGCCGAGGGGTCTTTTATATCTTCAGAAGACAAGGCAGCTTCGGATTGTGCCAAAAATTTTACATGGTCAGAGCCTTTTCTCTCCAAAATAGTGGCAATCCCCCTGGCACCCGTAAAGGCACATATGTCTCCACGGCTATTCAAAACTTCTTCAAAAGCTTCAGCTTCGTGGCTGATCCATCCAATTGGGCCTTCGGGGTCACCCCTTATGAAGTCCTCCTCACTTGAGAATGCACCGACGCTGGCGAAGCTGGTTCTTATTTTCTTAACACATTCTATAGATTTTTCATAACACTTTTTCTTGGATGCACGAAGCTCTTCAACGTTTCTTTCTAAATGATTGGCCCATTGTTCACTAATTTCTCGTTTTGTTTCTTCAAGTGTGCACTCTTCTTTAGCTCTGACTAGTTGTTTCCGAAGATCTTCAATTTCGCGCTTCTAAGCTTCGGCTTGAGTTTTGAAAGCAGCTTCATCTTCTTTTATTTTATTCAATAATGAGTGCAATATTTTATCTTTTTCGAGACCTTCGTTCCTTAGTTCAATTACTTCGGAACGAAGGTTGCTCAAGGCTATGGTACACCCTTCGTCTTCGACATCTTTTTGTGCCCTGAGGGCATTGCTAAGTATAAGACCCTGAAAAAAATGTTTGTTAATAAGTTTAAGCAAATGAAAAATTTTGGTTTCAAGAAATAATACAAAGATTTCATTTTTTTCACCTTTAAACTATTGTATGCTAAGCTGTCAGCCAGCTCGTTCTTTGACAACACTGAGAACCTGTCTTCTAGTGTTGGGAATCCGAAGCTTTTGCTCATCTCCCGACAGACTGAAATCTCCTTGCTGTCAGGGAGACAATACAAGAAGTCTTCTTCTCCGCTGCCGTTGAATATCAACGCCCCCTTGGGATATTTCAGTCTTTGGGCATAGAACTGAGCCTCCCGCTTTTCTTTTTCAGTCAACTCCTTCCCCTAAGCATATCGTAAAATATAATAGGAAGCTTCAGAAAAGGCTTCGGGGGCGGCAGTGCCACTTTCTTCAACAAAGATTTGTTCTGCAGTTTTTGTTTCTTTGGTCTCCAAGAATTTTACCTTGGCGGGCTCTGAAGGCCCAGCTTCAGTTTCAGCTTGGTGCTTTGAAGCTTCGGCCTCAAAGGCTTCGATTTGCACTTCGGGAGTTTCGACAATTTTCTTTGGAGTAGTGCTTGAAGACTTTATTGTCTCCAATACATCCAGTACATTAACCATCCTTTTTCTTTTGGGGGTCAACGCTGGACCCTTTTGGCTTTTTGGTACTTCAACTTTTGCTGAAGGACTTAAAATTTCAGATGTCCTTGTTTCTTCAGCCTTCGGTTCTTCTATTTTCTTTATCTCCGGCATTGTGACCGGCTCTTCAATATTCTTCAGGGGAGTCGCCTCTTTGGCTTCGGGGGCCGAAGAGGATTCACCGACAAACTCGGGCACTGTGGCCGGTTCAATATAGCATGGATGGTGTGTAAGAACCTTTATCTTTTTACTCTTCGACGCTGGCTCACTAAGAGCGGCTGAGGCGGCTTCCTTCGTAGACGCCGTATCTTTCCTTTTTTGACCCCGTGTTGGGTAACGGTATTCAGGATACACGAACCCAATGGCATCAAATACTCGGTTGAGCCTTTTCTTCTTCCGGCCTCCGAAGGCTGCGGATAGTGCAGTATCTTCTGCCTTCGAGTATGGCCCAAGCAGCTCATCGCTTACGGCCTCAATACTTTTCAGCCAGTCGTCGTCGGGCTCGACGAACTTATCTCCATATTTGAAGGTGAACCTTAACCTAACTAGTCCACCTTCGTTAGGCTCGCTGACGGTTTCCTTGGCATTTCCCACTTATCTACAAGTGGCCATACTCTGAAGGCAATGTGTTCTTGGATCAAATCCCTTGTCCCGATGAAAGAGCAAACTACTCCGAAGGCTCTCCGGCATTCTTTGGCTGCTTCGTCAATTTCCACCTTCGGTTTCCGAAGGCCGAAGCGCTGCCAGATAGGGCGCATAATGATACCTTTAATATCTTCTCGCGTTTCAAGTCGTTTTTCACATAAAACCATTCCTTCATCCAGTCCCCAGGCCATCTTTTCCGAAAAGTTGGCACATGATAGCTTGACCCAGAGCGGGCACCGAAGCTATAACAGCCAAAATTGTTGTGATATTGCTCCTTACCCCATGGTTTCGTCTCATACAATAACTCATGCATATTGCAAAAACTTTTTGCATTTGGTTCCAAACCTTGGCTCTTCATGGCCCATACGAAGATTCCCATCCTTATGATTGCTTCAGGAGTAATTTGATGAAGGTAGATTTCAAATATCTTCAAAACTTCTACCACGGAACTGCTCAAAGGAAATCGAAGTCCAGCCTTAAAGAAGCTTCGGAATATCACGACTTCATTTTCCTCAGGAGTCGGACAAGTTTTCTCTCCTTCGTCAGCCCTTACAATAGATAAATCCCGAAAATATCTGCCCCTCATATTGACAAGATGGCTTTGTTTAATTGCTTGATTTTCCAAAAACTACATGGCTTGGTCGCCAAGGTAGATCTTCGGAATCTTCACCGCCACTTTCCACATCATAGCTATCACTATCACCAGTGTCTTCAGACAAACCCTCTAAAATCTCCCTAGTAATCTTCTCTGTATTTGTCTTTGCTATTGATTCAAGGAAGCCGAGATTCATCTCTTCGGAAAGGCTTAGCTTCGACTCAGTGGTAGTTTTCTTGTCTTCAGACATCTTCGAAAATGCAAGGAAAGTGCTCTCAAAGACGAAGTTTAAAAATGTAAAAAAGCCAGACAAGCGTTGGTGTGAAAAGAGCTAAAAATTAGGAAGGCAGGAGCCGGCGGCAAGAAAGCGTGCTAAATGTGCTGGCGGTGCGTTCTTATCTATACGCCCAGTACGTTGCAAGTGGCAGGGCCCCACTTGTCATTGACTATTGCTATTCTAGCAAAGGGAAGGTGTTTTTTCGGACCTTCGGCTTAAGGCCTTCGTCCATATCGCAATCTGAATTTATTATTCTAGCAAATTAATATTGCGAGGGGCTACTATTGGGGGCCTTCGGCTTCCGAAGGTCCTCAAAAACATGATTCGATAATGTTTTCCAAGTGAAATATGTGAACAAGTATCTTCGGATTCGGATCATGAGCATACAGAGCATGGTTAGGACGAAGCCTGAGCGAGACGAAAGGTGATTATGACGAAGGACAAGGTGATCACGAAGCTGTGCACAAGAAAGCTTCGGCATGACAGTAGAAAAGGGGAACCGACTTAAAGATGAAAAGGCAAATTAGACCTCGAAGAATTATTATAGCGTTATTAGCAAATATAAAGGGCATGAATGTAATTTTACATGGGCTGCGTCCCTTGCCTATAAATAGATGAACAGTACTCCCGTACTGTTCACGTTGACTTGGCGTTTGCTCTCACGTCACGCTTGTACCCCTGCTTTTCTTCGAGCCAAAGGTACATTCATAATCTGTCATTGTGAATACAGTAATGCAAATTAAAATAAGTTAATAATAACATTTAAAGTGTTTATATTACTTTTTCATATCTTGTGTATGAATCCTTCTTCATCATTTATTGTGCTCATGAAGGTTTGTCCTTCATGACCTTCGTCCGGAATTCATTATATCCGAAGGGAGATAATGCTTCGAAGGACGAAGGACTTTGACATTTAACACTTTTCTGTTGCCTTGTTCTTAACTCTTAGCATTTGAGAACAAGTCCCCAACAATCATTTCTCATGTGTCTTGTGTAGTCACATAGATAAAGAAGCACTTTTAATGTCTTTAAAATTATATCACCATTCTTTGAAGAAATTCCTCTCATATGGTAGATTGCATATTCATCATTTCTATTCTATGGCAATCTACATGCTTTAAATTATTGTAAGTATATCATGTCATGCTTTTCACTAATTATCTTATTATTGCCATGATTCTAGATATAGAGAGATATTGCAAGTTCTTAAGAGAATAAGGTGTCATGTAAGGAATTCAAATCCTTAGGACACTTATAAAAGGAAAAATTCTCTATATAACTAGAATAGTGAGACTAATGCTTTTATCTAAGTAACCCAAGTAGTCTTACTTGTAGAGAATAAGTTTCTCTTTGGAAATGCGTAATCTAAACATGAAAAGAGAAATCAATCCAATGATTTATGAAGTATTTCTACTTGCTTAAATTAGATATGATTCTTTCACATTTATCGCTTTCCATATCATGAATTAGATTATTCCCATAATCTTGAAGGATTATTTATGCTTGTTTTATAAGTTAAAATTGAGCATAACATCATCTATAGGATAATCTAGTTCATGCTATGAAGTTTCTATGTTTAGTAATCTATCCTTTCATTCCTTATCAAAAATAATTACAAAAATGGAAACTAGTGCTTGTGTTACTAACGTCATATCTCTTGAGCCTACTTATGAAAATTGACAAAAGAGAAAGTACACAAGCCTCTAGGGTTGCCCTTCACCCAAAGGAAGAAAGGTAAAAGCAAAGGTATGGAAACTCTTTTTCCCATCATTGGTTATTTGCTCTAAATTATCATATTCTATCCATATGAAGAATAGATTCTTTATTGGACTTAAATTAACTAGCATAATGCGCTTGTCCATTAGAATCTATTTCATGCCTTTGCTATACATGTTCTCATATTGATTTGCTTCTAAGTAATGATTAATAAAATCAATATGAAGAAGTAAATTCCTATGATTGATCAAAATGTTTAAAAGGTGCATATACCTCTTTTATAATGATGTGCACTAACGTTAAGGAATTTACTTCATGTATATGAGAATTATGGATGGTGAATTGTGTTTATTTCCTATCTAAAGAAATTGTTGGGGGTATGCTTCGTCGCCGAAGATCCTGTAAGAAGAAGCACCTTCAGCAGATCCTCTCAAAAAGCAGTGCCGAAGCTATCATTTATAAAGTTTCGGCATAGTCACGTGTCCCAAGACGAAGGAGTGAACCGACTTAGAGATGAAATGACTAATCGACCCATAATAGCTTGTATTGTGATTGTAAGCAGTTGTAAAGGGCATGAATGTAATCTCTTGCAGGCTGTGTCCTGTGCCTATAAATAGACGAACAGTACCCCTGTACTGATCACGCTGACTTGTATTTGCTCATGCGTCACACTTGGACTTTTGCCTTCTGTTAAGACGAAGGTATAAATGTAATCCAATATTGTTTATGTTCATACATTATACAATTGAAAGATATTAATAATGTCACATGATTATTTATATTATTTTGCATGTCTCATACGTTACTTCTTTCATTAATATATATTATGATGACGAAGGTATGTCCTTCATAACCTTCGTCCGAAGATCATTATATCCTAAGGGAGATAATGCCTCGAAGGACGAAGGGCATTAACATTAACCTTTTTGTGTTGCCTTGTTCTTAATTCATAGCATTTAAGAACAAGTCCCCAATATTGGCGCCCACCTCCGGTGAACTCACTTCCACTTTTTGAGCTGATGGCTTCGTTCAACAACCAAGCTGAAGCTGCTTCGGCTACGAAGCTGGTGCTCCCGATAACAGGCGGTTCATGCTCAGAGCCGGCCAACAAGAAGCAGAAGGAGGAGGCCCAGAGAAGGGTACAACATGTTGGGGTGCAGGGACCCTTCATCAAGTCAAAATGGTCTCACAACCCAATTACCTTCTCCCAAGAGGACCTTCAGCTCAAGGATTACCCTCACAATGATGCTATGGTCATATCTTGTGTCATCAAGGGATTTCTAGTCCACAATATTCTGGTCGATACAGGCAGTGCAGCAGATATCATATTTGCTAAGGCCTTCAGACAGATGCAAGAGCCAGAGGATACGATTCATGATGCCACACACCCTCTTTGTGGTTTCGGAGGAAGGCAGATTGTAGCGCTTAGCAAGATCACGATGTCAGTGACCTTCGGATTTGTCCACAATACAAGAACTGAACAGATTGTGTTTGATATCGTTGACATGGAATATCCTTACAATGCAATCATTGGTCGTGGAACACTCAATGCATTCGAAGCAATTCTTCATCCAACATATTTATGCATGAAGATACCTTCGGATCAAGGGCCCATTGCTATTCATGGAAGTTAGGAAGCTGCCAGAAAGGCTGAAGAAAATTGGACAGACTCAAAAGCAATCCACAATATAGATGAAGTCGAAGCTTGTGAACAGTATAAGTATAGAAGAGAGAAGGCTGCTTTGGCTGATCAGCCGAAGCCCATGCTTCTATGTGAAGACATAGCAGAGCAGAAGGTATTGCTGGGATCCTAATTATCTGAAGAGCAGGAGAAAACCTTGATAAGGTTTTTATTCAACAACAAAGATGATTTTGCATGGTCAGCCAACGATCTCTATGGTGTCAACAGGGACGTCATCGAGCATTCACTCAATGTCGATCCATCCTTCCGACCCAGGAAACAAAAGTTTTGGAAAATGTCTGACGATAAAGCCGAAGGTGCTCGGAACGAAGTAAAAAGACTTCTTAGTGCTGGTGTCATCAGAGAAGTGAAATACCCAGAGTTGCTAGCCAACACTATTATGGTAAAAAAGGCCAATGGCAAATGGAGAATGTGCATTGATTTTACTGATCTGAACAAGACTTGTCCAAAGGATGAGTTCCCGTTACCAAGAATAGACTCTCTAGTAGATGCAGCAGCTTCATCAGAGCTCATGAGTCTGCTAGATTGTTATTCAGGCTATCACCAAACCTGGATGAAGAAGGAAGATGAGCCAAAGACCAGCTTCATAACCCCCAGTGGTACATATTGTTATCTTCGGATGCCTGAGGGACTCAAAAATGCTAGAGGAAGCTTCAACAGGATGATAGCCAAGGTCCTTCACTCTCAGATAGGCAGAAATGTGCTAACATATGTTGATGATATTATAGTGAAGAGCACGAAGCAAGAAAACCACATCACTGATCTGCGGGAAACATTTGCTAATTTTAGGCAAGCCGGTCTGAAATTAAATCTAGAAAAATGTGTCTTCGGAGTAAAGAAGGGCAAGTTCCTTGGCTGTTTAGTTTCAACGAAGGGGATCCAAGCCAACCCAAGCAAGATCGAAGCTATCCTTCAAATGGAGCCACCAAGCACAAAAAAGGGGCCCAACGGTTGACAAGAAGGCTAGCATCTTTGAATCGATTTGTATCTAGATCAGTAGAAAGAAATTTACCATTCTTCGAAGTACTAAAGTCAGCTGAAGTTTTTCAATGGGGCCCAATTCAACAAAAAGCTTTCGAAGAGCCGAAGCAATATCTGATTGATTTAACAACATTAACTCCACCCACTCCAGGGGCTCCATTGTTATTGTATGTGGCAGCTTCACACTCTACAGTGAGTGCGGCACTTGTACAAGAGAAGCTCGAAGGACAAATTAAAAAACAAGTCCTAGTATACTTTGTCTCTGAAGTTTTGAGTTTATCAAAGAAAAACTATACAGAATTGGAAAAGATGTTGTATGCTGTGCTAATGGCATCTAGGAAGCTTCGGCATTATTTTCAAGCATATCACATAATTGTTCCTTCATCACAACCCCTGAAGGATATCATGAGGAATAGAGAAGCTACTGGAAGGATTGGCAAATGAGTTGTAGAGCTTAATGAATTCACTATTGACTACGTCCATAGATCTACAATTCAATCTCAAGCGCTAGCAGATTTTATCGCTGATTGGACGCTAGGGGCTCACGAAGAAGGGACAAGTAAAGATGCTGAAGCTTGGACAGTGTTTTGTGATGGTTCTTGGGGAGCCTTCGGTGCAGGAGCAGCTGCGGTCCTAGTTGCACCTTCGAAGGTCAAAACATGTTATGCAGTAAAACTGGATTTCAGTTGCACAAATAATGTTGCTGAGTACGAAGCACTTCTATTAGGGCTTCAGAAACTAAGGGCAATGGGAATAAGAAGGGCCATCCTAAAGACCGATTCTCAAGTTATTGTTGGCCATGTGGATAAAAGCAGCAAGACACGAGATCCGAAGCTTGAAAAATATCTGGATGCAGTTCGAAGGCTAGAAGCATCCTTTGAAGGATTTTCCGTCAAGAATATTCCAAGAGGTCAAAATGAGCATGCAGATTTGCTAGCCAAATCAGCGGCTCAGGGGCTCCCACTACCCTCCGAAGTATTTTTTAAAACAATAAAAGCATCTTCAGTTGAGCTCATGGAGAGAGCAGTGCTTACTATTTCTCCAGTACACAGTGAAGACTGGAGAACTGAAATAATATCTTTCCTCCAAGGCAATTGTCTTTCAAGTGACGAATCTTATAACAAGAGAATGGAGGCAAGAACAAGACCATATGTGTTAATAGAAGGGGAATTGTATAAACATGGGGTTTATTCACCACTCCTCAAGTGTTTATCAAGAACTGAAGGTGTAGAATTAATGAAAGAGATACATGCAGGTCTATGTGGATCTCATATTGGATCTAGACCGTTGTTAGGAAAAGTTTTTCGGCAAGGATTTTATTGGCCGAAGGCAGCTTCGGATGCAGCAGAATTAGTCCAAAAATGCGAAGGCTGTCAAAAATGTGCAAGAGACCAGAAGCAACCTTCATCCCTCACTCAATTGATACAGCCCACTTGGCCGTTGCAAAGGTGGGGCCTCGATTTGCTAGGCCCACTTCCACCAGCACAAGGAAATTTAAAATATGTTGTGGTGGCGGTAGAGTATTTTTCAAAATGGATTGAGGCGAAGCCCTTGGCAATAATAACTTCGGTCACTGTCCAGAAATTCTTTTGGCAAAACATTGTTTGTCGTTTCGGAGTACCAAAGGCTATTACTGTAGACAATGGAACGCAGTTCGATGCTGAAGCTTTCAAGGAATTCTGTGAACAAATTGGCACGAAGATTCATTTTGCATCGGGCAGACATCCGGAGTCAAATGGACTTGTTGAAAGAGCCAATGGCATTATAATGACAGGAATAATGAAGTTAATTTTCAATCAGCCCAGAGGAAAGTGGCCAGAAGAATTGATCAAAGTGGTGTGGAGCCACAACACAACAATATCAAGGTCAACAGGTTTTACACCATTTAAACTATTGTTTGGTGACAAAGCAATCACTCCAGAAGAAGCTAAGGCAGGATCAATAAGAACAGTGGCTTCGGCAGAAGACGAAGCTGATTATTCTGTGGCAAAGGATGCTATAGAAGGGATTAGGCTTTAGGCCATGGAAAATATCAATAAATACCAAGCCGAAACAATAAAATGGCGTGATGGAAAAGTTCGGCTAAAGAGTATTAAACCAGGACATTTGGTACTTCGGAGAGTGGCCAACCCAGATACAGTGGGCAAGTTACAGCTCAAGTGGGAAGGACCTTTTCTGGTAGTATCTTCGTCAAGACCCGGTTCTTACAGATTGAAGGATATGAATGGCAACGACATTCCTAGATCTTGGAATGCGGACGAGCTTCGGCGATATTATGTCTAGCTTGATGTAATCTTTTTTTATGGTACTGTTTTCCTTTCCAAAGGGGGAGAAAGGTTTTTAATGGGGCCATAGCATGTAATTTCTCCTTTTCTTATTCAGCTCTACGAGAGCAAAATCCCCAAATATGTACATGTAAAAACTGAGCATGCACCATCGAGTGCAGGGAGAAAGGAAAAAATAGGGAGAAGCTCGAAAGTCGTCCCTAAGGGGATGCAGAGCACGGCGAAGCTAGAAAAAAGTCGTTCCTAAGGGAGCGCAGTGTAAGTTTTTTGCTCAAAAGACGTTCCCAATGGAATGCAGAGCTTACAACGAAAAGTCAACGCTGATACCGTCGAAATATAAGGCGAAGCGCGAAAAGTCAACGCGATACCGCCGAAATAGAAGGTGAAGAAGTTCAAAAGACGTTCCCAAGGGGATGCAGAACTTGCAGCGAAAAGTCATTGCTGATACACCGAAAAATAAGCGGTGAAGCCGAAAAATAAACGGCAAAGAGACTTCAGTCATTCCTAAGGGAATGAAGGCTACGGTTGTGGCTTCATATGCGTATGTTTGGACATTCATTTGCACGACACATTACATCATACATTTGCATTCATAAACATTCATTTAGACATACATAGGATCATCATCATAACACAGGTGGGTGTTTCGGCTCTAAAGAACAAGACTTCGGAAAATAGAAAAAGAAGCAGTTTTATGCTTTGTTGTGTACGAAAAGAAGGGAATGTGTTTTGAAAGGATCACGATGCCCAAGAGGAGGGTTGAATTGGGCTTTTCTAAAAATCAACACTAATTAAAACCTAAGCAAGAGCTAAACAAGAGCCCAACTTCACCCCAACAACTAGCACTAAAATAATAATACTAGAAATACAATAGTGCTAAGACAATACTTCAAATACTTGCTAAACAAATACACAATGTAAAGTACTTGAATTTAGTGCGGAATGTAAAGCAAGGTTTAGAAGACTCCTCCAATTTTTCCCGAGGTATCGAAGAGTCGGCACTCTCCACTAGTCCTCGTTGGAGCACCCGCGCAAGGGTATCGCTCCCCCTTGGTCCTCGCAAGAACCAAGTGCTCACTACGAGATGATCCTTTGCCACTCCGACGCGGTGGATCCCTCGAGACCGCTTACAAACTTGAGTCGGGTCACCAACAAGATCTTCACGGTGATCACCGAGCTCCCAACGCCACAAAGCCGTAGACTTTCACTTGACCAAGAGAAGCCTAATGCAAGTGGTGTGTGCTCTAGGTGGCTCTCGCTAGCGCTAATGAGGAACAAACGTGGATTAAGATTCTCTAATCTCCTCACTAGGCTTTTGGTGCTTGCAATGCTCTAGCAATGTGCTGGAATAAATGTGGAGTGCAAGACATTGAATATGGTGGGTGGAGGGGGTATAAATAGCCCTCACCCACCAACTAGCCGTTACCAGCATTTTACTACGCACTAGCGCACCGGACAGTCCGGTGCGCCACCGGTGTGCCAACGGTCGTTTCCAACGGCTAGTTTTGACAGCTAGCCGTTGGACTCATGGCACACCGGACAGTGAACAGTCACTGTCCGGTGCACACCGGACAGTCCGGTGCACTGTCCACTATAATTCAACTCTAAAACATGCGCTCTCGGGTTACTACATGGAGAAGGCTCTTCCACAGGCCAGCCTGGGCCCCACCTGGCAGGGTGCACCGGACAGTCCGGTGCCCCAGGGCCAGAAACCCTACCTCTTGTTTTTCAGCTGATTTTCAAATCGGTTTTTGTTCTAACTTGTGAGTGAGTTCTAGAGTGACACCTAGCACTGTATGTGAGTGTGATTGTGCACCAACACTACACTAGAACTCTCTTGGTCAAACTACTCAACGACAACCCCTCTTTATAGTACGACTAAAAGAGAATAAAAGATCTAACTAAATCACGAGTGTCCACATCTCCTTGACACTCGAACTCCATAGTCCTTCACCTTTTGTTTCGTCGTTTTAGCCGTCGCTTCGAGTTCTTATTTCCAGGATTGTTTTCACCATTGTAGTACTTCTACCTGTAATGCGACCTAACTTACCATTTGTCTCTGCAAAACACACGTTAGTCACATATAACAATACGTTGTCATTAATCACTAAAACCAACCAGGGGCCTAGATGCTTTCAATCTCCCCCTTTTTGGTGATTGATGACAACCCTACAAGATTTGTGAGAGTAGTTTGTTTTGAAGTTTCTGTCAATAGAAAGGATGGTTAGTTATACTCAGTAATCTTTGACAGAAAGAATGTGTACCATAATAATAAGAATGAGCGCATACACATCGTAAGATTCTTGTTCATATAAAAGTGAAATTAAATCAATGAATCAAGAACAAGAAGACTGGTGATAAAATATAAGGTGAAAACATAATACACACAGTCAATCATAAGCATCGAGAGTATATATAGAGTTTGTGAGCCAAAAGCACCAAGCTAGTACAGAGAGTAACAAGCACATATATTACATCAAAATGACTCTCTACTAACTCTCTAGCTCCCCCTAGCTCTCACAACTCATATCTCTCCCCCTTTGGCATCAAACACCAAAAGGGTACCCGAACCTACACATTTGAGGCGGGAGGAGGCGGCGGGGGTGCATCCGGTCGCGGTCGAGGCAGTAGTGCAAACGCAGGCGGGGGGTCAGAGTCAGTCTCGGATCCAGGATCTGCAGTAGAAGCTGGAGCTGGTACTGACTCGGACTGAGGCCGCGCTGCAGAAGCTACCGGAACTGAAGTGGTCACAGATACTGCCACAGTAGGAGTGGTAATAGCAGAAGCTGGTGGCACTGGCGGTTGAGGGCAGACAGAGCTGAGAACCGGTGACGTGAAAGCCAGGGTGATCGACCGGAGCGGAGAGGAAGAAGGACCAACAGAAGTAAGAGGGGGTCCTGACTGAAGTGCTGGCACAACAGGAGCCTAAAGCGGAGGAGGTGGTGCAGAGTGAACCGGGAGAACCGAGACACCAGAATGCTGTAGCATAAGAGCCATGAATGCTCTGCTCTCAGCCCGATCCTGAAGAAGCTGCAGCTGAAGAGAATCCTACCAGTCCTGCATGGTCTGAAACATCGAGAGCATCCTCTCGGATAACCGGGTCTGCTCGGCGGCCAAGTGAGCCTGCTGCTGAGTGAGAGACTGGAGAATCGAAGCAATAGCAGGGTCAATAGCCGGAGAGGCAGCAGGGGTAGCACTAGAACTCCCAGCCTCATGATCATGTGAGCGTGGAGGCATAGGAGGCAGAGGCGGAGGTGGAATCCCAAAATCATCGTCATCATCATCATCATCATCAACTGCCGCATCCTGAGCTACGAACTGATGGTGAGCAACATCCTTGGCCTGAGTGCTAAAAGCTAGAGCAGAAGCTGGCACAGGATCCTCAGGCGCCGGACGGTAGGACCCAAAGCCGAGGCGTGAGGCCTCAAGTGTGCACTGAAACTGTGGAGGGTGAATCAGCTGCGCAAAAATGTGGCACAGATAGTGAGCATACGGCAGCTGGCGTCGAGCACGCAGACCATCCAAAACGGTGTCCTCGATCTCACAAATAAGGAAATCCACGACGTCAAACTCGGAGTGAGAGACCAGGGCACCAAGGAGCCAGAGCTGGATATGTGTGGTAGCCTCCCTGTATCCCATCCGCGGCAGAAGTGTCCGTCTCATAAGCTCAAATAGGAACTTTGCTGCTGTAGTGAAATCTGCCAGTGAGCGTCGCGACCCATCTGAGAAGGGCGGGCGGAACAGAGCCGCGACGTGAGCTGTACCTAGAGCCATACCGCTGTGAGGGCGACGAGGAGGGTCAGAGGTGCCGTAGCATAAGCTGTGAAGTCGAGTCGATGACTCATGAAATCCAAAGAGCTGGCGAATCTGGCTGGTAGTAATAGTGACATCCTCTCGCTCAAAACGAAACCTCATCCAGTGGTGATCTGGGTCTATCCATACAGTCGCGTAGAAAACTCGGACCCACTCCTCAACATACCTGCCGCTGGTAGTCAAAAGAGTCAGAAGGCCAGGCAGATATGTGAGGTGCACCTCAGAGTCAGCACCGGCGGCAAGTAGAAAAGCTGGAAGATCCAAAAGCTGGTGCGCACGCAGAGCAATCTGTGCAGACATCTGAGCTCTGAAAAAGGACTCCTGAATACGGGTGCTGAAAAGATCAACTGCAGCAGGGTCCCTCTGAGCCGGTAACCAAGACTCCACGGGTACGTATCTGAACCTACGTACCCATGCCGCTGTAGCACGCTGAAGGTCAAAAAGTCTGGGATCTGCAGCAAGTGGTTGTACCTCAGTCTCATCGCGCTCTCGGAATCGAGGTGGAGGGATAGGAGGAGCGGAAGCGGGAGCGGAAGGAGGAGCAGTGGAAGCGGGTGTAGTGGAGGTAGCGGGTATGGCTGTGGTGGTGGATGGCGCAACAGGAGTGATGGGAGCAGGCAGAGTGGGTGGAGGAGTGGAAGCTGAAGCAGTGGTGGTAGTGGAGGAGCGAGGCCGGGAGACGAGACGACGAACACGGTACGCAATCTGATCTGAAGGTGTCTGAGGCTGATCTCCAAGCTCGGCCTGCGCAGCAGCTGCTGCCGCTGCTGCCGCTGCATGGGCTGCTCTGTCCATACGCCACTTCTTGCGGCCTTCTTTCTGCTCCAAGTGTACGGTCTTGCCCTTGACCTGCCTGAAGGGGCGACGAGGATCCTCATCATCGCCTCCCCCTGGCGCCGACACATTCTTCGTGCGTGGCATCCTGACCTGACGACTGCAAATGAGAGAGAGAGAGGGACTAAGCATAGGTTGATAATATCCGATAGAATATCAAAGGAGGATATGACTACCTGGAAAGCTCACACGAGAGGTGACGATCCAGGCAGGACAAGAGACGGCACACGGGCAGTCAAGGTCACTGAAATGACAGAAGAGGTGAGCACGTATTAGTCACATAGTCATAAATATATGAAATGTGAATAAATACATACACAGAGAAATATGGCACAGAAAATGAGAGATAAGGCGATCGAGAGGTCAAACGACGTGAAAACGGCGTTTGAACGATAAAAAGTGTCATAGGAGGTTTGGAATTCGAATTGAGGCACGAAATGACGTGGAATTGAGCCAATACTTCACGAATAGGTTTATATGGGTGAATATGAGTGAAGTGTGTGCTTGGTTTGAATTTAGGTGAAGAAAAAAAGATTTGGGCACTCGGCTCGAAAACGATCGCTCGAAACGGGGAATTTGGTGAAATTAAAGCCTGGAATCTCGGATTGGCGTGAAATTTGGCAAATATGTTACTGGAAGTGTTGTGAAGGTGCCTGAAAAATTTGGGTTCAATTGGAGCATTTTTGGCTGGTTTGGTCATTTCACCGAACACGTGGAGGGCGGAGTTTTAGGGTTTCAGGGAAATGGCCATTTGAGGTGTGAAAACCCTCCCGAAGGAGCTAGGAACCTGCAGGAATGTTCAAGGGCCACAAAGGAACACATTGTACAACATGGATTCACTGTGATTCACAAGATTTGGAATTGGGCACAAAGGGTGGAAATGGGTGCTTCACTGGTGGCATGAACAGAGAGTAAAGGGGGAAAGAGAGAGAGAGAGAGGGATTCTCACCAGAGAGAGATGATGCACTTGGACGAGGTCGCCGGAGAGCAGATCGCCGAAGAGGAGAGGTGGTCGCCGGCGAGGGGTGGAGATCGCCAGAGACCGTGAGAGAGAGGGGCAGAGAACAGAGAAGTGGAGAGCGCAGGCCTCGGGCGCGAGAGGGGAAAGGTTTTTAAAAACCGGATATGGGCGCACCGGACAGTCTACAGTGCCTGTCCGGTGCACACCGGACAACGCACAGTAGCTGTCCGGTGAACCACCGGACAGCGCACAGGAGAAAGGTATTTTAGCGCGCGGCTGCCGGTGCACCAGACATTGCACAGTGCAGTGTCCGGTGCACACCGGACTGTCCAGTGAGCCCAGACAGAGGGAAAATTTTGGATTTTTGAATTTTTCTATCTAGTTCCCAACCAAACCAAATCCCAACTTATAAACACACAAAATAACACTTGTTGGGATAGGTATTGGCACCCTCATATACTTTTCATAATTTTCAAAATATTTTGCCATAGGCTAGATAATTTTTAGAGAGAATAGGCAAATGGTGAAATTTGCATTTTGGCCTTGCACTAGGGGTTTTCATGAGTGATTTGAGTTTTGAATACCCCCCTAAGTGCAGTACCTCATGCATATTTCAAGAACCAACAATTGCATAAAAAGTAAGAATTTAAGTGCTAAAAGCTTAAAACTAAGACTTGTCAAGTTTGATCCGAGTTAAGCTTTTCACTCGCTTTGTTGGCGGTTATCTCAACTAGGTTAGACAAGCCCTAGATGCAATACAAAAAATTTAAACATGCAATGCAAGCTTGACAACACCATTTGACATTTTACATAAAATTTCTGAGATCAAGAATATTTAGTTCATTCCTCAACATGCAAAAGCGGGTCTTATCAAGTGGCTTAGTGAAAATATCTGCTAATTGATCTTCCGACCTCACTCCTTCTAAAATATTATCTCCTTTAGCAACATGATCTCTAAGGAAGTGATGACGGATATCAATGTGCTTGGTGCGAGAGTGTTGTACAGGATTATTAGCAATTTTAACAGCACTCTCATTATCACACAACAAAGGTACCTTTTCTAGAACTACGCCATAGTCTAGAAGAGTTTGTTTCATATATAAAATTTGTGTGCAACAAGCACCTGCGGCAATGTATTCCGCTTCGGCAGTTGACAAGGCAACACTATTTTGCTTTTTGGATGTCCATGAAACTAGTGATCTACCAAGCAGATGGCATCCCCAGAAGTACTTTTCCTATCAATTTTGCAACCGGCATAATCTGAATCGGAATAGCCAATTAAGTCAAAAGTAGCTCCTTTGGGATACCACAGACCAACGCTTGTGGTGTGCCTGAGATACCTAAGAATTCTCTTAACAGCGCAAAGATGAGCTTTCTTAGGATTAGATTGAAATCAAGCACACATGCAGACACTAAACATGATATCGGGCCTAGATGCGGTAAGGTACAATAAACTACCAATCATAGAACGGTAGAGAGTTTGATTAACCGGGTTACCTCCCTCATCTAGGTCGAGATGTCCATTTGTTGGCATAGATGTCTTGATTGGTTTGCACTTCTCCATGTTGAACCTTTTCAACAAGTCTTTGGTATACTTCTCTTGTGAGAGAAAGTTACCATCTTTCATTTGCTTGACTTGAAAGCCGAGGAAGTACGTCAGCTCACTAATCATTGACATCTCGAACTCCTTCGACATCAACTCACCAAATTCCTTGCAATCATAGTCATTTGTCGAGCCAAAGATTATATCATCAACATATACTTGACAAATGAAAATATCACCGTTATGTTTCTTCGTGAATAGAGTTGTGTCGACGGTCCCGATCTTGAAGCCCTTTTCGATGAGGAAGTCGCGAAGGCGCTCATACCAAGCCCTTGGAGCTTGCTTTAGCCCATATAGCGCCTTGGACAACCTGTAAGCATGGTTAGGATATCTAGGGTCTTCAAATCCAGGTGGTTGCTCAACATATACAAGTTCATTTATGAAGCCATTTAAAAATGCACTTTTTACATCCATTTGATAAAGTTTTATATCATAGCATGATGCATATGCAAGTAGGATACGAATGGCTTCCAGTCGAGCAACTGGTGCAAAGGTCTCTCCAAAATCTAAGCCTTCAACTTGAGAGAATCCTTTTGCAACAAGTCTTGCCTTGTTCCTTACAATCACACCTTGATCATCTTGTTTGTTTCTGAACACCCACTTTTTTCTAATGATTCTTGCATCTTGTGGGGGCTTCTCTAGGGTCCAAACTTCGTTACGGGTGAAGTTGTTAAGTTCTTCATGCATGGCATTCACCCAGTCCGGATCCTGTAGCGCCTCATCTATACAAGTAGGCTCAACACAAGAAACAAAGGAGTGATGTTCAATAAAAGAAGCATGTCTATGGGATCGAGTAATAACCCCTTGTGAAGGACTCCCGATGATTTGGTTTTGAGGATGAGCTTGAAGTAGTGATGAATTTCTCCTGTTAACCACTTGGGAAGAAGATCCTGGAGCATCAACATCTTCGGCTTGTACCCTTGCTTGTTCATGAGAGACAAATGTATCCACATTTGCATGCCTCTCATATTTTTCATCATCTTGTGGTACATTTGATGAAGAAGGCCTGTCAATGTTTTGCACCTCTTCTTCATCTTCTTTTGGTTTGATAGCTCCAATTGGCATGTTCTTCATTGCTTCCCTAAGTGGCTCATCACCTACATCATCAAAATTCTCAAGTGCTCCTTGGGAGCCATTAGTCTCATCAAATTCCACATCATATGTTTCTTCTACCACGCCAGTGGCATGATTGAATACTCGATATGCTTTGGACTTTAATGAATAACCCAAAAGAAAACCAATATCACAACGTCTTTGAAACTTCCCTAGGTGATGGTGTTTCTTGAAGATGTAGCATTTGCATCCAAACACCCGAAAGAAGGAGACGTCTGGCTTTTTCCCATTTAGCAGTTCATAGGGAATCTTCGCAAGCAGCCGGTGAGGAAATATCATGTTTGATGCATAACATGCAGTGTTGATAGCTTCGGCCCAAAACCTCTCCGGTGTGTTATACTCATCAATCATTGTTCTTGCAAGAGTGATCAAGGTCCTGTTTTTCCTTTCAACAACTCTATTTTGTTGAGGTGTATATGTTGCAGATACTTCATGCTTGATCCCAATTTCATCACAATACTCATGAATGTTGGTGTTGTCAAATTCTTTGCCATTGTCACTTCTAATCTTTTTGATCTTACAATCAAATTCATTTTGAGCTTTCTTAGCAAACTTCTTGAATATTGATGCAACTTCAGATTTGTCATGGAGAAAGAACACCCAAGTGTATCTTGAGAAATCATCAACAATCACTAGACAGTAGAGGTTACCACCAGCACTTACATAATTTGTAGGTCCAAATAAATCCATATGAAGTAGTTCCAGTGGCCTAGATGTTGACATGAAAGCTTTAGTAGGATGTGTATTAGCAACTTGCTTCCCAGCTTGACATGCACTACAGGGCTTGTCCTTTTCAAACACCACATCCTTTAATCCTCTAACCATGTCCTTCTTTAATACCTTCTTGAGTGTGCTCATCCCAACATGTGCAAGCCTCCTATGCCAAAGCCATCCAAGTGAAGCTTTAGTGAAGAGGCAAGTTCTTAAGTCTGCATCTTCTGAAGTGAAATCCACTAAGTAGAGATTGTTGTATCTAAATCCTTTGAAAACCATTGATTCATCATCCATTTTTGATACAATAACCTCTATTGGAGTGAATAAGCATTGAAGTCCAAGATCACAGAGTTGACCCACTAATAACAAATTGAAGCTCAAAGGTGCAACCAAGAGAACATTTGATATTGATAAATCATTTGAAATTGCCACCTTGCCAAGTCCTTGCACTTTTCCTTTTGAATTGTCTCCAAATGTGATTTTATCTTGTCCATCAACATTCTCATCAAGTGAGGTGAACATCCGTGGGTTGCCTGTCATATGTTGTGTGCATCCACTGTCAATAACCCACTAGCTCCCACCGGTCTTGTAGTTCACCTACATCCACAGACAATTCAAGCTTGAGTTTTGAGGGCCCTATACTGCATAGGACCAGTGACTCTCTCAATCAAAGACTTTGCAACCCAGATTTGTCTAGGTCTACTCTTGTTTGGTGGACCTAGGAATGTAACTTTGACCTTTCCATTTGCAACCTTTCTTAGAACATAATGAGTATTGAAAGCAAAAGGTCTTGAGTGCTTAGGCAAGAGAGTTGGTGGTTTGGCTTTGCAGTTGTGGGCAAAATGACCTTCATTTCCACACTCAAAGCATTTGATAGGCTTGTGAGTTTGCTTTGGTTTGTATTGAGTGGTAGCTTTCTTTTGCACAAAAGCATTGTATCCAATACCACTCTTGTTGTTTTTCATGACAGTGTTCATAAGCAGCTCATTTTGGAGGTATTGACCCTTGTTGAACTTTTGCACACTTGTTGCAAGATGTTCATTTTCACTTTTTAGTTTCTTGACCTCATTTTTAAGCCTTTGATTATCCACTGCCAACTCGTTGTTGAAATCATTGTTCTCAATAGCAACCTTTCCTCTAGTAGTTGCATCAGTCAAGTATTTCTTTAATTTTTGGTTGTCTAAAATCAGGACTTCAACTTTTTCAGTCAATTCAGCATGTAGACTAGTTTGCTCTTCTTGACTCAAATCATCACATGAGGTTGCTATATCAATCTTAACAACAGGGTTAATAGCCTCATGTGTTTTGCAAGATAAAAGTTCATTTTCAACAAGAAGATTGTCATGATCAAATTTAATTTGAGTATAGTCTTCCTTGATTTTTACTAGTCTATTTTGCAACTCCCTATTAGCTTCATTTAGCTTGTCACATTTATCCTTAGCATCTTTTAGGGAGTTTGTGAGCTCATTTACAGATGATGACATAGTTTTATTTTCTTCTTTCATTTCATCACTAGCTTTCATAACTATATCATATTTGGCATTTAAAGATTCATTTTCATTTTTCAACCTATCACATTTAGCTTTTGACTTTCTAATGATTTGAGTATATTCTTTAAGAAAGTCAGCTAGCTCATCATATGAAGATGAAGCAAATTCCTCATCACTATCACTATCACTATCACTATCATCAGTAATATTAATATCATTTTGTACCTTCCGTTCACCCCTAGCCATGAGGCATAGGTGAGAAGTCGATGATGGTGATGGTGGTGGTGAAGAGAAGTCCCCGGCGATGGCGGCAACTTTTTCATCATTCTCTTCTTCACTTGAAGAAGATCCACTTGATGACTCAATGTCAGTGAGCCAGTCACCAACAATGTATGCCTTTCCATTCTTCTTCTTGTGGAACCTCTTTTGCTTCCCATCTTTCCTCTTGAAAAATTTCTTTTCCTTCTTTTCATCATCGCTGTCATCTTCTTTCTTGCCCTTGAACTTGTTCTTCTTGGGCTTGTTACATTGATGAGCAAGATGACCGAGCTCACCACAGTTGTAGCAATCCATCTCAGAAATGAGCTTTCTTTTGTTGGAAAAGAATTTCTTCTTTCTTGAATCAAATTTGATGCCTTCTCTATTAAGTTTCTTCAACATCTTGGTGGTCTTCCTTACCATCAAGGCAATATTAGCGTCAAGGTCATCATCACTTGAGGAATCTTCCTCAACTTGTATTTTTGCTTTTCCTTTTCTTTCTTGATTTGCTTTGAGAGCCAAATCCTTTCTTTTGGAAGATGACTCTTCTTTGTCGTTGATGTGCATGTACATCTCATGAGCATTGATCTTTCCCAGAATCTGTGTAGGTGTGGTAACTGAAAGATCCATTTGATGTAGTACAGTGACAATGTGTCCATATTTGTCTATTGGGAGGACACTGAGAATCTTCCTCACAACATCCGGTTGTGAGATTTGAGTAAGCCCCAATCCATTTACTTCCTCTACAAGAATATTGAGACGTGAGTACATAGCATTGGCATTTTCATTAGCAAGCATTTCAAAAGAATTTAACTTTCTCATAGCAATGTGATATCTCTCCTCACGCTCACTTCTAGTTCCTTCATGTAGAGCACAAATATCCATCCACAAATCATGAGCATTTTTATGATTTCTTACTCTATTGAACACATCTTTGCAAAGGCCTCTAAAAAGGGTGTTTTTGGCCTTGGCATTCCATTTTTCATAATTAAACTCATCACCTACAAGATTTGTGCGATCTCTAGGTTCGGGGAATCCTTGAGTGGCGGCTTTATAGACACCAATGTCTATAGCCTCTAAATATGCTTCCATACGAATTTTCCAATAAGGAAAATCGTCACCATCAAAAACGGGAGGAGGTCCATCCCCACCGGACATCGTAACTCTTAGCGGTTAAGCTAATCTAAGAGCAACAAGGCTTTGATACCAATTGAAAGGATCACGATGCCCAAGAGGGGGGGGGGTGAATTGGGCTTTTCTAAAAATCAACACTAATTAAAACCTAAGCAAGAGCTAAACAAGAGCCCAACTTCACCCCAACAACTAGCACTAAAATAATAATACTAGAAATACAATAGTGCTAAGACAATACTTCAAATACTTGCTAAACAAATACACAATGTAAAGTACTTGAATTTAGTGCGGAATGTAAAGCAAGGTTTAGAAGACTCCTCTAATTTTTCCCGAGGTATCGAAGAGTCGGCACTCTCCACTAGTCCTCGTTGGAGCACCCGCGCAAGGGTATCGCTCCCCCTTGGTCCTCGCAAGAACCAAGTGCTCACTACGAGATGATCCTTTGCCACTCCGGCGCGGTGGATCCCTCGAGACCGCTTACAAACTTGAGTCGGGTCACCAACAAGATCTTCACGGTGATCACCGAGCTCCCAACGCCACAAAGCCGTCTAGGTGATGCCGATCACCAAGAGTAACAAGCCGTGGACTTTCACTTGACCAAGAGAAGCCTAATGCAAGTGGTGTGTGCTCTAGGTGGCTCTTGCTAGCGCTAATGAGGAACAAACGTGGATTAAGATTCTCTAATCTCCTCACTAGGCTTTTGGTGCTTGCAATGCTCTAGCAATGTGCTGGAATAAATGTGGAGTGCAAGACATTGAATATGGTGGGTGGAGGGGGTATAAATAGCCCTCACCCACCAACTAGCCGTTACCAGCATTTTACTGCGCACTGGCGCACCGGACAGTCCGGTGCGCCAACGGTCGTTTCCAACGGCTAGTTCTGACAGCTAGCCGTTGGACTCATGGCACACCAGACAGTGAACAGCCACTGTCCAGTGCACACCGGACAGTCCGGTGCACTGTCCGGTGCGCTGTCCGGTGCGCCACTATAATTCAACTCTGAAACATGCGCTCTCGGGTTACTGCGTGGAGAAGGCTCTTCCACGGGCCAGCCTGGGCCCCACCTGGCAGGGTGCACCGGACAGTCCGGTGCACACCGGACAGTCCGGTGCACACCGGACAGTCCGGTGCCCCAGGGCCATTAACCCTACCTCTTGTTTTTCAGCTGATTTTCAAATCGGTTTTCGTTCTAACTTGTGAGTGAGTTCTAGAGTGATACCTAGCACTATATGTGAGTGTGATTGTGCACCAACACTACACTAGAACTCTCTTGGTCAAACTACTCATCGACAACCCCTCTTTATAGTACGACTAAAAGAGAATAAAAGATCTAACTAAATCACGAGTGTCCACATCTCCTTGACACTCGAACTCCGTAGTCCTTCACCTTTTGTTTCGTCGTTTTAGCCGTCGCTTTGAGTTCTTATTTCCGGGATTGTTTTCACCGTTGTAGTACTTCTACCTGTAATGCGACCTAACTTACCATTTGTCTCTGCAAAACACACGTTAGTCACATATAATAATACGTTGTCATTAATCACTAAAACCAACCAGGGGCCTAGATGCTTTCATGTTTTTCGCCCTCGGCTCAAAAAATGCTAGTTTCGTCCACAGCAAAGCAGTTTCATACATGCACCAAAAGGTAAAGATATATTACAAGGTATGATGATTCTTAATTTATAAAGATTTTTTACAATGATATTACAAGATTTTCTCTAGAGTTTTTCTAGTAGCGACTTCAGCTTTGGCATCATCTAAGCTTCGAACCATCTGAGCTTCGGACCATCGGTCAAGCTTCGGCTCATGTTTCTTCAGCATCATCATCCTGTATATATTAAAACGATATGAGGGAAGTGCGTACTTCAAAGAGAAGGTAAAATAACGGGCATAAATTTTTACCGGCTTAAGATGGCATCGAGCTTCGTCGCCATCCATTTTCTGTCCGCCTTTTACCCAAATTTGAGTTATAAATTTGTTCCCTATACTCCGAGCTAGGCTAGGGATATCAATTAAATCTAGCGGAGATAAGCTAAAATTCGGTCTGTTGACAATTTTTCCATGTTCACAGCCAGATTTCATGAAGGCAACGGCGGTGCCCCGAGAAGCTACAAGAGCGCAGAAATCGGCATGTCCTCCAATGACTTCGTCAAGTGCTGAAAGGGAAATGTGCCCATAGGCCATTTCTAAGTATTTTGGTGATTGAGTGCCAACACAAGTGCTTTTGTGTTAATCTATGCAAAGTGGTGGACAAAGTGCAAATCAAGTCAAAAGGTATGTTTCTAGACTTAGTACATTGTTTTATGGACTAATGTATTGTGTCTAAGTGCTGGAAACAGGAGAAATCGAATTGGAAAAGAGATGGCTTTGTTCAGCCAAAGTCTGCGCAGTCTGGGTGCACCGGACTGTCCGGTGGTGCAGGCTGGCTCTGGCGAACTTGCCGCTCTCGGGACTTCGACGGCGGTGTACGGTATAAATCACCGGACTGTCCGGTGGTGCACCGGACTGTCCGGTGAGCCGTTCACAGGCGAAGTCGTCGGTCTCGGGAAGCCATCAACGGCGTACGACTATAATTCACCGGACTGTCCGGTGAGGCACCGGACTGTCCGGTGAGCCAACGGTCAGCCAGGGCAACGGTCAGCCGAGGATTCCGCGCGTGACGCGTGGCCGAGCCAACGGTCACAAGGGGGCACCGGACTGTCCGGTGTGCACCGGACAGTGTCCGGTGCGCCAACGGCTCTGGATCTGCAACGGTCGGCTTCGCCAAATAAGGAAAGAAATCCGCACCGGACAGTGTCCGGTGGTGTACCGGACTGTCCGGTGCGCCAGTCGACAGAAGGCAAGAATTGCCTTCCTACAATGCTCTCAACGGCTCCTAGCTGCCTTGGAGCTATAAAAGGGACCCCTTGGCGCATGGAGAAGACATCCAAGCATTCCTTGAGCATAGTTGATCACTCACACTTCGTTCTTGCGCACTTGCGCACTTCCACGAGCCGAAAGACGACAAGCCTACCGACTCGGGCTTGAGCCACAAACGAAAAGACGGGAAGAAGAAGAAGACAAGACGCATTAAGGAGATCGTCTACTACGACGATAGCGACGAGTCCACTTTTTCCCAAAAGGACAACGACGACAACGACTACGACAAAAGAAAGACGGTTAATTCAAACTTCTCCTTCGATTATTCTCGTATTCCGCATAGCTCAAATACACATTTGCTTTCCATTCCTCTTGGCAAACTTCCACACTTTGATGGGGAGGACTACGAATTTTGGAGTCACAAAATGCGTAGTCACTTATTCTCTCTCCATCCAAGCATATGGGAGATTGTAGAGAGTGGAATGAAATTTGATAGCTTGGATAGTCCCATGTTCATTAACGAGCAAATCCACAAAAATGCACAAGCGACTACTGTTCTTCTAGCTTCATTGTGCAGGGATGAATACCATAATGTGAGCGGCTTGGACAATGCCAAGCAGATCTGGGACACCCTCAAGATCTCTCATGAGGGGAACGACGTCACCATGCTCACCAAAATGGAGTTGGTGGAAGGCGAACTTGGGAGATTCGCGATGATAAGGGGCGTGGAGCCAACCCAATCGTACAACCGGCTTAAGACCCTTGTCAACAAAATAAGGAGCTACGGAAGCACGCGATGGACGGACCATGACGTTGTCCGCCTAATGCTAAGGTCCTTTACTGTCCTTGATCCACATCTTGTGAACAATATTCGTGAGAATCCTAGGTACACGAAGATGACGCCCGAGGAGATCCTTGGAAAGTTTGTAAGCGGGCGGATGATGATCAAGGAGGCAAGATACGTCGACGATGCTTTAAATGGCCCAATCCAAGAGCCTCAACCTATTGCTCTCAAGGCAACGAGGAGCAAGGAGGCGCTACCTAGCAAGGTGGCGCAAGTAGAGGTGGCCGGGCTTAATGATGAAGAGATGGCCCTCATCATTAAGCGCTTCAAGACGACACTAAAGGGACGCAAGGAGCATCCCAAAAAGACCAAGACGAAGGGGAAGCGCTCATGCTTCAAATGTGGTAAGATTGGTCATTTTATCGCTAACTGTCCTGATAATGATAGTGACCAGGAACAAAGGAACAAAAGGGAAAAGAAGAAGAATTACAAGAAGGCCAAGGGCGAGGCACATCTTGGAAAGGAGTGGGATTCGGATTGCTCCTCTTTCGACTCCGACTATGAAGGACTCGCCGCCACCGCCTTCAACAAGTCATCCCTCTTCCGCAACGAGCATCACACATGCCTCATGGCGAAGGAGAAGAAGGTATGTACTCGGGATACCACTTATGCTTCTTCAAGTGATGATGAGTCTAGTGAGGATGATGAAATAGACTATTATAGTTTATTTAAAGGTTTAGATAGAAATAAAATTGATAAAATCAATGAATTGATTGATGCTTTAAATGATAAGAATAGGTTATTAGAAAAGCAAGAGGATCTTTTGTACGAAGAACATGATAAGTTTGTAGAGGCTCAAAAATCCTGTCGGTGTTTCGAAACCCGGGGGGTCCCTGGACCGATGAGTGAATTGTCGCCGCGTGCCCCAGCCCAGATGGGTCGGCGTGAGGCGGAACACGAAGGGGGGAGAAGCAGCCGGAGGGAGACAGGCGTGGGAGGTGGAACCCACGGCCTTCGTGTTAGCACCGCGCCCAGGTCGGGTGCGCTTGTAGTAGGGGGTTACAAGCGTCCACGCGGGAGGGAGCGAGCGGCCTTGCGCGAGCGTCGTCCCGTCCTTCCCCGCGCGGCCAACCCTCTGTAAGAGGGCCATGGACCTCCCTTTTATAGGCGTAAGGAGAGGATCTAGGTGTACAATGGGGGTGTAGCAGTGTGCTAACGTGTCTAGCGGAGGAGAGCTAGCGCCCTAAGTACATGCCATCGTGGCAGCCGAAGAGGTTCTGGCACCCAGTTCGTGTGGTGTCGTGGCCGTCGGAGGAGCGCTGGAGCCTGGCGGAGGGACAGCTGTCGGGGCTGTCGAGTCCTTGCTGACGTCCTCTTGCTTCCGTAAGGGGGCTAAGAGCCGCCATCGTCATAGAGCGTGCGGGGCGCCATCATTACTCGCATAGCGGAGCGAGCCAGATGGGACGCCGGTCTTGTTCCCCGTAGCCTGAGTCAGCTCGGGGTAGGGTAATGATGGCGCCTCCTATCGACGTGGTCGGTCCGTGCCCTAGGTTGGGCGAGGTGGAGGCTCCTCCGAGGTCGAGGTCGAGTCTGTCTTCCAAGGTCGAGGTCGAGTCCGAGCCCCCGGGTCGGACAAGGCGGAGACCGTCGGCTGAGGCCAGGGCTGAGTCCGAGCCCTGGGGTCGGGCGAAGTGGAGTTCGTCATCCTTCGGGGCTGAGCCCGAGTCCGAGCCCTAGGGTCGGGCGAAGCGGAGTTCGTCATCTTCCGGGGCTGAGCCCGAGTCCGAGCCCTGGGGTCGGGCGAAGCGGAGTTCGTCGTCTTCCGGGGCTGAGCCCGAGTCCGAGCCCTGGGGTCGGACGGAGCGGAGTTCGTCGTCTTCCGGGGCTGAGCCCGAGTCCGAGCCCTGGGGTCGGGCGAGGCGGAGTTCGTCGTCTTCCGGGGCTGAGCCCGAGTCCGAGCCCAGGGGTACGGCGAAGCGGAGTTCGTCGTCTTTCGGGGCCGAGCCCGAGTCCGAGCCCTGGGGTCGGGCAAAGCGGAGTTCGTCGTCTTCCGGGGCCGAGCCCGAGTCCAAGCCCTGGGGTCGGGCGAGGCAGAGTTTCCTATGACGCCTGAAGCCGGACTTGGCTGCTGTCAGCCTCACTCTGTCGAGTGGCTCAGCAGTCGGGGCGGCGCAGGCGGCGCTGTCCTCTTATCAGACTGGTCAGTGGAGCGGCGAAGTGACTGCGGTCACTTCGGCTCTGTCGACTGGAGAGCGTGCGTCAGGATAAAGGTGTCAGGCCACCTTTGTATTAAATGCCCCTGCGATTTAGTCGGTTGGCGTGGCGATTTGGTCAAGGTTGCTTCTTGGTGAAGACCTGGCCTCGGGCGAGCCGAAGGTGTGTTTGTTGCTGGAGGAGGTCCTCGGGCGAGACGTAGATCCTCCGGGGTCGGCTGCCCTTGCCCGAGGCTGGGCTCGGGCGAGGCGTGATCGCGTCCCTCGAATGGACCGATCCTTGACTTAATCGCACCCATCAGGCCTTTGCAGCTTTGTGCTGATGGGGGTTACCAGCTGAGATTTAGGAGTCTTGAGGGTACCCCTAATTATGGTCCCCGACAGTAGCCCCCGAGCCTCGAAGGGAGTGTTAATACTCGCTTGGAGGCTTTTGCCGCACTTTTTTGCAAGGGGACCAGCCTTTTTCGGTTGCATTTTGTTCCAGTGGGTGCGCGCGAGCGCACCCGCCGGGTGTAGCCCCCGAGGCCTCGGAGGAGTAGTTTGACTCCTTCGAGGTCTTAGTGCGTTTCGCAATACTTCGGCTGGTCTGGTTGTTCCCCCATGCGAGCTGGCCGTAGCCCGGGTGCACGGTCGGGTCCCAAGTTTTCGGGCTGGTATGTTGACGCTGTCAACGGTTTGGCCAGAGCCGGGTTTGCGAGAGCAGCCCCCGAGCCTCTGCACAGGGCGAGAGGACAGTCAAGGACAGACTCGACTTTTTTACATACGCCCCTGCGTCGCCTTTCCGCAAGGAGGAGGGGGGAAAGCGCCATGTTGCCCTCGGAGGGCGCCGAACATGGTGTCTCCGGTGAGCTGCTGGCGGGTAATCCGAGTGGACGCCCGTGCCCCATTTGTTAGGGGTCGGCTAGAGGCCCGGAGGCGCGCTCCAAAAGTACCTGCGGGTGATCTGCCGGACTCGGTCCCCTTTTGACGGGGTCTGAGGGCTCGATGCCTCCCTGTGATGGGATTCCGTTACAAGATCGTTCCCGCTGGTCTCGGAAATGTCCTAGGGTACCTCGGGAGCGTAGCCCGAGCCTTGGTTATGTATCGAACGTACCAGGGTCATCCCTCGCTCTGTGTCTGAGGCGACTGTGAACCCTTCGAGGGCCAGCCTACAAACCCCTGATCAGTAGTGGGCGTGGAGCCTGAGTGGCCTAAGGCGGCCGTTGAACCCTTCCGAGGGGTCGGCCATCGAACCTCTGACCAGTAGTGGGCGCAGAACCCAATCACTCTGAGGCGGCCGTTGAACCCCTCCGAGGGGCCAGCCTTTGAACCTCTGATCAGTAGTGGGCGCGGAGCCCGAGTGGCCTGAGGCGGCCGTTGAACCCTTCCGAGGGGCCGGCCATCGAACCTCTGACCAGTAGTGGGCGCAGAACCCAAGTGCTCTGAGGCGGCCATTGAACCCCTCCGAGGGGCCAGCCTTTGAACCTCTGATCAGTAGGGAGGCTCGGGGCCTGTTTCCTTCACGGAGAAGGATCCTTTTCGGGGTATCCCCCTTTCCCGGTCCCTGTTGCAAGAGAGAGAAAGAGGAAAAGAAAAAGGATACGAAATCGAATGACGTGGCGTACCTTTTTTGACGCGGTCATTATGGCGAAGGCGAAGCGTCGCTTGCTTCTCCTGCCTGAGGCACCGCCTGTCCCGCCGTGGAGTTAATGCGACGGGGCGAGTGGTTCGCGAGGCAGCCGCTGCGCGTGTGTGAGCCGTTCGAGGAACGGATCACGGGCGCGCCGTCTTCACGCCGTGAGAGAGGGTTCTCTCGCTGCCCCTGGATGGGACGTAAGCTTGGCTGACGACCTGACCGCTGCTCCTGCCCGCCTGCCACCGCCATTACTGCTGGCCCCTTTTTTGGCCGTATTGACCGTCGCGCCTGGCTGGCACTGCTGGGTCATACGCAGGGTTGCCTCGAGTCGCGGTACTGGTTCCGCAGTCGAGGAGGCACGGTAGTGGTGCAAGTGGCGGTGCAGTTGCTCGCACGTAGCGACCGGCGCGCCGGTTGCATGACGTGTGGGCCTGGGACTCCATGCTGGGCGCGTTGGAGTCGAAGGGGCGTGCCCACTTGGCGCGGTTGCATGCCGACTGCATGGCTGTCCACCCTTTCACCCGCTAGTCTGGGTGAAAGTGGGGGAATGCTTGTAACCGCTGGGCAGTTGCATGCCCTGCGCGTGGCGGTTTGGCTTCTTCTGCCCTGGACCAGCTTGCATGACACGTGGGGCCCAGCCCCCGTGTCATAGGGGGAGGACCTTGGAGCGTGTTGGAGAAGACTCAACCCGCAACGGCTGAGGACGCAAGTAGGGAGAGTCGCCTTTAAAAGGAGGGTGACCCCCTTGAAAGGTGGCCATGTCTTCGCGCTCCCTTATGCACCGTGTCTTTCCACCTTCCGAGCCCCCGGATGGGGGACGCCCGCAATCCTTCCGCCTTATCGTCGGAGGAACGCAACTTCGAGGAAGTTGGTACCTTTCAGCCATCGTTTGGCTTCAAGGATTTTCATCAGGCAGCCCGGCCGCATCCCCTCACCGGCGGTCACCCAAGACGATGACCTCTAGTTTGATGGTGGGGAGAAGCGAGCCGGGCTGCGGCCTCTGCCCCGCCCTCAGCTTCAAGGATCTTCATCACCCTTGCTGGGGCAGAGGGTGAGGCGAGCCGGGGGGCTGCCTCTGCGTGGGTCGGTAACCCTTTTCTTCCCCCAGCGTCTGGGGGAGAAAGGCATCTTCTAGCTCCGCGGAGGCTTCCCTCAGCCACGCCGGGGAAGGCGGACCGCCGCTGCCCAGCTAGGGTGCAGCATTCCATCCTCCGTCCGGACGATGGTCACGCCGCGTACGGTCCGGCCACGTCTAGGCCTTCCTCGCGCCGACAGCCGTGCCAGAGGGTCGCCCAGCACGTCGTGCGCTGCGAGGGCGGCGCTCATGTTCTGGGTGGCCCCAGCGAGGGCGAGGACTTGCCGGTGCGCCTTGAGGCGCCCGGCGCCCGCTGAGTCGGTGTTGAGGTTGTGGCAGACGGAGAAGGCTTCTCTACCGACGAGATTGCCAACTCCGCCTGCACCCCTGGGCCTCCGTCCCTCAGCTTGAATGGCTGGTTCTCGTCCTTCGTGGGCGAGAGCCCTCCTGCCGCAGCACTCGCCCGGAAGCCGTTGCTGCAGCTGTTTCGCCACCCGGGGCGGAGGTCGTTTGTCGCCGCTGCCGGAGTGGGTGGCGGCGAGCCAGCTGGAGCCTTGTCGCCCCGCGGGTCCTCCAGTGTGAGGGGTCGTTCGTGCCTGCGGGGGCGAAACCGGAGTTCCGTTTGTAATGGCACTTTGAGTGCCGGTGTCTTGTTCATTACGACTGTCGGGGCCTGAACATGTATGTACTTTTGGCGCGGAGCCGTGTTTTTTCTTCATTTCGAGCACTAAGACTCGCCTATCGATTATCTGAACCACTTCACCGAGCGTGAGTCACCTCGTGCGAAGGTGACGAGTGAGGTATCCGTATCCCGGAGGTGTAGGAGTCCCTCGGCTCGGTCGGCCTTGCTGTCCGAGGCTTCTCTTGCTTAGTTAAAGGAACCCCTCGGCTGCTCTTCGATGAGCCGAAGCCGGAGGTAGCGGTGTCAGCATGGACAGAGGCAGAGTTGGCTCGAAAAGAAGATTTGGTCGGCCGGAGCCTGGCTGGGTCGTCCACTGGTGGGACCGACGCCGGAGTTGAGCTGCCGAGGCCACAAGCCGGGCTGACGTCTTCGGGGGACAGCTGGCCGAGGCCTCGGGGTGGCCGGCCGAGCCGTCTGCTCGAGCCGGATTCCTGGAGAAGACCCTGGCGGCGATGGCCCGGGTGTGGTGCTGATGTCGTCCTTCAGAGTGGAGATCCTCCGACCGCATCGCTGTCCGAGGCTAGGTCGGACCTCACCGAAGGTGTAGTTGACGCCGAGGGTGCTGCTGCCCCCTTCAACTGTCGACGCCCGAGCCTGCAGGATTGGGTTGTCTTGTAGTGTGTGTATGTTTTCTGCGGCCGCCGAGGCCCAAACACACCATCGTCGTGTTGTAAAGCTGCGTCCCTTTTCCCCTTGTTTCGAGTATCTGGACTTGCTTGCCAGTAACAAACTTGTTTGTCCGAGCGAGAGTTACTTTTCACGGAAGGTGATGAGTGAGGTATCCGTATCCCGGAGGCGTAGGAATCCCTCGGCTCGGTCGGCCTTGCCGCTTACGCATACTCTTACCCGCCCATAGGGTTTTGTCACCGTCGCAGTCGAGAAAGCCCGAAAAATCGTTTCGGCAGAGGAGCTTTCGAGCGTGAGGACTTGTTCGGTCCGTGGAGTCACTTATCCGAGCGCGAGTTACTTATCGCAGAAGGTGATGAGTGAGGTATCCGTATCCCGAAGGCGTAGGAGTCCCTCGGCTCGGTCAGCCTTGGCTGCTTACGTGTACTTCGTCGTTTTCAGGATCCACTTTCGAAGTAGTCGAAAAGCACGAAAGGCATTCTGGCAGAAAAGATTTTTTTTTCTTTTTTCGGGGAAAATTTCGACGCAGAGGGGGTTCCCCCCTTCTAGCCCCCGAGGGAGGGTCGGGCTTTGCCGAGGCAAGGCTGACCCTTCCTTGACGACCAGACTTTGTGTGTGAACGGGGTGTACGAATAACTTGGAAGCATCTTAAGGGTAGAAGCGACGTAGCTGTTGGATGTTCCAAGCGTTGCTGTAGACCTCGCCTTGACTGTTGGCCAGCTTGTATGTTCTGGGCTTCAGAACTTTGGCGACAACGAACGGCCCTTCCCAGGGAGGCGTGAGCTTGTGCCGCCCTCGGGCGTCTTGTCGCAGCCGAAGCACCAGGTCGCCCACCTGGAGGTCTCGGGACCGAACCCCTCGGGCGTGGTAGCGTCGCAGGGACTGCTGGTACCGCATCGAGTGTAGTAAGACCATGTCTCGAGCCTCTTCCAGCTGGTCCAGTGAGTCTTCTCGATTGGCTCGATTGCTTTGGTCGGCGTAGGCCCTCGTCCTCGGGGAACCGTATTCTAAGTCTGTGGGCAAGATGGCCTCGGCCCCATAGACTAGAAAGAACGGTGTGAAGCCCGTGGCTCGGCTCAGTGTTGTCCTCAGGCTCCAGACCACCGAGGGGAGTTCCTTTATCCACCGCTTGCCGAACTTGTTGAGGTCGTTGTAGATCCGAGGCTTGAGTCCTTGTAGGATTATGCCGTTGGCACGTTCTACTTGCCCATTCGTCATGGGGTGAGCCACGGCGGCCCAGTCCACCCGGATGTGGTGATCCTCACAGAAGTCCAGGAACTTTCTGCCGGTGAACTGGGTGCCGTTGTCGGTGATGATGGAGTTTGGGACCCCAAAGCGATGGATGATGTTGGTGAAGAACGCCACCGCCTGTTCGGACCTGATGCTGTTTAGGGGTCGGACCTCGATCCACTTGGAGAATTTGTCGATGGCGACCAACAGGTGCGTGTAGCCCCCGGGTGCCTTCTGCAAGGGGCCGACTAGGTCTAGACCCCACACAGCAAATGGCCAGGTGATGGGTATGGTCTGCAGAGCCTGAGCGGGCAGGTGGGTCTGCCTCGCGTAGAACTGACACCCTTCGCAGGTGCAGACAATTCTAGTGGCGTCGGCCAGTAGAAACCTTGTCGGAAGGCGTTTCCAACAAGGGCTCGAGGTGCTGCGCGATGGCCGCAAGCCTCCGAGTGTATCTCTTGTAAGAGCTCCTGGCCTTCGGCGATGGAAATGCATCGCTGGAGGATGCCCGAGAGGCTGTGGTGGTAGAGCTCCTTCCCATCTCCTAGCAAGACGAACGACTTGGCGCGCCGCGCCAACCGCCGAGCTTCGGCTTGGTCGAGGGGTAGCTCTCCTCAGTGGAGATATTGCAGGTACGGGGTCTGCCAGTTTTGATTAGGCGTGACCCCGCTCCGCTCCTCCTCGATGCGCAGCGCCTCACCCTCGGGGGCCGAGGGTACCTCGGGCCGAGCCGAGGGTACCTCGGACTGTGCCGAGGGTGCCTCGGGCTGGGCCGAGGCCTTCTCGGGCTCGGGCGTGTCATCGGTCTTGACGGAGGGTTGATGCAGGTCTCGGGAGAATACGTCCAGGGGAACCGTTGTTCGCCCCGAGGCTATTTTAGCCAGCTCGTCCGCAGTCTCGTTGTAGCGTCGGGCGATGTGATTGAGCTCGAGCCCGTAGAACTTGTCTTCTAGGCGCCGAACCTCATCGCAGTAGGCTTCCATCTTTGGGTCGCGGCAGCAGGAGTTCTTCATGACTTGGTTGATGACGAGCTGCGAGTCACCGCGAGCGTCAAGGCGTCGGACCCCTAGCTCGATGGCGATTCGCAACCCGTTTACCAGAGCCTCGTACTCAGCCACGTTGTTGGACGTCGGGAAGTGGAGGCGTAGCACGTAGCGTAGGTGCTTCCCGAGGGGCGAGATGAAGAGCAGGCCCGCGTCGGCCCCCATCTTCATCAGCGACCCGTCGAAAAACATGGTCCAGAGCTCCGGTTGGATCGGAGCTGTTGGGAGCTGGGTGTCGACCCATTCAGCCACGAAGTCCGCCAAGACCTGGGACTTGATGGCCTTCCGAGGGGCGAACGAGATCGTCTCGCCCATGATCTCCACCGCCCACTTTGCAATTCTACCCGAGGCCTCTCGGGACTGGATGATCTCCCCCAGGGGGTAGGATGACACCACAGTTACCGGATGAGACTCGAAGTAGTGTCGCAACTTCCGTCGCGTCAGGATCACCACGTACAGCAGCTTCTGAATTTGTGGGTAGCGGATCTTGGTCTCGGACAGTACCTCACTAATGAAGTAGACTGGCCTCTGGACAGGCAATGCATGCCCCTCTTCTCGTCTCTCAACCACAATCGCGACGCTAACCACCTGAGTGGTCACGGCGACGTAGATCAAGAGGGCTTCTCCGGCAGCGGGGGCACCAAGATGGGCGCGTTCGTGAGGAGCGCCTTCAGGTTCTCGAGGGCTTCCTCGGCCTCAGGGGTCCAAGCGAAGCACTCGGCCTTCCTTAAGAGGCGGTACAGAGGCAGGCCTCTTTCGCCGAGGCGCGAGATGAAACGGCTCAGGGCCGCGAGGCATCCCATGACCCTCTGTACGCCTTTCAAGTCCTTGATGGGCCCCATGCTGGTGATGGCCACGATCTTCTCCGGGTTGGCCTCAATGCCCCGCTCGGAGACGATGAACCCCAAGAGCATGCCTCGGGGGACCCCGAAGACACACTTTTCGGGATTGAGCTTCACGCCTTTCGCCTTGAGACATCGGAATGTCACTTCAAGGTCGGAAAGGAGGTCGGAGGCTTTCCTCGTCTTGACTACGATGTCATCGACGTAGGCCTCGACCGTTCGGCCGATGTGTTCGCCGAACACATGGTTCATGCATCGCTGGTACGTTGCACCCGCATTCCTCAAACCAAACGACATGGTAACATAGCAGTACATGCCGAAGGGTGTGATGAAAGAAGTCGCGAGCTGGTCGGACTCTTTCATCCTGATCTGGTGATACCCTGAGTAGGCATCGAGGAAAGACAGGGTTTCGCACCCAGCAGTGGAATCCACGATTTGATCGATGTGAGGCAGAGGGTAGGGAACTTTCGGACATGCTTTGTTTAGACCAGTGTAGTCTACACACATCCGCCATTTCCCCCCTTTCTTTCTCACAAGCACAGGGTTGGCAAGCCATTCGGGATTGAATACCTCTTTGATGAACCCTGCCGCCGTTAGCTTGTGGATCTCCTCGCCTATGACCCTGCGCTTTTCTTCGTCGAATCGGCGCAGAGGCTGCTTCACGGGTCGGGCTCCAGCTCGGATATCCAGCGAGTGCTCGGCGACTTCCCTCGGTATGCCGGCATGTCCGAGGGACTCCACGTGAAAACGTCGGCGTTTGCACGGAGAAAGTCGATGAGCACTGCTTCCTATTTGGGATCGAGCTTGGAGCCGATCCGGATCTGCTTGGAGGCGTCGTTGCAGGGGTCGAGAGGGACGGACTTAACCGTCTCCGCTGGCTCGAAGTTGCCGGCGTGGTGCTTCACGTCTGGCGCCTCCCTAGAGAGGCTCTCCAGGTCGGCGATGAGGGCCTCGGACTCGGCGAGGGCCTCGGCGTACCCCACGCACTCCACGTCGCATTCGTACGCGTGTCGGTACGTGGGCCCGACGGTGATGACCCCGTTGGGGCCCGACATCTTGAGCTTGAGGTAGGTGTAGTTGGGGATGGCCATGAACTTGGCGTAGCATGGCCTCCCCAACACTGCGTGGTAGGTTCCTCGAAACCCAACCACTTCGAACGTGAGGGTCTCCCTTCGAAAGTTGGAGGGTGTCCCAAAGCAGACGGGTAGATCGAGTTGTCCGAGGGGTTGGACGCGCTTCCCGGGGATGATCCCGTGGAAAGGCGCAGCGCCCGTCCAGACCGAGGACAGATCGATCCACAGGAGCCCGAGGGTCTCGGCGTACATGATGTTGAGGCTGCTGCCTCCGTCCATGAGGACCTTGGTGAGCCTGATGTTGCCGATGATGGGGTCGACAACGAGCGGGTATTTCCCCGGGCTCGGCACATGGTCGGGATGGTCGGCCTGGTCGAAGGTGATGGGCTTGTCGGACCAGTCTAGGTAGACTGGCGCCGCCACCTTTACCGAGTAGACCTCCCGACGCTCTTGCTTGCGGTGCCGAGCCGAGGCGTTTGCCACTTGCCCACCGTAGATCATGAAGCAGTCGCGGACCTCGGGGAACTCTCCTGCCTTGTGATCTTCCTTCTTAGTGTCGTCGAGAGCCTTGCCACCCTCCGCGGGTGGCCTGGCCTTGTGAAAGTGGCGTCGAAGCATGGCACACTCCTCAAGGGTGTGCTTGACAGGCCCCTGATGATAGGGGCATGGCTCCTTGAGCATCTTGTCGAAGAGGTTGGCACCTCCGGGAGGTTTCCGAAGGTTCTTGTACTCGGCGGTGGCGACAAGGTCCGCGTCGGCGGCGTCGCGTTTCGCTTGCGACTTCTTCTTGCCCTTCTTCTTGGTGCCGCACTGAGTTGACGCCTCGGGAACATCTTCCGGTGGGCAGCCCTGGGGCTGCTTGTCCTTCCGGAAGATGGCCTCGACCGCCTCCTGGCCAGAGGCGAACTTGGTGGCGATGTCCATCAGCTCGCTCGCCCTGGTGGGGGTCTTGCGACCCAGCTTGCTCACCAGGTCGCGGCAGGTGGTGCCGGCGAGGAACGCGCCGATGACATCCGAATCGGTGACGTTGGGCAGCTCAGTGCGCTGCTTCGAGAATCGCCGGATGTAGTCCTGGAGAGACTCTCCCGGCTGCTGGCGGCAGCTTCGGAGATCCCAGGAGTTTCCAGGGCGCACGTACGTGCCTTGGAAATTGCCGGCGAAGGCTTGGACCAGGTCGTCCCAGTTGGAGATCTGCCCCGGAGGCAGGTGCTCCAGCCAGGCTCGAGCGGTGTCGGAGAGGAACAGGGGGAGGTTGCGGATGATGAGATTATCATCGTCCGTTCCACCCAGTTGGCAGGCCAGCCGATAGTCCGTGAGCCACAGTTCCGGTCTCGTCTCCCCCGAGTACTTTGTGATAGTAGTCGGGGTTCGGAACCGGGTCGGGAACAGTGCCCGTCGTATGGCACGGCTGAAAGCCTGCGGACCGGGTGGTTCGGGCGAAGGACTCCGATCCTCCCCACTGTCGTAGCGTCCCCCATGCCTGGGGTGGTAGCCTCGGCGCACCCTCTCGTCGAGGTGGGCCCGACGGCTGTGATGATGGTGCTCGTTGCTGAGGCGACCCGGGGCCGCAGGCGCTGTGTTGCGCGTGCGCCCGGTGTGGACCGAGGCTTCCCGCATGAATCGGGAAGTCGCGGCGCGATGTTCCGAGGGGTACCCCTGCCTTCGGGAGGCGGAGCTTTCGGCCCGTCAGACCGCGGCATCCTCCAGGAGATTCTTGAGCTCTCCCTGGATACGCCGCCCCTCGGTGGTTGATGGCTCCGACATCGCGCGGAGAAGTATTGCCGCTGCAGCCAGGTTCTGGCCGACTCCACTGGAAACCAGTGGCGGCCTGACCCTGACGTCGTCGGTGATGCGGTGCTGGATGCCCTGGGGGAGATGACGCGCTTCTCCGGCCGGAGGTTGGCCCGCCCATTCCTGCCCGATGTCCCAGCGGATCGGCTCAAGTGTTCCTGCTCCCTCGTCGAGCCTGGCCTGCATCTCGTGGATTTGCTCGAGCTGTGGGTCATGACCCCCCGCCGGTACGGGGACCACAGCTAGCTCCCAAAGGATGTCAACGCGAGGCACGGGCCTAGGAGGATCACCGTTCTCCGGTATACCAAGATGGTTGCCTTCGCCGGGACCCCCTAGATCGACGTGGAAACATTCGCGACTTGGGCCACAGTCCTCATCGTCGAGGCTGCGGCTACTGTCGGAACAGTCGGAAAGGCAATAGTCACATGCGGTCATGAAGTCCCGCACGACACTGGGGTTACCAAGTCCGGAGAAATCCCAACAGAGGTCGGGCTCGCCATCTTCCTCAGACCCCGAGGGCCCATAGGTCGAGACGGCCGTCAGTCGGTCCCAGGGTGACCGCACATGATACCCCAGAGGGTTTGGACTCGCCTCTATGAGAATGTCCACCAAAGCGGAGTTGCTTGGCGGGTCGAGGCCGAATCCAAAAGGCACGAGATGGGAATCGATCGGTACCTTTTGGTCGACGGGCGACGACGAAGTCACGTCAGGGACTGACTGCACCGTCGTCTCAGGTACGAGGGTGATGCCTAGCAAGTCCTTCGCGAGCGTGTCGGCGTCGTCCGTTTGCTTGAGGTTGGTGTGTTGCAGGGAGACGGTGCTCGTCTTCATCTCAGACGCGAGGCCGATGCTCGACGCGCTCTCCGTTGGGGCGCCGGCGCCGTTGACTCGCTCGACAGCCAACGAGGTGTCACCTCCTGCTTGGCCTTGGTTGCCCCGCCTCCTCCTCCATCGGCGGGGGAGGGGACAGGACAAGCTCGAATGTCGTCCTTCCACCACATGGGGAAGGCGTCGTCGATTTCCCCGCCGGCGGGCGGGTTGTCGACCGCCATTGTCGCTGTCGCGCGGCGGGGGAAGGAGTATCATGTCGTAGCTGCCGTCGAGGGACATGAACTCAAGACTCCCGAAACGGAGCACCGTCCCGGGCTGGAGAGGTTGCTGGAGACTGCCCATCTGGAGCTTGACGGGAAGCTGTTCGTCAACACGCAGCAGGCCCCTACCTGGCGCGCCAACTGTCGGTGTTTCGAAACCCGGGGGGTCCCTGGCCCGACGAGTGAATTGTCGCCGCGTGCCCCAGCCCAGATGGGTCGGCGCGAGGCGGAACGCGAAGGGGGGAGAAGCAGCCAGAGGGAGACAGGCGTGGGAGGTGGAACCCGCGGCCTTCGTGTTAGCCCCGCACCCAGGTCGGGTGCGCTTGCAGTAGGGGGTTACAAGCGTCCACACGGGAGGGAGCCAGCGGCCTTGCACGAGCGCCGTCCCGTCCTTCCCCGCGCGGCCAACCCTCTGTAAGAGGGCCCTGGACCTCCCTTTTATAGGCGTAAGGAGAGGATCCAGGTGTACAATGGGGGTGTAGCAGTGTGCTAACGTGTCTAGCGGAGGAGAGCTAGCGCCCTAAGTACATGCCATCGTGGCAGCCGGAGAGGTTCTGGCACCCAGTTCGTGTGGTGTCGTGGCCGTCGGAGGAGCGCTAGAGCCTGGCGGAGGGACAGCTGTCGGGGCTGTCGAGTCCTTGCTGACGTCCTCTTGCTTCCGTAAGGGGGCTGAGAGCCGCCATCGTCATAGAGCATACGGGGCGCCATCATTACTCGCATAGCGGAGCGAGCCAGATGGGACACCGGTCTTGTTCCCCGTAGCCTGAGTCAGCTCGGGGTAGGGTAATGATGGCGCCTCCTGTCGACATGGTCGGTCCGTGCCCTAGGTTGGGCGAGGTGGAGGCTCCTCCGAGGTCGAGGTTGAGTCTGTCTTCCAAGGTCGAGGTCGAGTCCGAGCCCCCGGGTCGGACAAGGCGGAGACTGTCGGCTGAGGCCAGGGCTGAGTCCGAGCCCTGGGGTCAGGCGAAGTGGAGTTCGTCATCCTTCGGGGCTGAGCCCGAGTCCGAGCCCTGGGGTCGGGCGCAGCGGAGTTCGTCGTCTTCCGGGGCTGAGCCCGAGTCCGAGCCCTAGGGTCGGGCGAAGCGGAGTTCGTCGTCTTCCGGGGCCGAGCCCGAGTCCGAGTCCTGGGGTCGGGCGGAGCGGAGTTCGTCATCTTCCGGGGCCGAGCCCGAGTCTGAGCCCTGGGGTCGGGCGAGGCGGAGTTCGTCTTCTTCTGGGGCTGAGCCCGAGTCTGCCCTGGGGTCGGGCGAGGCGGAGTTCGTCATCTTCCGGGGCCGAGCGCGAGTCCGAGCCCTGGGGTCGGGCGAAGCGGAGTTCGTCGTCTTTCAGGGCCGAGCCCGAGTCCGAGCCCTGGGGTCGGGCAAGGCGGAGTTTCCTATGACGCCTGAGGCCGGACTTGGCTGCTGTCAGCCTCACTCTGTCGAGTGGCTCAGTAGTCGGGGCGGCGCAGGCGGCGCTGTCCTCTTGTCAGACTGGTCAGTGGAGCGGCGAAGTGACTGCGGTCACTTCGGCTCTATCGACTGGAGAGCGTGCGTCAGGATAAAGGTGTCAGGCCACCTTTGCATTAAATGCCCCTGCGATTTGGTTGGTTGGCGTGGCGATTTGGTCAAGGTTGCTTCTTGGTGAAGACCTGGCCTTGGGCGAGCCGAAGGTGTGTCTGTTGCTGGAGGAGGTCCTCGGGCGAGACGTAGATCCTCCGGGGTCGGCTGCCCTTGCCCGAGGCTGGGCTCGGGCGAGGCGTGATCGTGTCCCTCGAATGGACCGATCCTTGACTTAATCGCACCCATTAGGCCTTTGCAACTTTGTGCTGATGGGGGTTACCAGCTGAGATTTAGGAGTCTTGAGGGTACCCCTAATTATGGTCCCCGACAAATCCCTTGCTTTAGAAATTAAAAGGAATGAAATGCTTTCTGGTGAATTGTCTACATGCCATGACTCTATTTCTAACTTAAAGAGAATAAATGATGACTTGAATGCTAAGTTAGAAATAGCTAGTAAATCAACATCTCGTGTAGAAAATGTTGTAATGTGCAATAGGTGTAAAGATTTTAATACTGATGCTTGTAGCGATCACCTAGCTTCAATTTCTAAATTAAATGATGAAGTGGCTAGTCTTAATGCCCAACTTGAGACTAGTAAAAGTGAATTTGATAAGTTAAAATTTGCAAGGGATGCCTACACGATTGGTAGACACCCCTCAATTAAGGATGGACTTGACTTCAAGAGGGAAGCCAAGAACTTAACAAGCCATAAGGCTCCCATCTCCGCCAAGGAGAAAGGGAAGGCCCCTATGGCTAGTAGTGCTAAAAAGAACCATGCTTTCATGTATCATGATAGGAGACATTCTAGGAATGCCTATAGAAGTTATGATGCTTTTGATTCTCATGCCATGTTTGCTTCTAGTTCTTCCTATATGCATGGTAGAGATATGTCTAGGAGAAATGTTGTTCATCATATGCCTAGGAGAAATGTTGTTAATGTTCCTAGGAAAGTTAATGAACCTTCGACAATATATCATGCTTGCAATGCTTCATTTGCCATTTGTAGAAAGGATAAGAAGGTAATTGCTAGGAAATTAGGGGCAAGATGCAAGGGAGATAAAACTTGCATTTGGGTCCCTAAGACCATTGTGACTAACCTTATAGGACCCAACAAGAGTTGGGTACCTAAGACCCAAGCCTAAATTTGCCTTGCAGGTTTATGCATCCGGGGGTTCAAGCTAGATTATCGACAGCGGATGCACAAACCACATGACGGAGGAGAAGAAGATGTTCACCTCCTACGTCAAGAACAAGGATTCCCAAGATTCAATCATATTCGGTGATGGGAACCAAGGCAAGGTAAAAGGGTTAGGGAAGATTGCTATTTCATCCGAGCACTCTACTTCTAATGTGTTTTTAGTTGAGTCGCTTGGATATAATCTGTTATCCGTTAGTCAACTTTGTAAAATGGGATATAATTGTTTATTCACAAATGTAGATGTGTCTGTCTTTAGAAGGTGTGATGGTTCACTAGCTTTTAAGGGTGTACTAGACAACAAACTTTATTTAGTTGATTTTGCAAAAGAGGAGGCCAGTCTAGATGCATGCTTAATTGCTAAGACTTGCATGGGCTGGCTGTGGCATCGCCGTTTAGCACATGTGGGGATGAAGAACCTTCACAAGCTTCTAAAGGGAGAACACATGATAGGTCTAACTAACGTGCATTTCGAAAAAGATAGACCTTGTGTAGCTTGTCAAGCAGGCAAACAGGTGGGAAGCTCTCATCACACAAAAAATGTGATGACCACATCAAGACCTTTGGAGATGCTTCATATGGACCTCTTCGGACCCGTTGCCTATCTAAGTATAGGAGGAAGTAAGTATGGTCTTGTTATAGTTGATGATTTTTCCCGCTTCACTTGGGTATTCTTTTTGCAGGACAAATCTAAAACCCAAGGGACCCTCAAGCGCTTCCTAAGGAGAGCTCAAAATGAGTTTGAGCTCAAGGTGAAAAAGATAAGGAGCGACAACGGGTCCGAGTTCAAGAACCTTCAAGTGGAGGAGTACCTTGAGGAGGAAGGGATCAAGCACGAATTCTCCGCTCCCTACACACCATAGCAAAATGGTGTGGTAGAGAGGAAGAACAGGACGCTCATCGATATGGCGAGGACGATGCTTGGAGAGTTCAAGACCCCCGAGCGTTTTTGGTCGGAAGCCGTGAACACGGCTTGCCACGCCATCAACCGGGTCTACCTTCACCGCCTCCTCAAGAAGACTTCGTATGAGCTTCTAACCGGTAACAAACCCAATGTGTCTTACTTTCGTGTAGTTGGGAGCAAGTGTTATATTCTTGTGAAGAAAGGTAGAACTTCTAAATTTGCTCCCAAAGTTGTAGAAGGGTTTTTATTAGGTTATGACTCAAATACAAAGGCATATAGGGTCTTCAACAAATCATCGGGTTTGGTTGAAGTCTCTAGCGACGTTGTATTTGATGAGACTAATGGCTCTCCAAGAGAGCAAGTTGTTGATCTTGATGATGTAGATGAAGAAGACGTTCCAACGGCCGCAATGCGCACCATGGCGATTGGTGATGTGCGACCACAGGAACAATTGGAGCAAGATCAACCTTCTTCCTCAATAATGGTGCATCCCCCAACTCAAGACGATGAACAGGTTCATCAGGAGGAGGCGTGTTATCAAGGGGGAGCACAAGATGATCATGTGAGGGAGGAAGAAGCACAACCGGCACCTCCAACCCAAATTCGAGCGACGATTCAAAGGAATCATCCCGTCGACCAAATTTTGGGTGACATTAGCAAGGGAGTAACTACTCGTTCTAGATTAGTTAATTTTTGTGAGCATTACTACTTTGTCTCCTCTATTGAGCCTTTCAGGGTAGAAGAGGCCTTGCTGGATCCAGACTGAGTGTTGGCCATGCAAGAAGAGCTAACAACTTCAAGAGGAATGAAGTTTGGACACTGGTGCCTCGTCCCAAGCAAAATGTTGTGGGAACCAAGTGGGTGTTCCGCAACAAACAGGACGAGCACGGGGTGGTGACAAGGAACAAGGCTCGACTTATGGCAAAAGGTTATGCCCAAGTCGCAGGTTTGGACTTTGAGGAGACTTTCGCTCCTGTGGCTAGGCTAGAATCAATTCGTATTTTGCTAGCATATGCCACTCACCATTCTTTCAGGTTATTCCAAATGGATGTGAAGAGCGCTTTCCTCAACGAGCCAATCAAGGAGGAGGTGTACGTAGAGCAACCCCCTGGCTTCGAGGATGAACGGTACCCCGACCACGTGTGTAAGCTCTCTAAGGCGCTCTATGGACTTAAGCAAGCCCTAAGAGCATGTTATGAATGCCTTAGAGACTTTTTAATTGCTAATGCTTTCAAGGTTGGGAAAGCCGATCCAACTCTTTTCACTAAGACTTGCGATGGTGATCTTTTTGTGTGCCAAATTTATGTCGATGACATAATATTTGGTTCTACTAACCAAAAGTCTTGTGAATAGTTTAGCAGGGTGATGACTCAGAAGTTCAAGATGTCGATGATGGGCGAGTTGAACTACTTCCTTGGGTTCCAAGTGAAGCAACTCAATGACGACACTTTCATCTCCCAAACGAAGTACACGCAAGATTTTCTAAAGCGGTTTGGGATGAAGGACGCCAAGCCCGCAAAGACTCCGATGGGAACCGACGGACACACTGACCTCAATAAAGGAGGTAAGTCCGTTGATCAAAAAGCATACCGGTCTATGATAGATTCTTTTCTTTATTTATGTGCTAGTAGACCGGATATTATGCTTAGTGTATGCATGTGTGCTAGATTTCAATCCGATCCAAGGGAGTGTCACTTAGTGGCCGTGAAGCGAATTCTTAGATATTTAGTCGCTACGCCTTGCTTCGGTATCTGGTATCCAAAGGGGTCTAACTTTGACTTGATTGGATATTCAGACTCCGACTATGCTGGATGTAAGGTCGATAGGAAGAGTACATCGGGGACGTGCCAATTCTTAGGAAGGTCCCTGGTGTCATGGAATTCTAAGAAACAAACTTCCGTTGCCCTATCCACCGCTGAGGCCGAGTATGTTGCCGCAGGACAGTGTTGCACGCAACTACTTTGGATGAGGCAAACCCTCCGGGACTTTGGCTACAATCTGAGCAAAGTCCCACTCCTATGTGACAATGAGAGTGCTATCCGAATAGCGGAAAATCCTGTTGAGCACAGCCGCACAAAGCACATTGACATCCGGCATCACTTTTTGAGAGACCACCAGCAAAAGGGAGATATCGAAGTGTTTTATGTTAGCACCGAGAACCAGCTAGCCGATATCTTTACCAAGCCTTTAGATGAAAAGACGTTTTGCAGGCTGCGTAGTGAGCTAAATGTCTTAGATTCGCGGAACTTGGATTGATTTATAGCATACATGTGTTTATGCCTTTGATCATGTTCCTTATGCATTTTGTTGTTTACTTGTGGTGCTCAAGTTGTACAAACACTCCCCGGACCTCACAAGTCCTTTTGCAAGTGATGCACATATTTAGGGGGAGTTGTGCTACAACTTGACCCTTTGAGACTAACCATGTGCTTGAGTTTGCTTGATTTAGTCTCAAAGGTAGATTGAAAGGGAAAAGGTGGACTTGGACCATGCAAGACTTCCACTGCACTCCGATGAGAGGGTAACTAATTCCAAGTTCATCTTCATGTCCTTATTGCCTTTGTACTCTTATGTGAAGATTTTGGTGAGGCAATGAGGTTAAAGGGCCAAAATTGATCCCGTTTTGGTGCTTGATGCCAAAGGGGGAGAAAATAAGGCCAAAGCAATAAATGGATCAGCTACCACTTGAGAATTTTGAAAATAATAGAATAGAGCTTTTGTTTTGTCAAAATACTCTTATTGGCTCTTTTTGTCAAAAGTTGGTCTCTTGTGGGGAGAATGGTTGATTATGGGAAATAGGGGGAGTTTTTGATACTGTGATCAATTTCTATTGGAACAACTCTCTTTATGTCTCTACAAGTGTGTTTGACTTAGAAATAGAAAATTGAGGTTGATTTGCAAAAACAAACCAAGTGGTGGCAAAGTATGATCCATATATACCAAATTTGAATCAAAACCTTTTTGAGTTCTCATTTGCATTGATATTGCACTTCTTTTAGTTGCTCTTTGTTGTGTTGGCATAAATCACCAAAAAGGGGGAGATTGAAAGGGAAATGTGCCCATTGGCCATTTCTAAGTATTTTGGTGATTGAGTGCCAACACAAGTGCTTTTGTGTTAATCTATGCAAAGTGGTGGACAAAGTGCAAATCAAGTCAAAAGGTATGTTTCTAGACTTAGTACATTGTTTTATGGACTAATGTATTGTGTCTAAGTGCTGGAAACAGGAGAAATCGAATTGGAAAAGAGATGACTTTGTTCAGCCAAAGTCTGCGCAGTCTGGGTGCACCGGACTGTCCGGTGGTGTACCGGACAGTGTCCGGTGCGCCAGGCTAGCTCTGGCAAACTTGCTGCTCTCGGGACTTCGACGGCGGTGTACGGTATAAATCACTGGACTGTTCGATGGTGCACCGGACTGTCCGGTGAGACGTTCACAGGCGAAGTCATCGGTCTCGGGAAGCCATCAACGGCGTACGGCTATAATTCACCGGACTGTCCGGTGAGGCACCGGACTGTCCGGTGAGCCAACGGTCAGCCGGGGCAACGGTCGGCCGAGGATTCCGCGCATGACGCGTGGCCGAGCCAATGGTCACAAGGGGGCACCGGACTGTCCGGTGTGCACCGGACAGTGTCCGGTGCGCCAACGGCTCTCGATCTGCAACGGTCGGTTTCGCCAAATAAGGAAAGAAATCCGCACCTGACTGTCCGGTGCGCCAGTCGACAGAAGGCAAGAATTGCCTTCCTACAATGCTCTCAACGGCTCCTAGCTGCCTTGGGGCTATAAAAGGGACCCCTTGGCGCATGGAGAAGACATCCAAGCATTCCTTGAGCATAGTTGATCACTCACACTTTGTTCTTGCGCACTTGTTCGACATTCTTAGTGATTTGAGCTCCGTTCTAGTGAGAAACTCGTGATAGTCTCTTGAGCTCAAGTCTGGGTCTTGTGTGTGCGTATTTGCTGTGATCTTTGTGTCTTGTGTGAGTTGCTCATCCCTCCCTTACTCCGTGCTTCTTTGTGAACATCTTTGTAAGGGCGAGAGACTCCAAGTTGTGGAGATTCCTCGCAAGCGGGATAAAGTAAAGCAAAGCAAAACACCGTAGTATTCAAGTAGGTCTTTGGACTGCTTGAGAGGGGTTGATTGCAATCTTCGTCCGTTGGGACGCCACAACATGGAGTAGGCAAGCGTTGGACTTGGCCGAACCATGGGATAAACCACTGTGTCTATCTGTGTTGATCTTCTTGTGGTTATTGTGTTTTGCTAAGACTCCTCTCTAGCCACTTGGCATTACTGTGCTAATTCCTAATCAAGTTTTTGTGGCTATAAGTTTTTAAGTTTTACAGGATCACCTATTCACCCCCCTCTAGGTGCTCTCAAGTGCGTCAACTTTGCCCTCAATATGTTCGAAGGTCTCCGGCAGGTTCTCAACCGATGGGCTAAATTTCTCAGCACCGGCTCCAACCGAGTTGAAAACTTGTTTTAGCCGCTGCAGGCACCAGGTGATGAAGTCCACGCATTTTTCTTGAAGTTCTTTCAGAGATTCCTGCAGATTTGAGTTTTTCTCGGCTTCAGCTTCGAGTTTGGCTTCGAAATTTTTCTTTTCCATAGAAAGTTCATTATTCAATCTAGCAATTTCGGCCTGGGCTTCTGCCAGTGAATCTTCCATGGTTCGAAGTGCGAAGTCTTTCTTTTCTAGAGTAGCCTCATGGTCTTTTATCTTCTTCTCTAGGCCCTCAATTATAATTTCATTCTTTTTGTCCTCGAGGTCTTGTTGCATCCTCAGGACTTTGCTCAGCAGTAAGCTCTAACAAAATAACCTTCATCAGGTAATATCTTCACAACAAAAATAATAAAAAGTTAAGAATTTTACCTTAAAATTGGCATAGAATAGACTACCAGCGATATGCTGTCGCTGGTACCTACTGAGGTCTGCTTCAACCTTCGGAAGGCCAATACTCTTCGATAGAGTGCCGACAACTTTTGCCCCAGTACGGTCCCGAAGGCATCCCGGATTCTCCTCGTTAACTCCCCCAAAAAGCAGTGCCTCGGGTCTGTACCCGCAAGATATGCCATATTCCTTCAACTGTTCTTTTTCAGCCTTTGACAATTCTTGTCCAAGTATGTCCTGAAAATTGAAGTCTTCTTCTTTCGATATATCTTCGGCTTTCTCTTTTCCTTTCCCAAACGCTATGGCCAGAGTTTCTTCAGCAACTCTAGCAGCTTCTTCCGCAGGCTCATTCAAAAGCATGTTATCAATATCAGCAAGTGTGGTTTCTAAATTTGTATCTTCGGCGGCCTCAGCTTCGGCAGTGTCAGCTTCACTTTCAGCTTCGATGGCTACGACTTCGGTAGCAGCAGTGCTCTCCACGGCTGGTGTCTTCGATGACGAGGCCACCGGCGGTGTCTGTTCGATAACTTCAACCACATGAATGATTCTTCGTTTCTTCGGCTCAGCAGGCTTCTTCGCTGCCAAAGGCTCCTTTTCCTTCTGAAAAAGCTTCGTCAAATGTGGCTCTAGTGGACTTAGCTTGACAGGCAAAGATTCAGTCATTACCTTTAAAATTTCTTCAATGACAACAGCAGAAGGCGTTGAAGGAGCCTCTTCCTCTACATCAGTCGTCTTTGATTTCGGAGAAGCAGCTTTTCTTTTCTTCGAAACAGTCATATTTGGCTCAGGGCTCAATTTTCTTTTCTTCAAAATTTCTTCATCTTTCTTCACCAATTTAGCAGCTTCTCTATTCAGAACACTAACAACTCTTTTTCTTTTTTGCCCTTCGACCCCTCTGTCCAACCGTTCATAGTCAGGATACTCAAAATTCAGCGCATCTAAGACCCGATTCAACCTTCGCTTCGGTCGGGTCCCGAAGGCTGCAGTCATTAGTTGATCTTCTTTTTTAGAGTAGTTGCCAAGGATCTCGTTACACATAACTTCAATCGTGTCTAACCATTCTTGGCAAGGTTCTTTGAAGTGTTTCTTGAATTTATAATAATAAGGCAGTCGAACAAGCTCCTTCTTTTTCTTTTCCCCTTTAAGCTTCGGCATATCCCATTCTTTCAAAGTAGGGAATACTCTAAAAGCTTAGAATTCTTGCACCAAGTCCCTGGTGCCAATGTGCTCTGAAACAACTCGAAATTCGCCCAAGGCAATTTGGCATGGTGATTCTGGCAACATATTGCATTGAGGCCTAGTCTCCCAAAGACTAACTCCAATGGGCTTTGAACCAGCTTCTCCTTCTTCTCGTCAACCTTAACATAAAACCACTCGGTCTTCCAGCCAGTGGGCCATTTGGTACGATAGCTAATAATTGGAGACCTCGCATCTTTGCGATAAGCAAAATTGTAGCAGCCGAAATTCTCGTGTAGCCCATCCTCTCTAGCCTTTGTCTGATAATGAAGTTGATGTGCCCGGCAGAAACCTTCGGCAAGCGGTTCCGCCCCTAGCTTCGGAGAGCCCAAATGTAAACGCTAAGCCTAACAATGGCGTTAGGAGTTAGCTGATGAAGATAAATCCCAAACTTCTCCAGCACATCCGCAACCATCTCATGCAATGGAAATCTCAATCCTGCATTAAAGAAGCTTTTAAAGACTACCACTTCATTCTTTTCTGGCTTCGGAGTAATTTTCCCTCCACCAAAACGAACTAGTTTTCTCTTGGCTTCACTGATATAACCGAGCTTCATCAATTTAGGCATGTCATCTTCGGTAATAGTAGACTTTCCAAACTCCAGGTGGCTAGGTTTAGATGGCATGGCGTTGTACTCATCTTCAGCTTCACCTTCTTCAACATCAATCTGCTCAGCTTCGGCAGCAGGGGTACCTTCCGAAGCTTCTTCCAGCACTGTCAACCCTGACTGTTTCATCACTTCAGAAATCGGAGCGGTTTCAGTAGCTTCGGCTTCCTCTCCGTCACGTATAACCTTAGCTGTACAACGAACTCTACCATATGATGATGAATTTTCCACAATTTTTGATGGAATTGCTGACTCTTTTAATTTTTCCGAAGCTCTTTCTCTTGTGATGAAGCAAAGTGAACAATGGTGCTTCGGTTGAGTACGACGAACAAGCTTCGGCTATGATCAAATTTTTGGCAGCAAAACAGGGCAATAGCAATGAATGCTATGGTAACTTCACACCTACCCATCTGTTTATAGTGCCACAGGTGAGGAGGCGAATAGTCAAGTCTTCCGCACAGGATGAACAGTCGCCCGCATTCACTGAGTGGTGGGCCATAGAACCCGAGAAGGTGAATCGCCAGGATGCGTTTATCCGCTGCATGGTGGGACCATCTCGTGCTCAAAATTTTGTGATCGTTTCTCGGCAATGAGCTCAGGGAAGGTGTTTTTCGGATCTTCGGCTACCCGAAGCCTAGGAGACTTTTTCACGGATCAAGCTCGTTACGACAAACGATCTAGCATCGCGAAAGGGCTACTGTTGGGGGTATGCTTCGTCGCCGAATATCCTGTAAGAAGAAGCACCTTTAGCAGATCCTCTCAAAAAGCAGTGTCGAAGCTATCATTTATAAAGTTTTGACATAGTCACGTGTCCCAAGACGAAGGAGTGAACCGACATAGAGATGAAATGACTAATCGACCCATAATAGCTTGTATTGTGATTGTAAGCAGTTGTAAAGGGCATGAATGTAATCTCTTGCAGGCTGTGTCCTGTGCCTATAAATAGATGAATAGTACCCCTTTACTGATCACGCTGACTTGTATTTTCTCATGCGTCACACTTGGACTTTTGCCTTCTGTTAAGATGAAGGTATAAATGTAATCCAATATTGTTTATGTTCATACATTATACAATTGAAAGATATTAATAATGTCACATGATTATTTATATTATTTTGCATGTCTCATACGTTTCTTCTTTCATTAATATATATTATGATGACGAAGGTACGTCCTTCATAACCTTCGTCTGAAGATCATTATATCCTAAGGGAGATAATGCCTCGAAGGACGAAGGGCATTAACATTAACCTTTTTGTGTTGCCTTGTTCTTAATTCATAGCATTTAAGAACAAGTCCCCAACAGAAATTATCCTTCATTATGTACTCCCTTGTGCTATTAACATCTTTCTTGAGTATTTTCAATAAGTTTGGAAGGAAAAAGAAGCCACTGCAAAGGGAGGACTCTCAAATGAAAGAGAAGGACATCAAGAACAACACCACCTACTTCTACAAAACAATCAATGGTGTGGTTGTGAGTATTCTAAATTCTTTTCATTATGAGAATATTAGGCATAAGGTGTCTATTGCAAATCTTATAAGCCTTGATCAAGATGTACAATGCTTCTCCCTACATGTCTCTAAAATGAATGCATTTATTCATATCATTAAAATCCTTTGATGCATATCTCTAGGGGGAGCCTACTTCTATATCTTGATCATGTTGAGACTAACACTTTATCTTAGTAATTTCATATAGTCTCAAGTATGAGAATAAGTTTCTCATGAAGTAATGCTACTACATATCAATCCAACTTGTTAAAATAATGTCGCTTTTATCAAGGATTGTTGCTTTCATTACTAAAGTAGCATATTTACTGGATTCTCCTATTTTGAGCTTATTTGCTAATCTAATGCATATGTTGTTCTTTTGATCACATCTGTTATATGGTTGATCATCGAATAACTTCAATTATCACTTATGTTTCTTAGTGCTGTATATACTATCAATCGATATCTCTCTTGATATGCACTAAGTTAAAAGGAGAATTCATGATACATTTATGCAATTTGTGATCCATTTGATATATGCTAACAATGACTTGGAGAAGGATCACGAGTTGTAGAGCTCTCTCCTGTGCAAAATATTTCCATATATTGTCTTGAGTATAGGTCTTAAGCAACTAAGACTGAGGACAAAACACAATGAAGAGAGTGTCTCTATGTGAAGGTACAAAAGGGTAAAACTACTTCATCTCATTTAAACATGTACCTAAATCTCCCTTTTATATACATTCTTTGCATACCTTGTATAAAAGGAAGAAAAAAGCATGTCCATGCATTAACTGTTGGGGACTTGTTCTCAAATGCTAAGAATTAAGAACAAGGCAACATAAAAAGTGTTAAACACTAAGGTCCTTCGTCCTTCGAAACATTATGCCCCTTCGGGAAATAATGATTTTAGGACGAAGGTCATAAGAGACATACCTTCGTAAATATAATAAGTAATGCCGAAGGATTCATATAAAGCGTGAAGTATAAACATCAACATAGAATCATTTCTATTTTATTAACATGGAGAAATAGAAATGATTTCAAATTACAAATGTACCTTCGGTCCTGAGAGAAGGTAAAAAGTACAAGCGTGACGCAAAAGCTAATGCCAAGTCAGCGTGAACAGTACGGGAGTACTGTTCATCTATTTATAGACGCGGGACGCAGCCCACGTAAAATTACATCCATGTCCATTACATTTGTTAACGACTTATGGAAATTTGTCAAGGCCCACGTAGTCTTTTCATCTTTAAGTCGGTTCCCCTTTCCGCTATCGTGACGAAGCTTCCTTGCACACAGCTTCGGCTGCGCACCTTCGTAGAGCTTGGTAATCAGCTCGCCCTTCGTCTGGTTCAAGCTTCGTCCTGACCGTGCTTTATAATTCTGAGACCGAAGATACCTGTCCACATAATCCACTTGGAAAACATTGTCAAATCATGTTTTTGAGGACCTTCGGAGGACGAAGGCCCCAACAGTAGCCCCTCGCAATATTAATTTGTTAATAATAAATTCAGATTGCGATATGGACGAAGGCCTTGAGCCGAAGGTCCGAAAAAACACCTTCCCTTTGCTAGAATAGCAACATTCACTGACAAGCGGGGTCTTTCAATTTTCAACGCCCCGGGCGTATAAATAAGATCATACCGCCAACTCATTTGGTACGCACACTTGCCATCTGCTTCGACCCACTAAAATTTTTAGCTCTTGTGCACTAAGATTTGCTGGTCTTTTTGATTTTGGAGCTTCGGCCTCGGGAACAATTTTTTAGCGTTTCCGAAGATGTCTGAAGGCAAGAAGATCCCTGCTGAGACGAAGCTGAGTCTCGAGGAGGAGAAGAATCTGGGGTTCCTGATAGCGATGGCAGAGACCAATACAGAGAAAATCACCAAGGAGATTCTCGAAGGTTTGTCCGAAGATACTGGTGACAGCGACAGCTATGATGTAGAGAGTGGTGGGGAAGAGGCCGAAGATCGTCCATGGCGGCCAAGTCACACGGTTTTCGGGAAAACCACTATCAAGCAGAATCATATTGATAATATGAGGGGGAGGTATTTTCGAGATGTATCTATTGTGAGAGCTGACGCTGGAGAAAAGACTTCTCCCACTCCCGAAGAAGATGAAGTTGTAATCTTCCGAAGCTTTCTCAAGGCTGGGCTTCGATTCCCCCTGAGCAACTTTGTTGTTGAGGTACTGAAAACATTCCAAATCTACCTTCATCAACTTACTCCCGAAGCTATCATAAGGATGGGGATTTTTGTCTGGGCTGTGAGAAGCCAAGGTTTGGAACCAAACGCTAAAAGCTTCTGCAATATTCACGAATTGTTATATGAAACGAAGCCCTGGGGAAAAGAACAATATCACAACAATTTTGGGTGCTATAGCTTCGGTGCCCGCTCCGGGTCGAGCTGCCCTGTGCCGACCTTTCGGAAGAGATGGCCCGGAGCCTGGATGACAGAGTGGTTTTATGTGAAGAATATCTTATCAGCGCAAGAAAATGTTAAGAGTATTATTATGTGCCCCATCTGGCAACGCTTCGGACTTCGAAGGCCGAAGGTTGAAATGGACGAAGCAGCCGAGGAGTGCCAAAGAGCCTTCGGCGTTGTGTGCTCCTTCATTGGAACAAGGGACTTAGTCCAAGAGCACATTGCCTTCAGGGTGTGGCCACTTACAGAAAAGTGGGAAATGCCGAAGGAAACCATTATAGAGTCCGACGAAGGCGGACTAGTTAGACTGAAATACACATTCAAATATGCAGATAAATTTGTTGAACCTGATGATGACTGGTTGAAAAGTATTGAGACGTTAAGTGACGAACTGCTTGGCACATATTCGAAGGCTGAGAACACTGCATTATCAGCAGCCTTCGGAGGTCGAAAGAAGAAAAGGCTCAACCGTGTGTTTGACGCGGTCGGGTTCATCTACCCTGACTATCATTATCCGGTATTGGGTCGCAAAAGGAAAAATGCTTGTCCTGCAACAGAGGCTACCACAAGTGCCACTAGTGAACCAGCACCTCAAAGAAAAAAGATGAAGGTGCTCACCCATCGGACACGTTTTATTGAGCCGGCCACAGTGCCCGAATTTATTGGTGAAATTTCTTTGGCATCTGAAGCTACCGAACCAGCTTCAGTTCCGAAGATGGAAGAAAAGATTGAAGCGCCTTCAGCGGAAGAATCAGAGAAACCGAAGGTTGACGAGCCAAAAATGTCTGAAATCTTAAGTCCTTCGGTAAATGTCGAAGCAATAAAAAACCAAAAGGGGCCATCGGTGACCCCAAAAAGGAAAAGAATGGTAAACGTACTAGATGTCTTGGAGACAATTAAGTCTTCAAGCACAACTCCAAAAAAGAGTGTTGATGTTGCTGAAGCTTCTACTGAAGCTTCGACGCAACAAGCTGAAGCTGAAGCTGGGCCTTCAGAGCCCTACAAGGAGCAACCTTTGGAAGCCGAAGCAATAAAAATATCAGAACCAGTTTTAGTTGAAGAAATTGACACTGCCATCCCCGAAACTTCTGCCAGCACATGCGATTACATTACACGACATGCTTCGGGGAAAAAACTATCTGCAGAAGAAACTTATGAAGCCAACCATTATGCGAAAGAGCTAAAATATCCGAAGGGGGCAGTAATATTCAATGGGACAAATGAAGATGACTTCCTATACTGCCTACCTGATAATAAAGAACTATCTGTCTGCCGAGAGATGGCCAGGAGTATAGGCTTCCCGAAGCTCGAAGCTGGATTAAGCGCCATGACGAAAGAGGATCTCGCAGACAGTCTTGCATACAATAGCCTAAAGGTTTGGGAATTAAGCGTTTGAAAAAACTTTTTTAACACGTAATTCATTCCTATATTCTTATATGGATTCTTTTTTGTACAGGGCTTAATTCTAAGCAACGCATTAAGAGCCCAAAAAAGCGCCGAAGATGAAAGCTATGAGATTGCGTTCAACAATTTGCGCTCCGAAGTTATCAAACTGAGAAACGAAGCTCTGGAAAAGGATAAAATTCTGCTTACGCTGGTAGACAAAGTAAAGAAGGACGAAGCTGCTTCAAAAACCCAGGCCGAAGCCCAAAAGCGTGAAATTAAAGATCTTCAGAAACAGCTGGCTAGAGCTAGAGAGGAGCGCGTGCTTGAGGAAACAAAACGAGAACTCAGTGATCATATGGTCAACAAATTGGAGTTAAGAGTTAAAGAGCTTCGTGCATCTCAGAGGAAATGTTATGTTAAATCTATAGAATGCGTGAATAAAATTAAAACCAGCTTCGCCAGCGTGGGCACCTTTTCCAGCGAAGAGAATTTCTCTCGAGGCAATCCCGAAGGTCCACTAGAATGGATTAGCCACGAAGCAGAGGCCTTCGAGGAGATCCTGAACAGTCGTGGCGACATCTGCGCTTTTTCGGGCGCCAGAGGAATTGCTTCTGTCTTAGAGAAGAAAGGTTGCGGGCATGTAAAATTTTTAGCTCAGTCCGAAGCTGCCTTATCTTCCGAAGACATGAAGGACCCCTCGGCCGAAGCAAGCGTGGTTGGTGGCAAATTTTTTACTGATATCTGGAACGACGGCGGCCGAGGAATGGCGCAAGAAATCATCCAAAGGAGCGAGAAAGGCATCCATGATGCTAGGAAAGTGGCAGAAGCTGCCGAAAGAAGTACAGAGCCCGAAAGGCAATTAGGTATTAATTAGTCGCTGTTATTGTGTTGTAATTTTCATTTTAAACTTTGCTCGCGATTTGTAATAATAATGAAGAAATGTTCTCTTGCCTCAGAAGCTGCTGGATCGACTGTCGATCCCCACACAAAAGGGGATGACGAAATTAAACAAATGGCCGAAGCTATCATGGACAAAGTTGTTGATCAACTTCTAAATGAAGCCGCCGAAGCAGTATTAAGAGAAGACTAGATGCTATTTAGAAAAAACATTTAAAGTGTGATCTATGTAACATTTTGTACATTTGAATGTAATATACAAGTTTCTTTTCATTATTCAATTCTTTACGATGCATGAAACTCTACATACATACCATCTTTGAGCCTTCGGCGAAAAAAACACCTTCCCTTCTTTTCATGCTTCGTGAAGAAAATATTCTCCGTTAAAACTGTTCTGATGAGTCACATCCATGCTTCGTGAAAGCATTCTCCGAAGCTAAACAATTTTGATATTGCTCTGATGAAACTCATACATGCTTCGTAAAAACAGCTTCCGAAGCTATTTTTCGAAGATTATCATTGTATTCCCTCATGACGTCGCACAATTTGCACTTTCTCAAATCATTCTTTCGAAGGTTAATACTGTGTGCCCTTCTTTTGCCGTATGCAACATGATGTATGATGCTTATGCTATGCGAAATGATGTAATGATGTTATGTTATGCAAATGACGTCTGTTCCGAAGATACACACAAAATACATTCGTAAGCTCTGCATCCCCTTAGGAACGTCTTTGGAGCTTCTTCGCCTTTTACTTAGGCGGTATAAGCTCTGCATTCCCTTAGGAACGTCTTTGGAGCTTCTTCGCCTTTTACTTAGGCGGTATCAGCGTTGACTTTTTGCTGTATGCTCTGCATTCCTTTAGGAACGACTTTTGAGCAGAAAACTTACACTGCGCTCCCTTTGGAACGGCTTTTTGTGACTTCATGAACTTACTCTGCGTTCCTTAGAACGACTTTCTGTTACTCCGAAGGATTTTTAATACTTCGAAGGTCCTCCTTGTTAGCACAAAAACTTCATCAACTTAAGCCTGTGGAGAAAATAGATTTTCCTCGTGGGAAACAGCGAAATTATTACATGGAAACTATCAATGTTTTTTGCTACAGAGAATAGAACTGAATGGAAAAGACTGCTATCAAAGGTAGGATATGTGTCAATAAATGTGCTTCGACTCTGGCACAGTGCTGTTGACTGTGCGAGCTTCGGATTGCTCTCTGAGATCCCTTTGGTGCGGAACATATTGGCTCCCTTCTGGCTGCTGGCCTTGTTGCAGCGGAGGTGGAGGCGGGGGCTGTTGCCATGAAGCTTGAGGTTGACTTGCCGAAGCTACGGAGGCTGCAGGGTGGTTGCCCACGTACTCCGGGATGTAAGGCTGATGGTACGAAGCGGTATGCATGACCTGCTTCGGCTGTCCCTGTTGCGCTGCAGCTTCTGCTAGCTCCTTTTGTTTCTGGATGGTAAACATGGCACATCCTGGTGGTATGGCCCTTGTTCTCACCGCAGAATAAGCAAAATGTCCTCCTTGGTTGATCCCCAAATCTCCCGCCGAAGCCCCTGGCGCCTCTGCCTCTTGGAACTGGTGGCCGAAGGAAAGTTTGCTGCTGCCCCGAAGCCTGTGAGGAGCACTGCGGCCTGTTCTGTTGACTCTCCTTATCATCATTTTGAGCGTTGTGGATGGACCTAACATGCCTCGGATAGAATCGTCCCCCGAAGCCCCTGGTCATCTCAGAAAATCTGAAGGCCTCCTCCCTTCTTTGGCGAAAGTCGTTATCTGCACGAATGTACTCGTCCATCTTCTGGAGTAGCTTCTCCAGAGTCTGAGGAGGCTTCCTAGCAAAGTATTGGGCTGCAGGTCCAGGACGAAGTCCCTTGATCATAGCTTCGATAACAATTTCATTGGGCACCGTTGGTGCCTGTGCCCTCAAACGCAAGAACCTTCTGACATATGCCTGAAGGTATTTTTCATGATCCTGAGTGCACTGAAACAAAGCTTGTGCAGTGACCGGCTTCGTCTGAAATCCTTGAAAGCTGGTTAACAACATATCCTTCAGCTTCTGCCATGAGGTGATTGTCCCTGGTCGAAGGGAGGAATACCAGGTCTGAGCAACATTCCTGACGGCCATGACGAAAGACTTCGCCATGACTGCAGCATTGCCCCCATACGAAGACACTGTTGCTTCGTAGCTCATCAGGAACTGCTTCGGGTCTGAGTGGCCGTCGAACATGGGAAGCTGAGGTGGCTTATAGGATGGAGGCCAAGGTGTAGCCTGCAGCTCAGCGGACAAAGGAGAAGCATCATCGAAAACAAAATTTCCCTGATGGAAATTGTCATACCAGTCATCTTCGTTGACGAAGCCCTCCTGATGAAGGTCTTTCTGCTGAGGCCTTCTGTTTTGCTCATCATGGGTGAGGTGGCGGACTTCCTCAGAGGCTTCGTCTATCTGCCGTTGCAACTCAGCTAGCCGGGCCATCTTCTCCTTCTTCCTTTGCACCTGTTGATGTAGGATCTCCATATCCCTGATTTCTTGGTCTAGCTCTTCCTCCTGAAGCGTCGGGCTGACAGCCTTTCTCTTCTGGCTTCGGGCCTCCCGAAGAGAGACGGTCTCCTGGTTATGGTCCAGCGGTTGCAGTGCTGAAGCCCCAGTCGCTGAAGCTTTCTTCGGCGCCATAGCGAAGGTCTATAGCTTCCGAAGGTGTTCAAAAAAGCTCGAAGTGGAAGTGAGTTCACCGGAGGTGGGCGCCAATGTTGGGGACTTGTTTCTCAAATGCTAAGAATTAAGAACAAGGCAACATAAAAAGTGTTAAACACTAAGGTCCTTCGTCCTTCGAAAACATTATGCCCCTTCGGGAAATAATGATTTTAGGACGAAGGTCATAAGAGACATACCTTCGTAAATATAATAAGTAATGCCGAAGGATTCATATAAAGCGTGAAGTATAAACATCAACATAGAATCATTTCTATTTTATTAACATGGAGAAATAGAAATGATTTCAAATTACAAATGTACCTTCGGTCCTGAGAGAAGGTAAAAAGTACAAGCGTGACGCAAAAGCTAATGCCAAGTCAGCGTGAACAGTACGGGAGTACTGTTCATCTATTTATAGACGCGGGACGCAGCCCACGTAAAATTACATCCATGTCCATTACATTTGTTAACGACTTATGGAAATTTGTCAAGGCCCACGTAGTCTTTTCATCTTTAAGTCGGTTCCCCTTTCCGCTATCGTGACGAAGCTTCCTTGCACACAGCTTCGGCTGCGCACCTTCGTAGAGCTTGGTAATCAGCTCGCCCTTCGTCTGGTTCAAGCTTCGTCCTGACCGTGCTTTATAATTCTGAGACCGAAGATACCTGTCCACATAATCCACTTGGAAAACATTGTCAAATCAATGTTTTTGAGGACCTTCGGAGGACGAAGGCCCCCAACATTAACCCTGCTTCATACCTAGTTTAACTTCTCAAAAATCTCAGTCCTGCATTAATGCATCTTTTGTTAAAACTAGATGAAGTGTTTTTATTGTCAAAGAGCTTAAAGCTTAACCTTGTAACGAGGATAAGCTGCCTTTGTTCCAAAGGTGGATGGTCCTTAAGACTCTTTGAAATCCTTAAGGGAAAATGCTTAAGTTGTTTATAACATGCTTTCATAAGTGCATAAACTGTCATGAGCGTCACACTTATACTATGACACAATGCACTTCACATTCTCTATGATATAGACTTGATCTCATTAACCTAACTATGTGCACTTGGCATTTAAGGCCCAAATTTGTATTCCTCTCAAAGCACGTATTTAGGGGGAGCAATCTAAATTATATAGAACTATGATTAGGCTTAAATGAAATATCTTTTGATCATATCTCTTTACGTCTATGACTAATGTGTTTTCAAGTGTAATCTTATGCTTAGTCATAGAATTGAAAGGGAAATGGAGTATTCGGCAAAGACGATGCTTCCACTCAACTCCATCGGTATTATCCACTCTTTGCCAGTATTCCACATAGTTCTCCACTTTGGTATAATCTTCACTCATATTTGTTTGCCATTGGGAGAAAGTAAAAAGGGCTTATATCTCACTAACAAGTATCCGTTTTTGGCGATTCATGCCAAAGGGGGAGAAAGTGTGAGCCCAAAGCAAAAGGACCGCACCACCACCGAATTTTAAAAATGAAGTTTTTCAAATTGATATCTTATTGTGTTCAAAAGGGGGAGTAAGTAGTATCTTCAAAACTTGCAAAACCCTCTTGAACATTAAGAGGAGAATTTTATTCAGGGGGAGTTTTGTTTAAGTCAAAGCATTTGAAATAGGGGGAGAAAATTTCAAATCTTAAAAATGCGTCTTTCAATTTTATTCATGTAACCTTTGACCATTTGCAAAAAAACTTTTGAAAAGAAATTTCACAAAGAAATTTGCAAAAACAAAACTAGTGGTGCAAGCATGGTCCAAAGTTTTAAATAACAAGAAGAAAAACATTCATGCATATCTAGTAAAAAATAATATATTGGTTTAACTTCAAGCAACCTTTGCACTTCCTTTATGCAAACTAGTTCAACTCTGCACTTATATATTTGCTTTGGTTTGTGTTGGCATCAATCACCAAAAAGGGGGAGACTGAAAGGGAAATAGGGTCAAACCTTTTCCTAAATGATTTTGGTGGTTGAATTGCCCAACATAAACAATTGGACTAACTAGTTTGCCCTAGAGTATATGTTCTACAGGTGCTAAAGGTTCAACTCAAACCAATACCAATACAAAGATTAAAAAGGGTTCAAGAAGAAAGGAGCAAAGGAAACCAAAGTGCTTCCTGGTCTGGCGCACTGGACTGTCCGGTGCACCACCGGACAGTGTCCGGTGCACCAGGGAAGATCGACTTCAAACTCTTCACCTTCGGGTTTCTCAGGCGCAGCTCCACTATAATTCACTGGACTGTCCGGTGTACCACCGGACTGTCCGGTGTGTTAGCGGAGCAACCGTCATCTGACGCGCAACGGTCGACTCTGACAGTGAACAGTGCAGAACAGTACACACGACAGAAGTCAGAGCAGTTGGTCAGAGGGGCACCGGACTGTCCAGTGCCACATGAGGACAAAGCCTCCAACGGTCGACCAGCTCAAAGCCCTAACGTGGAGGATGACGTGGCGGCACACTGAAAGGGAAATGTGCCCTTGGGCCATTTCTAAGTATTTTGGTGATCAAGGTGCCAACACAAATGGTTTAAGTGTGAAACTATGCCAAATGGTGGAAGAAGTGCAAAGTCAACACAAAGGTATGATTCTAGACTTAGTACATTGGTTTTTGTGTACTAACATATTTGTCTAAGTGCTAGAATTAGAGAAAATACAATTGGAAAAGACTTGGCTCGAGCAGCCAAGACTCTGCTCAGTCTGGGTGCACCGGACAGTGTCCGGTGTGCCAGGTTGGCGTCTGGTCAACTAGCTGCTCTCGGGTCTCGACGACGGTGTACGGCTATAAATCACCGGACTGTCCGGTGGTGCACCGGACAGTGTCCGGTGAGTCGGCTGCGGCGAAGTCGCCGCTCTCGGGAACCAAGTCAATAGCGTACGACTATAATTCACCGGACTGTCCGGTGAGGCACCAGACTGTCCGGTGAGCCAATGGTCGGGCGCGCCAACGGTCGGGCCGCGCAATCTGCGCGTGACACATGGCCAAGCCAAACGGTCAGATGGGGGCACCGGACTGTCTGTTGTGCACCGGACAGTGTCCGGTGCGCCAACGGCTCCAAGTCTCCAACGGTCGGCTGCGCCAGAATAGGAAAGAAATCCGCACCGGACTGTCCGATGCGCCAGTCGACAGAAGGCAAGAATTGCCTTCCTGGATTGCTCTCAACGGTTCCTAGCTGCCTTGGGGCTATAAAAGGGACCCCTAGGCGCATGGAGGAGTACACCAAGCATCCCTTGAGCATTCCTAAGCACCAAGACTTCATTTTCCGCGCATTCGATTCTTTGTGATAGCAACTAGAGCTCCATTTGAGTAGAGAACTCTTCGAGTTGTGTTGAGAGCTCAAATTGTGACTTGTGGTGCGTATTGTTGCTCTAATTTTGTGTCTTGTGTGTGTTGCTCATCCCATCCTCACTTCCATGCGTCTTTGTGATAATCAAATTGTAAGGGGCGAGAGGCTCCAAGTTGTGGAGATTCCTCGCAAGCGGGATATAGTGAAAACGAAAGCAAAACACCGTGGTATTCAAGTGGGTCTTTGGACCGCTTGAAAGGGGTTGAGTGCAACCCTCGTCCGTTGGGACGCCACAACGTGGAGTAGGCAAGTGTTGGACTTGGCCGAACCACGGGATAAACCACTGTGCCTCTTTGTGTTGATCTCTTTTTGATTATTGTGTTTTGCAAGAACTCATCTCTAGCCACTTGGCTTCATTGCTCTAACACTTAATCAAGTTTGTGGCTTTAAGTTTCAAGTTTTACAGGATCACCTATTCACCACCCCTCTAGGTGCTCTCAATTGTATCAGAGCCGTTCTCTTCAAGAAGGGACTAATCGCCGAAGGGATGGATCCTAAGGGAAAGGGGATGGGTGATCAACGACAAGGAGAAGGAGTCCTTCATCAATGGAGCCGAAAGACGACAAAGCCCACTGACTTAGGCTCAAGTCACAAGAGAGAAGGATGGGAAGAAGAAGAGGCGCATCAAGAAGATCGTTTACGTACGACGACAGCGATGATTCATCTTCTTCCCAAAAGGACGACGACGACAACGACTACGAGAAAAAGAAGACGGTTAACTCGAACTTTTCTTTGATTATTCTCGTATTCCGCAAAGTTCCAATGCTCATTTGCTTTCCATTCCCCTTGGTAAACCTCCTCACTTTGATGGAGAGGACTACGGATTTTGGAGTCACAAAATGTGTAGCCACTTGTTCTCTCTCTCCATCCAAGTATATGGGAGATAGTAGAAAATGGAATGCAATTTGATAGTACGGATAGTCCCATGTTCATCAATGAACAAATTCACAAAAAATGCACAAGCTACTACTGTTCTTTTAGCGTCATTGTGCAGGGATGAATACCATAAGGTGAGCGGCTTGGATAATGCCAAGCAAATTTGGGACACCCTCAGGATCTCGCATAAGGGGGAACGACATCACCATGCTCACCAAGATGGAGTTAGTGGAAGGCGAACTAGGAAGGTTCGCGATGATCAGGGGGAGGGAGCCAAACCCAAAACGTACAACAGGCTCAAGACCCTCGTCAACAAAATAAGGAGCTATGGAAGCACGCGATGGACGGACCACGACGTCGTCCACCTAATGCTAAGGTCTTTCACTGTCCTTGACCCACATCTTGTAAACTATATTTGTGAGAATCCTAGGTACACCAAGATGTCGCCCGAAGAAATACTTGGAAAGTTCAGAAGTGGGCGAATGATGATCAAGGAGGCAAGATACGTCGATGAGGCGTTAAATGGCCCAATCCATGAGCCTCAAGCCATTGCTCTCAAGGCAACAAGTAGCAAGGAGGCGCTACCTAGCAAGGTGGCGCAAGTTGAGGCGGCAGGGCTCAATGAGGAAGAGATGGCCCTCATCATCAAGCGCTTCAAGACGACGCTAAAGGGTCGCAAGGAGCATCCCAAAAAGAACAAGACAAAGGGAAAACGCTCCTGCTTCAAGTGCGGTAAGGTTGGTCACTTTATTGCTAATTGTCCCGATAATGATAGTGACCAGGATCAAGAAAAGAAGAGGGAAAAGAAGAAGACTTACAAGAAGGCTAAGGGCGAGGCACACCTTGGCAAGGAATGGACTCGGATTGTTCATTGTCCGACTCCGACGACGAAGGACTCGCCGCCTCGGCCTTCAACAAATCGTCCCTCTTCCCCAATGAGCATCACACCTGCCTCATGGCAAGTGAAAAGAAGGTAAGCACTTGTAATACTAGTACTTACGCTTCTTCAAGTGAAGATGAATCTAGTGATGATGAAGTAGACTATGCTAGTCTATTCGAAGGTTTAGATAGAACCAAAATTGATAAAATCAATGAATTAATTAATGCCTTGAATGAGAAGAATAGATTGTTAGAAAAGCAAGAGGACCTTTTATATGAAGAGCATGATAAATTTGTTAGTGCGCAAAATTCTCTTGCTCTAGAAGTTAAAAGAAATGAAATGCTTTCATGTGAATTGTCTACATGCCATGAATCTATCTCTAGCTTAAAAAGTATCAATGATGACTTGAGTGCTAAGTTAGAAATAGCTAATAAATCAACCTCTTGTGTAGAACATGTTGTGATTTGCAATAGGTGTAAAGATTTTAATATGGATGCTTGTAGTGAACACCTAGTTTCCATTTCTAAATTAAATGATGAAGTGGCTAGTCTTAATGCTCAACTTAAGACTAGCAAAAATGAATTTGATAAATTAAAATTTGCAAGGGATGCCTATACTATTGGTAGACACCCCTCAATTAAGGATGGGCTTGGCTTTAAGAAGGAAGCCAAGAACTTAACAAGTCATAAGGCTCCCATCTCCGCCAAGAAGAAAGGGAAGGCTCCAATGACTAATAGTGCTAAAAGGAACCATGCTTTCATGTATCATGATAGGAGATATTCTAGGAATGTTCATTATGATAGAAGTTATAATTTTAATTCACATACCATGATTGCTTCAAGTTCTTCTATTATGCATGGTAGAAATTTGGCTAGGAAAAATGTTATTCATCATATGCCTAGAAGAAATGTTGTTCATGTACCTAGGAATGTAAGAAATGAACACTCTACAATTTACCATGCTTGCAATGCTTCCTTTGAAATTTGTAGAGAGGATAAGAAAGTGATTGCTAGGAAATTAGGGGCAAAATGCAAGGGAGATAAGACTTGCATTTTGGTCCCTAAGGCTATTGTAACTAACCTTGTAGGACCCAACAAGAGTTGGGTACCTAAGACCCAAGCCTAATTTGCCTTGCAGGTTTATGCATCTGGGGGATCAAGCTGGATTGTCGACAGCGGATGCACAAACCACATGACGGGGGAGAAGAAGATGTTCACCTCCTACGTCAAGAATAAATATTCCCAAGATTCAATCATATTCAGTGACGGGAATCAAGGCAAGGTTAAAGGCTTAGGCAAGATAGCCATCTCAAATGAGCACTCTATCTCCAATGTATTTTTAGTAGAGTCGCTAGGTTATAATCTTCTATCGGTTAGTCAATTATGTAATATGGGATACAATTGCTTATTCACAAATGTAGATGTGTCTGTCTTTAGGAGTGATGGTTCATTAGCTTTTAAGGGTGTACTAGACGGCAAACTCTATTTAGTTGATTTTGCAAAGGAGGAGGCCGATCTAGATGCATGCTTAATTGCTAAGACTAGCATGGGCTGGCTGTGGCATCACCATCTAGCACATGTGGGGATGAAGAACCTTCACAAACTTCTAAAGGGAGAACATGTGTTAGGTCTAACAAATGTGCATTTAGAAAAGATAGATCTTGTGCAGCTTGTCAAGCAGGTAAACAAGTGGGAAGTGCGCATCACAACAAGAATGTGATGACCACATCAAGACCCCTAGAGTTGCTGCATATGGACCTCTTCGGACCCGTCGCCTACCTCAGCATTCGGGGAAGTAAGTATGGTTTAGTAATTGTTGATGATTTTTCCCGCTTCACTTGGGTATTCTTTTTGCAGGATAAATCTGAAACCCAAGGGACCCTCAAGCTTCCTAAGGAGAGCTCAAAATGAATTTGAGCTCAAGGTGAGATAAGGAGCGACAATGGGTCCGAGTTCAAGAACCTTCAAGTGGAGGAGTACCTTGAGGAGGAAGGAATCAAGCACGAGTTCTCCGCTCCCTACACACCACAACAAAATGGTGTGGTAGAGAGGAAGAACAGGACGCTCATAGACATGGCGAGGACGATGCTTGGAGAATTCAAGACGTCCGAGCGGTTTTGGTCGGAAGCTGTGAACACGGCTTGCCACGCCATAAACCGAGTCTATCTCCATCGCCTCCTCAAGAAGACATCATACGAGCTACTGACCGGTAACAAACCCAACATTTCGTATTTTCGAGTTTTTGGGAGTAAATGCTACATTCTGGTGAAGAAAGGTAGAAATTCAAAATTTGCACCCAAAGCTGTAGAAGGGTTTTTGTTAGGTTATGACTCAAATACAAAGGCGTATAGAGTCTTCAACAAATCATCGGGTTTGGTTGAAGTCTCTAGCGACGTTGTATTTGATGAGACTAATGGCTCTCCAAGAGAGCAAGTTGATCTTGATGATGTAGATGAGGATGAGGTTCCAACGGACGCAATTCGTACCATGGCGATTGGAGACGTGCGACCACAGGAACACAAGGAGCAAGATCAACCTTCTTCCTCAATGACGGTGTACCCCCCAACTCAAGATGATGAACAGGTACCTCAAGAGGAGGCGTGTGATTAAGGGGGAGCACAGGGTGTCCAAGATGAGGAGGAAGAAGTACCACAGGCCCCTCCAACTCAAGTTCGAGCGATGGTTCAAAGGAATCATCCCGTCGACCAAATTTTGGGTGACATTAGCAAGGGAGTAACTACTCGCTCTAGATTAGCTAATTTTTGTGAGCATTACTCTTTTGTCTCTTCTATTGAGCCTTTCAGGGTAGAAGAGGCCTTGCTAGATCCGGACTGGGTGTTGGCCATGCAGGAAGAGCTCAACAACTTCAAGTGAAATGAAGTTTGGACACTGGTGCCGTCCCAAGCAAAACGTTGTGGGAACCAAGTGGGTGTTCCGCAACAAACAGGACGAGCACGGGGTGGTGACAAGGAACAAGGCTCGACTTGTGGCAAAAGGTTATGCCCAAGTCGTAGGTTTGGACTTTAAGGAGACTTTTGCTCCTGTGGCTAGGCTAGAGTCGATTCGTATTTTGTTAGCCTATGCCGCTCACCATTCTTTCAGGTTGTTCCAAATGGACGTGAAGAGCGCTTTCCTCAACGGGCCAATCAAGGAGGAGGTGTGTGTGGAGCAACCCCCTGGCTTTGAGGATGAACGGTACCCCGACTACATGTGTAAGCTCTCTAAGGCGCTCTATGGACTTAAGCAAGCCCCAAGAGCATGGTATGAATGCCTTAGAGACTTCTTAATTGCTAATGCTTTCAAGGTTGGGAAAGCCGATCCAACTCTTTTCACTAAGACATGTGATGGTGACTTATTTGTGTGCCAAATTTATGTCGATGACATAATATTTGGTTCTACTAACCAAAAGTCTTGTGAAGAGTTTAGCAGGGTGTTGACTCAGAAATTTGAGATGTCGATGATGGGCGAGTTGAACTACTTCCTTGGGTTCCAAGTGAAGCAACTCAAGGACGGCACCTTCATCTCTCAAACGAAGTACACGCAAGACTTGCTCAAGCGGTTTGGGATGAAGGACGCCAAGCCCGCAAAGACTCCAATGGGAACCGACGGACATGTCAACCTCAACAAAGGAGGTAAGTCGTTGATCAAAAGGCATACCGGTCTATGATAGGGTCTTTACTTTATTTATGTGCTAGTAGACCGGATATTATGCTTAGCGTATGCATATGTGCTAGATTTCAATCCGACCCAAGGGAGTGTCACCTTGTGGCCGTTAAACGAATTCTTAGATATTTAGTTGCTACGCCTTGCTTCGGGATCTGGTATCCAAAGGGGTCTACCTATGACTTAATTGGATATTCAGGCTCTGATTATGCTGGATGTAAGGTCGATAGGAAGAGTACATCAGGGACATGCCAATTCCTAGGAAGGTCCCTGGTGTCCTGGAGTTCTAAGAAACAAACCTCTGTTGCCCTATCCACCGCTGAGGCCGAGTACGTTGCCGCAGGACAGTGTTGCGCGCAACTACTTTGGATGAGGCAAACCCTCCGGGACTTTGGCTACAATCTGAGCAAAGTCCCTCCTATATGACAATGAGAGTGCATTCCGCATGGCGGACAATCCTGTTGAACACAGCCACACAAAGCACATAGACATCCGACATCACTTTTTGAGAGACCACCAGCAAAAGGGAGATATCGAAGTGTTTTTGTTAGCACCGAGAACCAGCTAGCCGATATCTTTACCAAGCCTTTAGATGAGAAGACCTTTTGCAGGCTGCGTAGTGAGCTAAACGTCCTAGATTCGCGGAACTTGGATTGATTTATAGCATACATGTGTCTATGCCTTTGATCATGTTCCTTTATGCACTTTATTGCTTATTTATGGTGCTCAAGTTGTGCAAAGGATCCCCGAACCTCACAAGTCCATGTGCGAATGATGCACATACTTAGGGGGAGAAATGCTACAACTTGACCCTTTGAGACTAACCGTGTGCTTGAGTGTTCTTAATTTAGTCTCAAAGGTGGATTGAAAGGGAAAGGTGAACTTGGACCATGCAAGACTTCCACTGCACTCCGATGAGAGGGTAACTCACTCCAAGTTCATCTCCATATTCTCATTGCCTTTTTATTCTTATTTGAAGATTTTGGTGAGGCAATGGGGTTTAGGGGCCAAGATGATCCCGTTTTGGTGCTTGATGCTAAAGGGGAAGAAAATAAGGCCAAAGCAAGAAATGGATCAGCTACCACTTGAGAATTTGAAAATAATAGAATTAGAGCTTTTGGTTTGTCAAAATACTCTTATTGTCTCTTATTGTCAAAAGTTGGTCTTTTGTGGGGAGAATGTTTGATTATGGGAAAAAGGGGGAGTTTTTGAATTCTAGATCAATTTCTCTTGGATTACCTCTCTCTATGCCTCAACAAGCGAGTTTGACTTAGAGATAGGAAATTGAGTTTGATTTGCAAAAACAAACCAAGTGGTGGCAAAGAATGATCCAAATATGCCAAATTTGAATCAAAACAAATTTGTGTTCTCATTTGCATTAATATTGGTTGCTTTTTGTTGTGTTGGCATAAATCACCAAAAAGGGGGAGATTGAAAGGGAAATGTGCCCTTGGGCCATTTCTAAGTATTTTGGTGATCAAGTGCCAACACAAATGGTTTAAGTGTGAAACTATGCCAAATGGTGGAAGAAGTGCAAAGTCAACACAAAGGTATGATTCTAGACTTAGTACATTGGTTTTTGTGTACTAACATATTTGTCTAAGTGCTAGAATTAGAGAAAATACAATTGGAAAAGACTTGGCTCGAGCAGCCAAGACTCTGCTCAGTCTGGGTGCACCGGACAGTGTCCGGTGTGCCAGGCTGGCGTCTGGTCAACTAGCTGCTCTCGGGTCTCGACGACGGTGTATGGCTATAAATCACCGGACTGTCCGGTGGTGCACCGGACAGTGTCCGGTGAGTCGGCTGCGGCGAAGTCGCCGCTCTCGGGAACCAAGTCAATAGCGTACGACTATAATTCACCGGACTGTCCGGTGAGGCACCTGTCCGGTGAGCCAACGGTCGGGCGCGCCAATGGTCGGCCGCGCAATCTGCGCGTGACACATGGCCAAGCCAACGGTCAGATGGGGGCACCGGACTGTCTGTTGTGCACCTGACAGTGTCGGGTGCGCCAACAGCTCCAAGTCTCCAACGGTCGGCTGCGCCAGAATAGGAAAGAAATCCGCACCGGACTGTCCGATGCGCCAGTCGACAGAAGGCAAGAATTGCCTTCCTGGATTGCTCTCAACGGTTCCTAGCTGCCTTGGGGCTATAAAAGGGACCCCTAGGCGCATGGAGGAGTACACCAAGCATCCCTTGAGCATTCCTAAGCACCAAGACTTCATTTTCGCTCATTCGATTCTTTGTGATAGCAACTAGAGCTCCATTTGAGTAGAGAACTCTTCAGTTGTGTTGAGAGCTCAAATTGTGACTTGTGTGCGTATTGTTGCTCTGATTTTGTGTCTTGTGTGTGTTGCTCATCCCATCCTCACTTCCATGCGTCTTTGTGATAATCAAATTGTAAGGGCGAGAGGCTCCAAGTTGTGGAGATTCCTCGCAAGCGGGATATAGTGAAACGAAAGCAAAACACCGTGGTATTCAAGTGGGTCTTTGGACTGCTTGAAAGGGTTGAGTGCAACCCTCATCCGTTGGGACGCCACAACGCGGAGTAGGCAAGTGTTGGACTTGGCTGAACCACGGGATAAACCACTGTGCCTCTCTGTGTTGATCTCTTTGTGGTTATTGTGTTTTGCAAGAACTCATC
>JAOPSE010002025.1:0-102894 GCA_029449295.1 Zea luxurians
AAAAACAAGTATCCCTGCCTCGTATTGACGTTCTGTTTGATCAATTGTCGAAGCCAAAGTGTTTTCCAAGATAGATCTTCGCCGGCTAACATTAGATCAAGATACGAGCAAGTGAAAGACTGCCTTCTCAACCAGATACGGACTGTATTTGGTGATGTCGTTTGGGTTAACTTATGCGCCAGCATACTTCATGTATATGATGAATTCAGTCTTCACGCCTGAAATGGATAAGTTTGTGGTGGTTTTCATCGATGATATCTTGGTGTACACAAATGAAGAGAGCAGCCGGTCATTTGAATGTAGTGCTCCAACATCTGAGAGAGCACCGTCTTTATGCCAAACTGTGTAAATGTGATTTTTGGCTAAAATAAATCAAATTCTTGGGTCACACTATCTCTCAAGTTGGCATAGATGTTGATCCTAATAAAGTGCAAGAGGTGATGAATTGGAAGCCGCAACAACCGTCCGCCAGATTCGAAGTTTTCTGGGATCGACCGGGTATTATCGAAGATTCATTCCAGACTTCTCTCTAATTGCGAAGCCCATGACTGAATTGTTGAAGAAGTGAGCCAAGTTTGAATGGGGTCAGAAGTGCGAAGATGCTTTGCACACCTTGAGGCAACATCTGACCACAACACCCTGGTTAGTGCAACTCGACAATAATAAGCCATTTGATGTGTATTGTGATGCCTCTAGCACTGGACTGGGTTGTGTTTTGATGCAAGACAACCGAGTCATTGCCTAGCATCAAGAGCACTCAGGCCTCATAAGCAGAATTACCCCACTCATGACTTAGAGTTGGAAGTCGTGGTTTATGCATTGAAAATAAGAGCCTTAAGTACATCTTTACTTAGGCTGATCTCAACATGAGACAGAGAAGATGGTTAGAACTAATCAAGGACTACGACTTGGAAGTACACTACCAGGGAAAGCCAATGTGGTAGTTGATGCCTTAAGTCGGAAGTCACAATACAATTGCATGTTAATGGATTTTCGCATCAATACCCTGTGTGATGAGTTGAGCAAGATGAGGATCAAAGTAATTCCTTCTGGTACCTTGTCTCACATCTCCATTGAGCCAACCTTGCAATACCAGATAATTATGGCCCAGCTCAGTGATAAGGGAATGCAAATCATTAAGGAGAATCTTCATCAGAAGGTGGAAATGTATAAGTATTTTCGCCAAGATAGTAAAGGGATATTGTGGTTTGAAGACAGATTGGTGGTTCCTAAAAATAAAGACCTCAAGAAGAAAATCTTGGATGAGGCTCATCTCTCTAAATTCTCCATGCATTCGGGAAGCACCAAGATGTACCATGATCTGAAGCCCTTGTATTGGTGGACCAGAATGAAGAGGGAAATAGCTCATTATGTATCGAAATGTGACACATGTCAGAGGATAAAGGCAAGCCACTTAAAATCAGCTGCTGCCTTGCAATCCCTGTCGATACCTTCATGGAAATGGGATGATATCAGCATGGATTTCGTTGTGGGTCTTCCCAACAGCTCTCGGCATCATGATTCAGTTTGGGTCATTGTGGACTGATTGACAAAAGTGGCACATTTCTTGCCAGTGCACACCACCGATAAGGCTTAGAAGTATGCATAATTGTATATTGACCGAATCGTGTGTTTGCACGGGTTACCCCGGACCATTGTCTATGACCGAGGAGCCCAATTCGTTGCCAGATTTTTGGAGCAATTGCAAGAGTCTTTGGGAACCAAGCTAATAAGGAGTACAGCTTACCACCCCCAGACTGATGGTCAGACCGAAAGGGTAAATCAAATTCTTGAAGATATGGTAAGGGCTTGTGCGATCGATTGCGGCAAGAACTAGGATAAGTACCTCTCTTTGGCAAAGTTTGCTTATAACAATGGTTATCAATCCAGCCTAAAGATGGCACCCTTCGAAGCCCTATATGGAAGAAGGTGACGAACACCCCTCAACTGGTCTCAGCCTGGAGAAAGAGAAATTTTTGGACCTGACTTAGTGACTAAAGCCGAAAGGAAAGTGAGAGCACCTAGAGGGGGGGGTGAATAGGTGATCTGTGAAAACTTAAAACTTAAGCCACAAAAACTTGTTAAGTGTTAGCACAATAATTGCCAAGTGGCTAAAGAGAAGTCTCAACAAAACACAATACCACAAGAGATCAAGCACAGAGGTGACACAGTGGTTTATCCCGTGGTTCGGCCAAGACCAACGCTTGCCTACTCCACGTTGTGGCGTCCCAACGGACGAGGGTTGCAATCAACCCCTCTCAAGCGGTCCAAAGACCCACTTGAATACCACGGTGTTTTGTTTTGCCTTTCACTATCCCGTTTGCAAGGAATCTCCACAAATTGGAGTCTCTTGCCCTTACAAGTATATGATCACAAAGAAGCACAGAGTAAGGGAGGGAAGCAACACACACAAATCCACAGCGAAAACGCACACACACGGCCAAGAATCGAGCTCACAAGACTATCTCAAAGTTCTCACTAGAACAGAGCTCGAATCACTTAGAATGACAAACGAATGCGCAAAGACTGAGTGTGGATGATCAAGAATGCTCAAAGGTTGCTTGTGTGTCTCCTCCATGCGCCTAGGGGCTCCTTTTATAGCCCCAAGGCAGCTAGGAGCCGTTGAGAGCAAATCTAGAAGGCTATCCCTGCCTTCTGTCGTCGGGGGCACCGGACAGTCCGGTGCACACCGGACACTGTCCGGTGCCCGATTTGTTTCCTTAAACAGCGAAGCCGACCGTTGCAGACCGTTGGCAGATCTGGAGCCGTTGGCGCACCGGACATGTCCGGTGCACACCGGACAGTCCGGTGCCGTCTTCCGACCGTTGGCTCGGCCACGTGTCCCGCGCAGATTGCGCGGCCGACCGTTGGCCCGGCCGACCGTTGGCTCACCGGACAGTCCGGTGCACACCGGACAGTCCGGTGAATTTTAGCCGTACGCCGTCGGCAAATTCCCGAGAGCGGCCACTTCGCGCCGAGTCGGCCTGGCGCACCGGACACTGTCCGGTGCACACCGGACAGTGCGGTGCTCCAGACCGAACTGAGTCTTGGCTGCACACAGCCAAGTCTTTGTCTCCTCTTTTCTTTTCTTCTACTTTCTGTTTCTAACACTTAGACAAGTATATTAGTACTCAAAACCAATGTACTAAAGCTTAGAAACATACCTTTATCCTTGATTTGTACTTTGTCCACCATTTTACAATTAGGCACCTGTGTTGGGCACTAAATCACCAAAATACTTAGAAATGGCCCAAGGGCACATTTCCCTTTCAATCTCCCCCTTTTTGGTGATTTATGCCAACACAACATAAAGCAAGTAGAACAAGTACAAAACACTTCAAATAAGAACTCAAATTTATTTTGATTCAATTTTGTCATATATGGATCACTCTATGCCACCACTTGGTTTGTTTTTGCAAATCAAACTCAAATCTCTAAGTCAAGCACACATGTTAAAGCATAAAGAGAGTCATTCCAAAGAGATTGATCAAAGATTTCAAAACTCCCCCTTTTTCCCATAATCAACTACTTCTCCCCACTAGAAGCCAAAAGAGACAATAAAAGAGTTTTGACAAACCAAAAGCTCTACTCTACTATTTTCAAATTTCTCAAGTGGTAGCTGATCCATTTATTGCTTTGGCCTTTATTTTCTCCCCCTTTGGCATCAAGCACCAAAACGGGATCAATCTTGGCCCTTTAACCCCATTGCCTCACCAAAATCTTCAATTAAGAGCAAATGGCAATAAGAGTTTATGAGATGAACTTGGAATTAGTTACCCTCTCATCGGAGTGCAGTGGAAGTCTTGCATGGTCCAAGTCCACCTTTTCCCTTTCAATTCTCCTTTGAGACTAAATCAAGCAAACTCAAGCATATGGTTAGTCTCAAAGGGTCAAGTTGTAACACATCTCCCCCTAAACATGTGCATCACTTTGCAACGGACTTGTGAGGTCCAGGGAGTGTTCGTACAACTTGAGCACCATAATAAGCAACAAAATGCAGAATGAACATGATCAAGGGCATAAATACATGTATGCTACATTTCAATCCAAGTTCCGCGAATCTAAGATATTGAGCTCACTACGCAACCTGCAAAAGGTCTTCTCATCTAAAGGCTTGGTAAAGATATCGGCTAGCTGGTTCTCGGTGCTAACAAAAACACTTCGATATCTCCCTTTTGCTGGTGGTCTCTCAAAAAGTGATGCCGGATGTCTATGTGCTTTGTGCGGCTGTGCTCAACAGGATTTTCCGCTATTCGGATAGCACTCTCATTGTCACATAGGAGTGGGACTTTGCTCAGATTGTAGCCAAAGTCCGGAGGGTTTGCCTCATCCAAAGTAGTTGCGTGCAACACTGTCCTGCGGCAACATACTCGGCCTCAGCGGTGGATAGGGCAACGGAGGTTTGTTTCTTAGAGTTCCATGACACCAGGGACCTTCCTAAGAATTGGCACATCCCCGATGTACTCTTCCTATCGACCTTACATCCAGCATAGTGGAATCTGAGTACCCAATCAAGTCAAAGTTAGACCCCTTTGGATACCAGATCCCGAAGCAAGGCGTAGCGACTAAATATCTAAGAATTCGCTTCACCGCCACCAAGTGACACTCCTTAGGATCGGATTGAAATCTAGCACACGTGCATACGCTAAGCATAATATCCGGTCTACTAGCACATAAGTAAAGCAAAGAACCTATCATGGACCGGTATGCTTTTTGATCAACGGACTTACCTCCTTTGTTGAGGTCGGTGTGTCCGTCGGTTCCCATCGGCGTCTTTGCGGGCTTGGCGTCCTTCATCCCAAACCGCTTTAGCAGATCTTGCGTGTACTTCGTTTGGGAGATGAAGGTACCGTCCTTGAGTTGCTTCACTTGGAACCCAAGGAAGTAGTTCAACTCGCCCATCATCGACATCTCGAATTTCTGCGTCATCACCCTGCTAAACTCTTCACAAGACTTTTGGTTAGTAGAACCAAATATTATGTCATCGACATAAATTTGGCACACAAACAAATCACCATCACAAGTCTTAGTGAAAAGAGTTGGATCGGCTTTCCCAACCTTGAAAGCATTAGCAATTAAGAAATCTCTAAGGCATTCATACCATGCTCTTGGGGCTTGTTTAAGTCCATAGAGCGCCTTAGAGAGCTTACACACGTGGTCGGGGTACCGCTCATCCTCGAAGCCAGGGGGTTGCTCCACGTACACCTCCTCCTTTATTGGCCCGTTGAGGAAAGCGCTCTTCACATCCATTTGGTACAACCTGAAAGAATGGTGAGCGGCATATGCTAGCAAGATACGAATTGATTCTAGCCTAGCCACAGGAGCAAAAGTCTCCTCAAAGTCCAAACCTGCGACTTGGGCATAACCTTTTGCCACAAGTCGAGCCTTGTTCCTCGTCACCACCCCGTGCTCATCCTGTTTGTTGCGGAACACCCACTTGGTTCCCACAACATTTTGCTTGGGACGAGGCACCAGCGTCCAAACTTCATTGCGCTTGAAGTTGTTTAGTTCCTCCTGCATGGCCAACACCCAATCCGGATCTAGCAAGGCCTCCTCTACCCTGAAAGGCTCAATAGAGGAGACAAAAGAGTAATGTTCACAAAAATTAACTAGTCGAGACCGAGTAGTTACTCCCTTGCTAATGTCACCCAGAATTTGGTGACGGGATGATCCCTTTGAATCATCGCTCGAACTTGGGTTGGAGGTGCCGGTTGCGCTTCTTCCTCCATCACATGATCATCTTGCGCTCCCCCTTGATCACACGCCTCCTGTTGATGAACCTGTTCATTGTCTTGAGTTGGGGGATGCACCGTTGTTGAGGAAGAAGGTTGATCTCGTTCATCTTGTTCCTGTGGCCGAATGTCTCCAATCGCCATGGTTCGTATAGCAGCCGTCGGAACATCTTCTTCATCTACATCATCACAATCAACAACTTGCTCTCTTGGAGAGCCATTAGTCTCATCAAATACAACGTCGCTAGAGACTTCAACCAAACCCGATGATTTGTTGAAGACCCTATACGCCTTTGTATTTGAATCATAACCTAAAAAACCCTTCTACAGCTTTGGGAGCAAACTTAGAATTTCTACCCTTCTTCACTAGAATGTAGCATTTGCTCCCAAATACACGAAAGTACGATACATTGGGTTTGTTACCGGTTAGCAGCTCATATGACGTCTTCTTGAGGAGGCAGTGAAGGTAGACCCTGTTGATGGCGTGGCAAGCCGTGTTCACAGCTTCCGACCAAAAGCACTCGGGGGTCTTGAACTCTCCAAGCATCGTCCTCGCCATATCGATTAGCGTCCTATTCTTCCTCTCTACCACACCATTTTGTTGTGGTGTGTAGGGAGCGGAGAACTCGTGCTTGATCCCTTCCTCCTCAAGAAATTCCTCCACTTGAAGGTTCTTGAATTCGGACCCGTTGTCGCTCCTTATCATCTTCACCTTGAGCTCAAACTCATTTTGAGCTCTCCTGAGGAAGCGCTTGAGGGTCCCTTGTGTTTCAGACTTATCCTGCAAAAAGAACACCCAAGTGAAGCGGGAAAAGTCATCAACAATAACTAGACCATACTTACTTCCTCCTATGCTTAGATAGGCGACGGGTCCGAAGAGGTCCATATGCAGCAGCTCCAGAGGTCTTGACGTGGTCATCACATTCTTGCTGTGATGTGCTCCTCCCACTTGTTTACCTGCCTCACAAGCTGCACAAGGTCTATCTTTTTCGAAATAAACATTTGTTAGACCTATCACGTGTTCTCCCTTTAGAAGCTTGTGGAGGTTCTTCATCCCCACATGTGCTAAGCGGCGATGCCACAGCCAGCCCATGCAAGTCTTAGCCATTAAGCATGCATCTAGACCGGCCTCTTCTTTTGCAAAATCAACTAAGTAAAGCTTGCCGTCTAGTACACCCTTAAAAGCTAGTGAACCATCACATCTTCTAAAGACAGACACATCTACATTTGTAAATAAACAATTATATCCCATATTGCACAGTTGACTAACAGATAGCAAATTGTAACCAAGAGACTCAACTAAAAACACATTTGATATTGAGTGCTCATTAGAAATTGCAATTTTACCTAACCCTTTTACCTTGCCTTGATTCCCATCACCGAATATAATTGAATCTTGGGAATCCTTATTTTTGACGTAGGAGGTGAACATCTTCTTCTCCCCCGTCATATGGTTTGTGCATCCGCTGTCGATAATCCAGCTTGAACCCCCGGATGCATAAACCTGCAAGGCAAATTTAGGCTTGGGTCTTAGGTACCCAACTTATGTTGGGTCCTACAAGGTTAGCACATATATCCTTAGGGACCCAAATGCAAGTTTTATCTCCCTTGCATCTTGCCCCTAACTTCCTAGCAATTAACTTCTTACCCTTTCTACAAATAGCAAAGGGAGCATTGCAAGCATAATAAATGGTAGAAGGTTTGTTCACAACTTTTCTAGGAACATGAGCAAAATTTCTCCTAGGCATATGTACACCATTTCTCCTACACATATCTCTATTATGCTTATAGGAAGAACTAGAAGCAAACATGGCATGAGAATCATAAACATGTGAATCAAAATCATTATAAGCATTTCTAGCATGTCTCCTATCATTATACATAAAAGCATGGTTCTTTTTAGCACTACTAGCCATAGGGGCCTTTCCTTCTCCTTGACGAAGATGGGAGCCTTATGGCTTGTTAAGTTCTTGGCCTCTCTCTTGAAGCCAAGACCATCCTTAATTGAGGGATGTCTACCAACCGTGTAGGCATCCCTTGCAAATTTTATTTTATCAACTTCACTCTTGCTAGTCTTAAGTTGAGCATTAAGACTAGCCAATTCATCACTTAATTTGGAAATTAAAACTAGGTGTTCACTACAGGCATCAATATCGAAATCCTTACACTTAGTGCAAATCATAACATGTTCTACACCAGAATTAGATTTATATGCTACTTCTAATTTAGCACTTAAATCATTGTTAACACCTTGTAAGGTAGAAATGGTTTCATGACAAGTAGATAGTTCACTAGAAAGCATTTCATTTCTTTTAATTTCTAGAGCAAGAGAATTTTGTGCACTAACAAATTTATCATGCTCCTCATATAAAAGATCCTCTTGTTTTTCTAGTAATCTATTCTTGTCATTTAAAGCATCAATCAACTCATTAATCTTATTAATTTTAGATCTATCTAATCCCTTGAATAAGCATGAGTAATCTATCTCATCATCATCACTAGACTCATCCTCACTTGAAGAAGCATAAGTACTAGTATCATGAGTGCTTACTTTCTTTTCCTTTGCCATAAGGCATGTGAGACGCTCATTGGGGAAGAGGGAAGACTTGTTGAAGGCGGTGGCAGCGAGTCCTTCATTGTCGGAGTCGGAGGAGGAGCAATTCGAATCCCACTCCTTTCCTAGATGTGCCTCGCCCTTTGCCTTCTTGTATGCCTTCTTCTTCTCCCTCTTGTTCCCCTTTTCCTGGTCACTTTCATTATCGGGACAGTTAGCAATAAAATGACCAAGCTTACCGCATTTGAAACATGAGCGCTTCCCCTTGGCTTTGGTCTTGCTTGGTTGTCCCTTGTGACCTTTAAGCACCGTCTTGAATCTTTTGATGATGAGAGCCATCTCTTCATCATTGAGTCCGGCCGCCTCAATCTGTGCCACCTTGCTGGGTAGCGCCTCCTTGCTTCGTGTTGCCTTGAGAGCAAGGGGTTGCGGCTCGTTGATCGGACCATTCAAGGCGTCGTCCACATACCTCGCCTCCTTGATCATCATTCGCCCGCTAACAAATTTCCCAAGAACTTCTTCGGGCGACATCTTGGTGTACCTGGGATTTTCACGTATATTGTTTACCAAATGAGGATCAAGAACGGTAAATGACCTTAGCATTAGGCGGACGACGTCGTGGTCCGTCCATCGCGTGCTCCCGTAGCTCCTTATCTTGTTGATAAGGGTCTTGAGCCGATTGTATGTTTGCGTCGGCTCCTCGCCTCTTATCATTGCGAACCGTCCGAGCTCTCCCTCCACCAACTCCATCTTGGTGAGCAAGGTGACGTCGTTCCCCTCATGAGAAATCTTGAGGGTGTCCCAGATCTGCTTGGCGTTATCCAAGCCGCTTACTTTATGGTATTCATCCCTGCACAAGGAAGCTAGAAGAACAGTAGTAGCTTGTGCATTCTTATGAATTTGTTCATTAATGAACATGGGACTATCCGAACTATCAAAGTGCATTCCACTCTCTACAATCTCCCAAATACTAGGATGGAGAGAGAATAGGTGACTACGCATTTTGTGGCTCCAAAATCCGTAGTCCTCTCCATCAAAGTGTGGGGGCTTGCCGAGTGGAATGGAGAGCAAATGTGAATTTGAACTTTGCGGAATATGAGAGTAGTCAAAAGAAAAGTTCGAATTAACCGGTTTCCTTCTCTCGTAGTCGCTGTGGTCGTCTTTTGGGAAGAAGTAGACTCATCGCTGTCGTAGTAGACGATCTCCTTGATGCGCCTTGTCTTCTTCTTCTTCCCTTCCTTCCGTCTTTGGCCCGAGCTGGAGTCGGTAGGCTTATCGTCCTTTGGCTCGTTGACGAAGGATTCCTTCTCTTTGTCGTTGATCACGATACCCTTCCCCTTAGGATCCATCTCTTCGGGCGGTTAGTCCCTTTGTGAAGAGAACGGCTCCGATACCAATTGAGAGCACCTAGAGGGGGGGGTGAATAGGTGATCTGTGAAAACTTAAAACTTAAGCCACAAAAACTTGTTAAGTGTTAGCACAATAATTGCCAAGTGGCTAAAGAGAAGTCTCAACAAAACACAATACCACAAGAGATCAAGCACAGAGGTGACACAGTGGTTTATCCCGTGGTTCGGCCAAGACCAACGCTTGCCTACTCCACGTTGTGGCGTCCCAACGGACGAGGGTTGCAATCAACCCCTCTCAAGCGGTCCAAAGACCCACTTGAATACCACAGTGTTTTGTTTTGCCTTTCACTATCCCGTTTGCAAGGAATCTCCACAAATTGGAGTCTCTTGCCCTTACAAGTATATGATCACAAAGAAGCATAGAGTAAGGGAGGGAAGCAACACACACAATCCACAGCGAAACGCGCACACACACGGCCAAGAATCGAGCTCACAAGACTATCTCAAAGTTCTCACTAGAACAGAGCTCGAATCACTTAGAATGACAAACGAATGCGCAAAGACTGAGTGTGGATGATCAAGAATGCTCAAAGGTTGCTTGTGTGTCTCCTCCATGCGCTTAGGGGCTCCTTTTATAGCCCCAAGGCAGCTAGGAGCCGTTGAGAGCAAATCTAGAAGGCTATCCCTGCCTTCTGTCGTCGGGGGCACCAGACAGTCCGGTGCACACCGGACACTGTCCGGTGACCAATTTGTTTCCTTAAACAGCGAAGCCGACCGTTGCAGACCGTTGGCAGATCTGGAGCCGTTGGCGCACCGGACATGTCCGGTGCACACCGGACAGTCCGGTGCCGTCTTCCGACCGTTGGCTCGGCCACGTGTCCCGCGCAGATTGCGCGGCCGACCGTTGGCCCGGCCGACCGTTGGCTCACCGGACAGTCCGGTGCACACCGGACAGTCCGATGAATTTTAGCCGTACGCCGTCGGCAAATTCCCGAGAGCGGCCACTTCGCGCCGAGTCGGCCTGGCGCACCGGACACTGTCCGGTGCACACCGGACAGTCCGGTGCTCCAGACCAAACTGAGTCTTGGCTGCACACAGCCAAGTCTTTGTCTCCTCTTTTCTTTTCTTCTACTTTCTGTTTCTAACACTTAGACAAGTATATTAGTACTCAAAACCAATGTACTAAAGCTTAGAAACATACCTTTATCCTTGATTTGTACTTTGTCCACCATTTTACAATTAGGCACCTGTGTTGGGCACTAAATCACCAAAATACATAGAAATGGCCCAAGGGCACATTTCCCTTTCAGAAAGTCAAACTGACCAGGAAGAATCTAGAAGCTGCTCAGGCTAGGTAGAAGAGCTACCATGACAAGAGAAGAAAACCCCTCTAGTTTGAAGTGGGAGATTTCGTATATCTGAAAGTATCACCCACCAAAGGAGTGCAGAGATTTGGGATCAAAGGCAAATTAGCCCCTCGCTACATTGGACCTTATGAGATCATGGAAGCATGTGGACCCGTGGCATACAAATTGAAGCTACCTCCGAAAATGTCTGCCATCCACAATGTGTTCCATGTATCCCAATTGAAGAAATGTGTCTATTTGCCAATTGAGGTTATAGCAGAACCAGAAGTGGAGATAGAGCCAGATCTATCATATCAAGAGTACCCTTCCAAGGTCCTAGATTGCAAAGAAAGATGAACTCGTGTGAAGTCGATCAAAATGTACAAGATCTAATGGAGCAATCACTCAGAGGAAGAAGCTACTTGGGAGAATGAGGATTTTCCATGATCAAACTACCCCGATTATCTACCTAAAGGAATGGGTACGTAACCATGCCCCAGCCCCTCCCCTTGCCCTTTGAATCAAATTATAAGAAGAATAGTCTTAACATGAACTGAGTAAGTTGTAAAACTAAATCAAAAAGGACTTCCTTCCGAAGTTGCAAAGAGGATGACATTCGAAGAGCACTTTACTAAAGAACCTTAATAAATAAACCCACAACATACGTACAAGCCATAACCTTCTCTTCGCCCTGGAGGACTCCGACCCAAATCTCTGGACGAGATTCCTTTAAGGGGCAAAGGCTGTAACACCCCAGTGTTACTTAGGGTTTCCCAGTACCCCAACTTGTGATCATTATCACATGTGGCTCTAATGATGCAAGAAACACCAAACTTAAGGGATTAAAAGCCTAAGCAAAGTCTTTTTTCAGCTCAAGAATCATACACTAAGCACATCATGCACCTTAAGTGAGAAAAAGCATCGAAAACCCTAACACCTTTCAAATTGGCCATTTGAGCACAAAAGGGAAATTGAGAAAAGACTTGGGAAAAATACAAAATCTTAATATGGACCAATTAACAAAGTTATAGTGCATAAAATAAACTACAAAGTGTAGTAATAAAGATTGGTCATTTGAATTTTCCAAAATCCCCAAAATAGCCAATGAAGTGAAGCCTCTCGGAAAAATTCAGAAATTCAGAAAACAAAATTTTATACCATTTCCAAAGTTCGGATGTGTTTCCTGTTTTCCAAAACTCAAATCCATAAAGTCCAAATATCAAAGTGGCGCCAAAATAGCCTAGGAACACTCTGGTGAAGTTTGAAATCAAACCAAAATCGTTTGACATGATTTGACATAGGTTTTGTCTCGGTTTGAATAATGCTGACAGAGCTATCTTCACGCCACAATATCTTCTCACCCAGGCCATATCTTCACTCGGGACTCACACACGACAGAAAGACCTGGGCACGGTGAAGAGACGCTACACAGTATCCTTGGCAAGATATGTTTAGGTCGGCCAACATGCATTTGAACTCGGGCAGAATCACACTTCCACGTGTTTGATCACGTGCTCAAGCGCTCGACTGCGCACTGGCTGCCCCCTGCTCGCGCGCCGCGCACGGTCGACTCCTGTTCCCCGTGCCTGCTCCCAGCCATGCCCGAGGGCGCCTATAAGTACCTCTGGTGCGCAGCAGTCTGCTCTTCACTTTGCCTCACGCCCCGAGCAAAAACTCCAACTCCGGTGAGCTCTCCACCGCCCGCTAACCCTGCCCGATCACAACCACCATGGCCAGCCCTTCCCAACGACCCCCAGTCTCGCCCTAGCCCCTAGGCGGCTTCCCCGAGAGGCGGTGAAGCTTTCCTGAGCTTGAGCCACGACAGTGCCTCACCGGAGAAGCGAGCGCGACCTCATCGGACTTCGGCCGACCGCCACCGCGCATAGACCGGGTCACACGGTGAGCCACTCTCCAATTCCTTGCACCCACATCATCGCTGACCTCCCCTGAAGCTCCCCGAGCACTTTAATTTGACTCTACCTCCGTAAGCAAGCCGGAGCACGCACCGCCGGCGAGCCCGACCACCTGTGCACGTGGCTAGGCCATCTCCGACCACCATCGTCGATGATCCGCACTTCGACGTGATCGCCAGAGACCCTCGGACCTCACCCGACCCTTCGCCAGACCTCTACTGTCGTGAGACCTGGCCTCACGAGACGAGGAAAAACTCCTTTCCTGTCTCTCCCAAAACAAGGAAGTCTTCGTTTGGTCTGCCCTCGATCTAGTCGGGGTCAGTCGCTCTATCATCGAGCACAGCCTGGGCATCGACTCTTCGGTGCGCCCGAAAAAGCAATGACTGTGGAAAATGTCAGATGAGAAAACTGAAGCAGCCAAGGCCGAGGCGCACCGCCTATTGGAAGCTAGATTCATCAAACCAATCGTTTATCCCACATGGCTCACCAACGTGGTCATAGTGCAAAAGAAGAGTGGCAAGTGGCGCATGTGCATAGACTTCACGAGCCTCAATAAGGCTTGTCTCAAGGATAACTTCCCCTTGCCACGTTCGACAAAATAGTCGATAGCGCAGCAGGCTGTGAGGTCATGTCTGTAACACCCCTGGTGTTTATATTCCGCTCGACAACGAGTATGGATTTAAGCACGTAATATCAGTGCATAAAACAGATGATAAATTTTAATCATCTTCGTCTATCGCGATTTTAAAATCGTATCTGTTTTGTCTGTCGTGAGTTCGACATCGTTTTAGTCTTTATCCATCCGGGCTCTTCCTAAATTTTCGTGATGTTCGGAACATAGTTGTTCCGAAAATCGGTGCGTCCGGTGATTATTTAAAATTCATCGCTCGTGCATATACAAATTCGGAAATTTAGTCCAGTCCTCCGATTTCCTCTCAAACGAGATTTATTAGAACTCGACAACTAAAGTTTTAGGTGAAAAATAATTCTATCTCCGCCCATCAGCCGAGAAATCACATACGAGGATTTAAAATTGAGATTTATTCGCTCAGTAAATTATCTACTCTAAATTAAATCAAACATAGTCTATACTAGTTTGACTGGTATCTTTTGTTTCATCCGGTTTATATCTCATGTTGACTTGATCTGAGAACTAAATTATTTGTGTAGCCTTTTGTAACAAAAATTGGAAAAAGAAGCAAGAATCTGAATTTTCTTTCTCCTTTCCACCGCTCAACCGTCTCCTTATCATGTGCACTCAGCTCATTGGAATATCTCCCAGCTGTACCCATGTGAAGTATTGTTGTGGTGGATGTCTCCTTGATCACCGTCAAACCTCCCTTTCTTCTCCTAATTCCCAACAATGGCTGGTTGCAAATATCTCTCTCTGATTTTTGTTCCCATCGGCCTTATCTCGACACCGCCCTCTGATGGGATATTTTCTTCAGCCCTATCATCTTCGTGCCTTCATCTCCCAGCCGACGGAAGCCTAGAGGCTTCATCTGCTCACGACACCTCCCTCTGCGCTCAGCTCCCGACAAATCTTGCCTCCCTCCGCAATCGGCTGCTGGAGCTTCTCTGCGTGCCTCTCCCTAGAGTTGAGTCCCTCATGCTCGGCCTCTTGTCCACCTTCCTCAGCTCGCCCAACCGAGCTCCCGGCGTTGGATCCCCTGCGAGCTCCCCTGCAGTTTGTCCCCATCTTACATGGCCACGCGCGAGGCTCCTCTGCTCGGCCGCGCTCTGTCGAGCTCCTCCACGAACTCCGCCCCACCATGGCGCTGGCCGCCGCGCCCTTGCCGGTTCTTTGCTCGGCCATGGAAATCGCAACCCCCAGTTTCCTCTGCCGAGTCCGTCCGGAGCTCCCTCCTGCTTTGCTCGTCGGTCGCGCGAGCTCGCCGGCGTGCTCCTGCTCTAGCCTTAATGCGCGCGCCTGCTCCCTCTGTCCGGCCACCGTCGCCCCACCTCTCTCCTTTGCCGGCGCTCTAACCAACCTCCTCCATGGCCGCGCCTGCTCCCTTGTCCACTCAGCTCTCTACTCGCCGATTGCTGCTCCCGGTTGCCGTGAGCTCTAGCTCGGATTCAGCCTTGCGCGCCGTCTCTGCTCCCTCGCCATGGTCGCCGTCTTTCCTACGTGCGACGCGTGCTCTCACCAGCCATGAAGTTCCCATGGCGCGTCCCTGCGTCCTTGCTCCCTCGGCGCCCCTGCTGCTTAGCATTGGACACTGGATCCCGCGTGCTTCTACGCCATGGTACCTTGGCCTCTGCATTCCTGCATTAGCGCCACGCCCGATCGTCGACCTTGTTGCCATCTTCCTATTCCAGAAGCTTTGCTGCAGTCTTATGTTGATTTCGTCGACTACCTGTGGTGTGGTCCCTTGCTTGCTTGTGTTTTGGGAGAGAAGTTCTTGGTGTGGGCGGAGAAGACAACGAAAGCCAACTATAACGCCTGCCGAGTACTCGACGTAAAGCCTGAACCAGGGTCTCATCATTGTTTTGTGTGAAGTTTCAAGCCGATTATAATTTTGGAAGGAGATTTGGTGCCGAAGTCGAAGCCAGTAGCCCCTTTATTCTTCATCGTCAACCCACGCCGCGTCGCGACGTGCCCGTCGATCCCGATGCTCTATCTGCTAGTTGCGTGCCACTTGTGTTGAGCTCTGAAGCCCCTGTCGAGCTCTTCCCCTGGAAGCCACCTTCGAACACAACCCCTGCTAAGTGTTCGATAGGAAGTCTGAACCAATACTCATCGTTGATCTACGATTATTAAATCGTTCCGGTCATGGTAAAGCCGATGAATTATTCAGAATAGTTCAATCATTGAATAAATTAATGTACTAGTGTGATGCTCACTAGGTGCTCGATAAATTGCGTGAGTCACGGAACTCTCGTCGACTTCGCGGTTCTTGCGATTATCGAGCCAGATTTAGGTATAGCGAGTTATTTCGCTATTCCAGTCAATTAGCTGAATTGGTGGACCGAGTAGAATATTAGTAGGCATGTATGATGATGCTCTACTTGATAGAATAAGTATAATGTGACGTTTTATTAGTTAGGATATTTTAAGGATTAATTCAAAATAGTGGTTTAAATAGTTAGTTAAGTTGTTTCGGTCCATACTTCGAGTTTCGTGTCCCAAAATAATGAGTGTAAGTAATTAGTCTTTCGGTATTATGCTTTAGTCAAATAGAAAGGTGGAACTCATATGGTCTATTGTTTTCCTAATAAATGAATCTAGGTTTGATAGTCTTCTGGTGTTGGGCCTTAGCTAAGGAAAGTAGACGTGCATATAATCTATTGTTCCTTGATGTTTGAGTTAAATCTAGTAAAACTAGAAAATCGTGATTGTTGTGTTCAGTGAGTTATTGGTGTCTAGTGCTTACGTAGGATTGTGTCGATGTCTTGCCGCTAAGTATTCGATTCTCTTTTCTGTATCATCCGGTTACTTTATGCTCATACATGTGTATTGTGCATCTCATGAGGTACGATAATTAATCGCGTGATGCGGAAGACGACCCAAGTCGACCCTAAGCGCGGGCTACTCCGCATGGTGATGCTGATGGACGAACCTGCCTGATCAAGTGCTAGGACAAGGATGATCGTCAAGTGGACATCGTCTAACAACACTAACCTAGTGTTATCCAGGCAAGCCTCGGTGCATGCAACCCCTTCCTTGTGTTTTTAAATAATTTTTACACACTTTAAGTCTAGCGAAATGTGCATTAGGTTTATAGGAGTTGCTTGGAAACCATTTGATGCATTGCCTACCTTGATATCCGTACCCTTTATAGATACTTCTGATGAAGTATCAAAATATGATTTACAAAAATGCTTAGCCCTGCTTAGATCTTGTGGATAGAGGTTGTCTTTTGCATTAATGCCTAGCTTCAGGGGTTATCCTGAGGAAGGACGACTTCTACCTGCCAAGAATATTTTCATTGGGAGCATGGTGGGATCTTACTGCAAAGTTCCCTATAAAGCTCTTTTCATCCTAAGGAACACAAACAATCCTAAGGATGGAAGTACTTAAATCGGGACTTGGGTTAGGAACATGTGATGTTCTACCCAGGTTAATTAAGGATTGGATGCGTATGTAGGCCTGTTGATCAAGGACTATCTTAACTAGCCACATGCCCTGGATATGGGATAGGGTAAGCTTAAACCCGGCTATTCCATACATGAAAAGACAATCGCGCACTGGGAGTGGAGAGATGGCGAGAGTGGCACGTGACCTCCTGGCAACGGACCGCCTAAAAGGGGTGGTTGTGCTCTCGGGTGGCACGGACCTGTTCATGCAGTGGAGGATCTGTGGGAATGGTAGACATATGCAAGAGTTATGAGAAACATATGTCGTGTGGTTAGAGATCCTCAGCTGAGTAAATCGATTCGGATCGCCGTTATATCCCTGGAGAGTGGAGACTTATCTCCGACCTACAACTCAAGTCAGGATGTAACATTATGAGTAAAAATGATGTTGTATTGATGAGATGGTGAAATTAGACTAGGTGCAACCAGAGTCTATTAATATTAATCTGGCGTTAAAATATTGAAAGTAAGGACTCACTTTAGTAAGATTTTTCTACAAAGTATCTAAGTTGATTATTGCTAAGGAGCCTCTCCTTGATTCCTAAATCCAGCATATCCTTGAGAGTCTTTTTCCTTAGTAGGGTAAGACTTGTGAAACTACACTTTGTACTCAGGGCTTTGTCCCATGTTGTTTTAGGTGAAGAGCCTACAGAGCTTTGCTAATTTTGTGCAAAGGTGGTTCCCAAGCAGGAGGAAGACCGAAAATAGATTTGTGCTGCTGTGAATGGTATTAAGCGCCGGTGGGCACGGCCTTCTTATAAGTCTAAGTAACTCTTCTATACTTCTTATTGAGGATGGTCACTTAAGCTAGCATATATTTCAAAATTATAAATAATTTATAACATTTCAAAGTTTATTTCTTTGAATCAGTTTGTAATCACTCCAATAAACGTAATGTAAATTTGTTGTAACTTGTAACTTTTGTAATAATGAAATTCCGCTGCAAAATGTTGGTGTGTGATTTGTGTTTACTTAATCTTGTGATCCTAGTTGGGAGTGGCTTATCTGGGGTCATTGGGACACTCGGACGGACCCTGTTAAGTTATCTGGTACACATGCATAGCGTCTGATGTCTTTGAGACAAGGACATGTGCATGTGGGCCCAATAACTTGGGAGGTTCTGCCACAGCTAGTATCGAAGTAGGATTAAGTATAATACGGTCCACATACGTATTTTAAAAACAAAGTTTTGGTTTTAGAAAACCTAGTTTCAACTAAAACACATTGTTTGGTTTTGAAAAAACTATAATGCTAGTGACATCCTCTGTTAAGCCCTAAATTAAGGACTATGAGGTGGCTTAGTTCAAAACCACTAACCCACAACTGGGTGGGTATTGCATACATGTGTATTGTTATTTTGAGGCCATTCAGTGTTGAATGGATCGACGTTCAAGGTAAGGTGAGATGTGAGAGCATGACCGAACAAACATCGGTCTAGGGAAGAGTATAAAAAGCGCTTGATTATATACATGTTCCACATATGTATATATGAAGGCTGCGATGTGGAGTATTTACTTTTCTAGGAATTCAGTACCTCATGGATGTGTATGGGTATACAGACATGGGAATACTAAGAAGTGTAATGTACTTGTAACGACGCACCTACGCTCAGGTAAGAAGGTGAGTTACCATAATGAGTTTCCCTATGGTTAAAGTGTGGCAACAGCGCCTATGCGTGGCTTGGCGCTTAATGATGAGCTGGCCTCCATATAGCAATATATGGAGTATAAACTGTGTATAAACTGTCATGTGTGAACTGCATCATGGGAAATTGAGCTGTGATGAAATTTTCTGCAGGTACACTAACCTCGAAAACGTATGTGTAGTTGACGACTAGCAAAATACCGAGAGAGTCGTAAGTATGCCACCGAGATAGAACCTTACTGCCACATTAGATTGACAAATATTTGTGAGGAAGTATAGGACGAGCATGCATCCTAGTTGTTGCATCATGTTTGTCACCTATACACCCAAAATGCTTTTCTCACCTTTATTCTAATAACCAGTGATTGTAGATAATATGGTGTAATGTTGTATTATGGACTTCAATGAAATAGCTGTCCTCACGTTCTTTATGTAATCGGTTTAGGTGTTATATGCGTTTGCTCTTGTGTTTGATGTGCTGATAGTATTTTGGTGAACTATTTGCCTAAACCCAAAAACTAGGCCATGTTCTTATTTAGTGAACCCTGACCCAAAATTTGAATTTTCCATTATCACTCCCACGACCAAACCCATGCAACTAAATGCTTAGATAATTTCTTTGTTGGACATAAAGTGTACCCGGCTTAAAACAAGAATCTCGAGTCATGTCCCCATCCTAAACCATGTCCTTATTCGATTGGGCAAGCTGATGTCTTTATTCCAGTTTGTCTGTTTTAAGGATCGCCATGTTGCTTTATCAACCCAACCTAGGAAAGACATGTCCGATCATTTTCTTGAATTTGATGCCTTTGGTTCCCTCATATCTACCAAAGGCATACCAACTTCATCTTGTGATTGTTTTCCCTCTGTATCTAATCTGATACTAATCCTTGATCTTGTAATCTCTGTGATGGGCATAGAAATATGCTTGTGTCTGAATTAACAGTCTCCCATCATACTCCTTTCATCAAGTTTAGGTTATGGCCATGCCTTGTTTGTTTCATTGGGCCATAATCTATTTGGTTCTCTACTTGTAACCATAATTACAAGTGGAGTCTATTGTGTATATTGTCATCCTTGCTCAACCTATTGGTGTGGCGCAAGATTTCTTATTGGTTACGTCTGGTAATGGTGTTGTGACTAAAACCTATGGTGCCGTGACGAAACCGAGGGCCTCCTATGGACGATCGACACACGGTTGTGCTGCTCGCATGCGCTGGTATCACAGTTAGTAGTTGTGATCCATTATGAGACTATATCAATGGGTTATCTTGGCACAATCTGTTCTGCTATGTGAGATTCATTATTGGTGCTAGTTCGATGATGGTGTCCTAGTCAATAACCTAGGGTGCCGCGTAAATCCGAAAGTCTCATGTGGCGGCCTACACATGGTAGTGCTGTTCGGTACGCTGGTATCGAAGTTCTTGGCTATGATCCATTATGGAACCACATTGACATGTTATCTTCCATAGATCACTTCCTTGAAAACGATTCCAGTGATGTTTGTCGAAGTGACCAAGCAACATCTATCATCTCTGTTGGACCAAAAGGGGCATACCACTTCCATATGTGGTCTCTTTTCTTTTGATCTTGGTAGTGACTACTCATACCAGTTCCCTTTACGTCCTTTGTGTAAAGGTGAAGCCTTGAGCTTTTTAATGTTGGAAAACAACTGATTAGCTCTCAAAATGGAGATTGATTTTCCCTACTGCTGAAATGCAGGAGTCTGTTCATTTGCTTTCTTATTTAATCCATGCATTCCCGAACCAAGTCAGTTCACCTTGTATGAAGAAATGGATGAACAACCTGACCAAATGGATTTCTACCCAAGTGCATGATCTCTTGTTAACCAGAGTGAACTCTCGACCATTGGCTTATCGATGGTGCTGAGAGGACATACCCAATGTCAAAAGTAGTTCAACAAGTTGGTTTTGACTAACTTGTAACTACGTTGTGAACAAAGGTCGAGTTTAGAGATCGTTTCATCGAGTTATCTAAACTCGCTATGGTCCAAACCATCCTAAGGAAATACTTGCAAAAATCAAATTAAGTCGACCAGAAACCACCTAATCATCACTCTAGTCATGCCTCGATCGTATCACATGTGATTTTCTAACATGTGTGATCATGTCGAGCCGTGCTAAGTATTTGATGAAATGGGTTGGTTGTGAAGCCAACATCAACGGACCTCTTCATTGATATTTTCTCGAGTCTCTATCATTTTCTTGAACTTGGATTTTTTGGCTAACATGAGTTAACTGTGATGTTGTTCGACATTCACACCCATCTCGTGTGCTATGAACTTACCATAACCACTTGTTGGTAAACCTCTTTATGTGTGTTTTACCCAAGAGGTTGCAACTGATTCTGTTTGGGTAAAGTCGCATATTTACCGCTCGCTCAACAGACTCAGATAGTACAGTGTTATCAGAAAAAGCAAAATGCACACATGGAACCTTATGTGTTCCCCTGGCAGACATCATCTCTATTGGTGGACATCTCTAAATTAGCCTAAGGCAATACATGTTATGTCCACTAGAGAAACGACATCTTGAGACACTCGTCTTTATTTGGTAATGTCTCACGATTATCGCTGATATGGACATGGGTTACATGCTTCTCTACTCTTAGAAGTCTTTCGTTCCGAATCTCGGGACGAGATTCTTTTAAGGGGGGAGGGCTATAACACCCCTGGTGTTTATATTCCGCTCGACAATGAGTATGGATTTACGCACGTAATATCAATGGATAAAATGGATGACAAATTTTAATCATCTTTGTCTATCGCGATTTTAAAATCATATCTATTTTGTCTGTCGCGAGTTTGACATCGTTTCAGTCTTTACCCATCCAGGCTCTTCCTAAATTTTCGTGATGTTCGGAACATAGTTGTTCCGAAAATCGGTGTGTCCGGTGATTATTTAAAATTCATCGCTCGCACATAAACGAATTTGAAAATTTAGTCCAGTCCTATGATTTCCTCTCAAACGAGATTTATTAGAACTCGACAACTAAAGTTTTAGGTGAAAAATAATTCTATCTCCACCCATCAGCCGAGAAATCACATCCGAGGATTTAAAATTGAGATTTATTCGGTCAGTAAATTATCTACTCTAAATTAAATCAAACATAGTCTGTACTAGTTGGACTGGTATCTTTTGTTTCATCCGGTTTACACCTCGCGTAGACTTGATCTGAGAACTAAATTATCTGTGTAGCCTTTTGTAACAAAAATTGGAAAAAGAAGCAAGAATCTGAATTTTCTTTCTCCTTTCCACCGCTCAACTGTCTCCTTATCATGTGCACTCAGCTCATTGGAATATCTCCCAGCTGTACCCTTGTGAAGTATCATTGTGGTGGATGTCTCCTTGATTACCGTCAAACCTCCCTTTCTTATCCCAATTCCCAACAATGGCTGGTTGCAAATATCTCTCTCTGATTTTTGTTCCCATCGGCCTTATCTCGACACCGCCCTCTGATGGGATATTTTCTTCAGCCCTATCATCTTCGTGCCTTCATCTCCCAGCCGACGGAAGCCTGGAGGCTTCATCTGCTCACGACACCTCCCTCTGTGCTCAGCTCCCGACAAATCTTGCCTCCCTCCGCAATCGGCTGCTGGAGCTTCTCTGCGCGCCTCTCCTTGGAGTTGAGTCCCTCACGCTTGGCCTCTTCTCCACCTTCCTCAGCTCGCCCAACCGAGCTCCCGGCGTTGGATCCCCTGCGAGCTCCCCTGCAACTCGTCCCCATCTTCCATGGCCGCGTGCGAGGCTCTTCTGCTCAATCACGCTCTCTGCTGGCTCGCGCTCTGTCGAGCTCCTCCCCGAAGTCCGCCCCGCTTTGGCGCTGGCCGCCTCGCCCTTGCCGGTTCTCTGCTCAGCCATGGAAATCGCGACCCCCCAGCTTCCTCTACCGAGTCCGGCCGGAGCTCCCTCCTGCTTTGCTCGTCGGTCGTGCGAGCTCGCCGGCGTGCTCCTGCTCCAGCGTTAACGCGCGCGCCTGCTCCCTCTGTTCGGCCACCCTCGCCCCACCTCTCTCCTTTGCCGGCGCTCTACCCAGTCTCCTCCATGGCCGCGCCTACTCCCTTGTCCACTAAGCTCTCTGCTCGCCGGTTGCTGCTCCCAGTTGCCGCGAGCTCCAGCTCGGATTTAGCCCTGTGCGCCGTATCTGCTCCCTCGCCATGGTCACCGTGTTTCCTGCGTGCGACGCGTGCTCTCACTAGCCGCGAAGTTGCCATGGCACGTCCCTGTGTCCTTGCTCCCTTGGTGCCCCTGCTGCTCAGCCATGGACGCTGGATCCCGCGCGCTTCTGCGCCATGGTACCTTGGCCTCTGCATTCTTGCATTAGCGCCACGCCCGATCGTCGACCTTGTTGCCATCTTCCTATTCCAGAAGCTTTGCTGCAGTACTATGTTGATTTCGTCGAATACCTGTGGTGTGGTCCCTTGCTTGCTTGTGTTTGGGAGAGAAGTTCTTGGTGTGGGCGGCGAAGACAGCGAAAGCCAACTGTGACGCCTGCCGAGTACTCGACGTAAAGCCTGAACCAGGGTCTCATCATTGTTCGTGTTAAGTTCAAGCCGATTATAATTTTGGAAAGAGATTTGGTGCTGAAGTCGAAGCCAGTAGCCCCTTTATTCTTCGTCATCAACCCACGCCGCGTCGCGACGTGTCCGTCGATCCCGACGCTCTATCTGCTAGTTGCGTGCCACTTGTGTTGAGCTCTGAAGCCCCTGTCGAGCTCTTCCCCTGGAAGCCGCCTTCGAACACAACCCCTCCTAAGTGTTCGATAGGAAGTCTGAACCAATACTCATCGTTGATCTACGATTATTAAATCGTTCCGGTCATGGTAAGCCGATGAATTATTCAGAATAGTTCAATCGTTGAATAAATTAATGTACTAGTGTGATGCTCACTAGGTGCTCGATAAATTGCGTGAGTCATGGAACTCTCATCGACTTCGCGGTTCTTGCGATTATCGAGCCAGATTTAGTTATAGCGAGTTATTTCGCTATTCCAGTCAATTAGCTGAATTGGTGGACCGAGTAGAATATTAGTAGGCATGTGTGATGATGCTCTACTTGATAGATTAAGTATAATGTGATGTTTTATTAGTTAGGATATTTTAAGGATTAATTCAAAATAGTGGTTTAAATAGTTAGTTAATTTGTTTCGGTCCATACTTCGAGTTTCGTGTCCCAAAATAATGAGTCTAAGTAACTAGTCTTTCAGTATTATGCTTTAGTCAAATAGAAAGGTGGAACTCATATGGTCTATTGTTTTCCTAATAATTGAATCTAGGTTTGATAGTCTTCTAGTGTTGGGCCTTAGCTAAGGAAAGTAGACGTGCATATAATCTATTGTTCCTTGATGTTTGAGTTAAATCTAGTAAAACTAGAAAATCGTGATTGTTGTTTTCAGTGAGTTATAGGTGTCTAGTGCTTACGTAGGATTGTGTCGATGTCTTGCCGCTAAGTATTCGATTCTCTTTTCTATATCATCCGGTTACTTTATCCTCATACATGTGCATTGTGCATCTCATGAGGTACGATAATTAATCGCGTGATGCGAAGACGACCCAAGTCGACCCCAAGCGCGGGCTACTCCGCATGGTGTTGCTGATGGACGAACCTGCCTAATCAAGTGCTAGGACAAGGATGATCGTCAAGTGGACATCGTCTAACAACACTAACCTAGTGTTATCCAGGCAAGCCTCGGTGCATGCAACCCCTTCCTTGTGTTTTTAAATAATTTTTACACAATTTACGTCTAGCGAAATGTGCATTAGGTTTATAGGAGTTGGAAACCCTTTGATGCATTGCCTACCTTGATATCCATACCTTTATACATACTTCTAATGAAGTATCAAAATATGATTTACAAAAATGCTTAGCCCTGCTTAGATCTTGTGGATAGAGGTTGTCTTTTGCATTAATGCCTAGCTCAGGGGTTATCCTGAGGAAGGATGACTTCTATATTTTCATTGGGAGCATGGTGGGATCTTACTGCAAAGTTCCCTATAATGCTCTTTTCATCCTAAGGAACACAAACAATCCAAAGGATGGAAGTACTTAAATCGGGACTTGGGTTAGGAATAGGTGATGTTCTACCCAGGTTAATTAAGGATTGGATGCGTATGTAGGCCTGTTGATCAAGGACTATCTTAACTAGCCACATGCCCTGGATATGAGACAGGGTAAGCTTGAACCCGGCTATTCCATACATGAAAAGACAATCGCGCACTGGGAGTGGAGAGATGGCGAGAGTGGCACGTACCCTCCTGGCAACCGACCGCCTAAAAGGGGTGGTGTGCTCTCGGGTGGCGCGGACCTGTTCATGAGTGGAGGATCCATGGGAATGGTAGACATATGCAAGAGTTATGAGAAACATATGTCGTGTGGTTAGAGATCCTCAGCTGAGTAAATCGATTCGGATCGCCGTTATATCCCCGGAGAGTGGAGACTTGATCTCCGACCTACAACCTAAGTCAGGATGTAAACATTATGAGTAAAAATGATGTTGTATTGATGAGATGGTGAAATTAGACTAGGTGCAACCAGAGTCTATTAATATTTAATCTAGCGTTGAAATATTGAAAGTAAGGACTCACTTTAGTAAGCTTTTTCTACAAAAGTATCTAAGTTGATTCTTGCTAAGAGCCTCTCCTTGATTCCTAAATCCAGCATATCCTTGAGTCTTTTTCCTTAGTTGGTTAAGACTTGCAAAAGTACAGTTCATACTCAGGGCTTTGTCCCATGTTGTTTAGGTGAAGAGCCTACGGAGCTTTGCTACTTTTGTGCAAAGATGGTTCCCAAGCAGGAGGAAGAACCGAAAATAGATTTGTGCTGCTGTGAATGGTGTTTAAGCGCCGGTGGGCACGACCTTCTTATAAGTCTAAGTAACTCTTCTATACTTCTTATTGAGGATGGTCACTTAAGCTAGCATATATTTCAAAATTATAAATAATTTATAATATTTCAAAGTTTATTTCTTTGAATCACTTTGTAATCACTCCGATAAACATAATGTAAATTTGTTGTAACTTGTAACTTTTGTAATAATGAAATTCCGCTGCAAAATGTTGGTGTGTGATTTGTGTTTACTTAATCTTGTGATCCTGGTTGTGAGTGGCTTGTCCAAGGTCATTGGGACACTCGGACGGACCCTATTAAGTTATCTGGTACACATGCATAATGTCTGATGTCTTTGAGACAAGGACAGGTGCATGTGGGCCCAATAACTTGGGAGGTTCTGCCACAATGTCCCTCCTCGATTGATTCTCCGGGTACCACCAGATTTACATGAAAGAGGAGGACAAGGCAAGCACAAGCTTTATCACACCCTTTGTCACGTACTGCTTCGTCCGAATGCCGGAAGGACTAAAAAATGCCGGATCAACCTTTTCTCGCCTAACCAAGAAGGTCCTCGAAAGTCAAGTAGGCCGCAACATTTTCACCTACGTAGACGACATTGTCGTTGCAAGCAAAAACAAAGAGGATCACCTAGCCGATCTTGCAGAAACATTCGCCAACATGCGCGATGCACGACTCCGGCTCAACCCTGAGAAGTGTGTCTTCGGAGTTCGCCAGGGGAAAATACTTGGTTACCTAGTATCGCACTGAGGGATCAAGGCCAACCCAACTAAGATCCAAGCGATCATCAACATGGCACCTCCGCAGTCCACCAGGGATGTCCAGCGACTGACAGGCAGATTGGCCGCCCTGAACAGATTCATCTCCAAATCCGCAGAGCGTAGTCTACGTTTCCTCAAGACATTGCATGGTGCAAAAGACTTTGCTTGGGGACCAGAACAGGCGGCGGACTTCGAGTCGCTCAAACAACACATGTCTGACTTAGCAACCCTCACAAGTCCCAACCCTTCGCTGCCTCTTCTTCTATACATTGCGGGTTCACCATGTGCAGTCAGCGCAGCTTTAGTCCAAGAGCAGGACAGAGAGGGCACAAGTCAGCAGTGCCCAGTGTACTATGTCTCCGAAGTCCCCACAGCTTCTAAGTGCAACATGACTTAACTAGAAAAAATTTCATACGCAGTTGTCATGGCATCACACAAACTGCGACACTACTTCGAGGCATTCAAAGTACGGGTCACTTCGGACAGGGGTCTGGGAGAATTGTTCAGGAACCCAGAGGCATCTGCCAGAATCGCCAAATGGGCAGCCGAACTCTCTGGGTACCACATCACCTTCGAACCCCGAACAACGATCAAATCACATGTCCTGGCAGACTTTATCGTCGACTGGACAGGACCAGCATGGCCACAAGAAGAGTCCCTAGAGAAAGTTTGGACCATCCACTGCGATGCATGGTGCCATGCGGGGGCAGGCACCGCGGCGATCATCACATCACCCGCAGGCATCAACTACAGATACGCAGCGCGCCTCAGCTTTGCCTTAGAGTCCGACAGGTGCACTAACAACATAGCAGAGTACGAAGCCGTCATCCTGGGACTTCGCAAATTACGAGCACTCGGTGTCACCACATGCATAATCAGGACAGACTCCAAAGTATTCACCGTCCAAGTTGAGAAGGAGTACTCAGCAAAAGAGTCCGTGCTCATGCAATATCTCACCATTGTCCACAGCCTCGAGAGACAATTCAAGGGTTTCACCTTGCAGCATGTAGACCGCAACAAGAACGAAGAGGCCGACGCGTTGGCCAAAGCAGCAACCAAGGGTGAGGCCTTGCCCTCCGACGTGTTCTACCACGTCATCGGCACGCCAGCTGTCCACAACCCCGAAGGCCTGCAAATAACTCAGGACACCGAAGGCCACCGCATCGTCAACCTCATCATGGCCAAAGACTGGCGGGCCCCACTACCATCCAACCAATCGCAATGAGGCCAAACGACTAAAGCACAGGAGCAAGGACTTCGCATTAGTCGAGGGTCAAATGTACAAAAAGGGGATCAGCCAGCCCATGCTGAAATGCATAACCGAAACCGAAGGCATAGAAATCCTCTGCGAAGTCCACAGCGGAACCTGCGGCTCTCACTCAAGACCCAGGGCCCTCGCTGCTAAGGTGATTCATCAGGGATTTTAGTGGCCCACAATAATTTGCACTGCTAATCGAGTCACAAGGTCATGCGAAGCATGCCATAAGTTCTCTCCTCGCTCAGGCCACCCTTCGTAATTCTTCAAGCTCATCGCCCATACATGGCCACTTCAACGCTGGGTGCTGGACATCGTTGGACCACTGCCCACAGCTCAAGGGAATCTCAAGTTCACCTTCGTCGCCATTGAATATTTCACAATGTGGATTGAGGCTAGGACAATCTCCACAATAACATCGAAGACCGCCCAAAAATTCTTCTGGCAAAACATTGTCTGCCGCTTTGGGGTCCCATCCGAACTCACAGTCGACAATGGCAAACAGTTCGACAGCCAAGACTTCAGGGAATTCTGTTGTTCCATCGGCACCTAGCCTATCTTCGCCTCTGTGTACCACCCACAATCCAACGGTGTTGTCGAGCGCACCAATGGCAAGATTTTTTAGCGCCATAAAGAAAAGGCTCCTTGACGACAAAAAGGTCAAATGGGCCGACCAATTACCGGAAGTTGTATGGGCTCTAAACACGACAGAGTGCCGAGCAACCGGGTTCACACCCTTCTGCCTAATGTATGGATCTGAGGCCATGACATCGCAAGAGTTAAAGGACGGGTCCCCCCGAACAAACAAATCAGTCGTCCCCGATGTCGACAAACCAACTTCCAAAGATCTCATCGATGGAGACTATGAAAAATATCAGGTTCAGACCAAGGCCTAGCGTGACAACACAGTCGTCCCAAGATAATTCAACGAAGGGGACCTCGTACTCGTAAGAACCACCCGGATAGAGTCCCGGGGCAAGCTAGAGCCAAAGTGGGAAGGTCCATACATAGTCAAGACGAAGGCATCCCCCAGTGCTTACAGGTTGGCAACGTCATTTGGCGAAGACTTAGAACATTCCTCGAACATCGATAATCTCTGGAAATTTTTTGTTTACGTCCCAAGGCCTACGCGCCTTTGTAATTCTTCAAACAATGCTATTCAGGCCCGCACTCTATTCCTCCCAGGGGTGAGGTTTTTAATGAGGCGCACCATGTAATGTACTAGTGAAAAGCCACTGCAAAAAATTCCAAGCATCATCACCATGTCGAAAAAGACCTCTCCGACGGCCTTCGGCATTCGACCGATACGAAGTCACCGTGACAGGTAGCATAGACTACCCTCGCTTGCGACAAATTCCGCGCAAAAGTCGCCTAAGGGTGCAGCCGGACAAGCACAATAAGTGCACGATACGAAGTATTTACTAAAAGACAAATCCACGCAAAAGTCGCCTAAGGGTGCAGCCGAACAAGCACAATAAGTGCACGATACGAAGTCTTTACTAAAAGACAAATCCACGCAAAAGCTGCCTAAGGGTGCAGCTAGACAAGCACAATAAGTGCACGATACAAAGTCTTTACTAAAAGTCAAACCCATGCAAAAGTCGCCTAAGGGTGCAGCTGGACAATCATAACAAGCACGAAGTCCCCATCTCATTCAACAACATCGCACTGGCAAGCGAAGGGTCACCGACCACATTAAACAAATAACAAACAATGTTGTCACAGATTACATACACACAATGAAGGGTCACCAACCACACCGCACAAATAAGTACAAATCGCATTTTGTTGCCCCTCCCTCTTTATTGCGAGCCGGGGGAGGGCAACGTTTTTACTCACTACCGCAAGACAAGAGTGAGGGCAGAAAACATGCTACATTGGCTCAGCCTTCGGGATAAGGCCCGCCTCCCGTAAATTAAACAACATCATTTTCAACTCATCACCCTCAAAAAGATTCCGCAGATCCCCCTCACCAATACTCGTCCCGAACGACGAGGATAACAAATCTCGTTGGCCACCCCTTCAGCGTTCGCGCAGAAGACTCCCGGAGCTCGGGCGAAGACATCGCCTCCCCGGGAACTGCGCAGGTGTCCAATAATTCCGCAGCAAAACATTCGGAAGCCCCCAACCCTTTGGCTGTTGTACCTAATTTCCTCTTCTTGGTGGCCACGCTCGGCGCTGCTCCCCGCAATGGGCCTTCGTCAACTGTCGCCATCGCCTTTTTCCCCTGGCTGACAGCAGCATTGGCGTCGTCATCCCCTGGGTAGCCGGCATATGGCAAACTGTTCAACTCAAAGACGCGGTTCAACCGAACGTTTGAACAGTGGATATCCCAACTCCTCAGGGTCTCCATCCTCGGAACATACTTTCCCACAATATTCCCTGCCTCGGCCTCCACTTCGCGCACAAATGCGGCTGAGTTCCAACCACGTAGATCCACAGCGAAGGCAGGACTTCGCACCAACCGGTCGCCCAGGGTCGGCATCCGCCGGGGGCACACTTCGCCCAGCACCCAGCCATGTGCCAAGGGCCACACCCCATACCCGATAAATTCCTCAACCAAATTGCACCCGTTACTCAAGCGGGCAGCATACCAAAGGCCCCCCTCGTCCTCATCATCTTTCGCCACCTCGAATTGAGGGAACGCCACATAACAATGTGAGCAAAGAATGGCTAGAGGCAGGCCAGGTAGGTCTTCGACATCACCAGGAGAAACATAGAACCAATAATCCCACTAGTTGCCCCACTTGTTCCTGGCGCAAGGGACTATCTCCACGACCTCCGCTGAAGTCTTTCCAGTCCTCGGCGTGAAGGTGCACGATCCAAATTGAGTAATCTTATTTCCTATATTCCTCTTCTGCCAATGCAGACAATAATTCTTGGTGAAGACCTCCACAGATGGCTGCCCGCTGTAAGAAGTAACCGCCTGTTGGGGCCATGCTTCGGTGCGCCGAAGGTCTTACACGAAGAAGCAGCTTCGGCTGAAGTTGTTCCCAGGAGATGGCCGAAGGTTCCCTTTCATGGAGCTTCGGCATTACAAACCGAGATAGAGATAGAATGACCTTTTTATCCATAGAGGTCTGAGTCAATGTTGTAAACTTTTGTAAGGGGCATAATTGTAATTCGTCACAGGCTGTGACCTGTGTCTATAAATAGAAGAACAGTACCCCTGTACTGTTCACGCGAACTTGGCATTTTGCTTTCGCATCACACTTGCACTTTTGCCTTCCTCAAGACCGAAGGTACATTTGTAATTTGAAGTCGTTTATATTCATTCATGATAATAAAATGGAGATGATTTTATGATAATATTTAAATGTTTATTTCATACCTCATGATTTGTATGAATACTTCGTCCCTTGTTATTATGCTCACGAAGGTACGTCCTTCGCAACCTTCGTCCGAAATTCTTTATATCCTGAAGGGATATAATGTTTTGGAGGACGAAGGACTTTAACACTTAACATTTTTTATGTTGCCTTGTTCTTAATTCTTAGCATTTGAGAACAAGCCCCCAACATTGGCGCCCACCTCCGGTGAACTCACTTCCACTTTTCTGAGCTGATGGCTTCGTTCAACAATCAAGCTGAAGCTGCTTCGGCTTCGAAGATGGTACTCCCGATAACAGGCGGTTCTTGCTCAGAGCCGGCTAACAAGAAGCAGAAGAAGGAGGCTCAGAGAAGGGTGCAGCATGTTGGAGTGCAGGGACCCTTCATCAAGTCAAAATGGTCCCACATTCCAATTACTTTCTCTCAGGAAGACCTTCAGCTTAAGGATTATCCTCACAATGATGCCATGGTTATCTCTTGCGTGATCAAAGGATTTCTGGTCCACAATGTCTTAGTTGATACAGGCAGTGCAGCTGATATTATATTTGCTAAGGCCTTCAGACAAATGCAAGAGCCCGAAGACAAGATCCATGATGCTACGCACCCTCTTTGTGGCTTCGGAGGGCGACAGATTGTAGCACTTGGGAAGATTACCATGCCGGTAACCTTCGGATTTGTTAACAACACAAGGACTGAGCAAATTGTGTTTGATATTGTTGATATAGAGTATCCTTACAATGCTATCATTGGCCGTGGTACTCTTAATGCCTTCGAAGCAATTCTTCACCCAGCTTATCTCTGCATGAAGATACCTTCGGACCAAGGGCCTATTGCTATTCATGGAAGCCAGGAAGCTGCTAGAAGGGCCGAAGGAAGCTGGACTGACTCCAAAGCAATCCATAACATAGATGGAGCTGAAGCTTGTGAACAGTACAAATTCAGAAGGGAGAAAGCAGCTTCAGCAGATCAACCGAAGCCTATGCTATTGTGTGAGGACATAGCAGAGCAGAAGGTGCTGTTGGGCTCGCAACTATCTGAAGACCAGGAGAAAACCTTGATAAGGTTTTTATTCAACAACAAAGATGTTTTTGCATGGTCAGCTAATGATCTCTGTGGAGTAAATCGGGATGTTATTGAACATTCGCTCAATGTTGACCCATCCTTCAGACCCCGAAAGCAGAGGCTTCGGAAGATGTCGGATGACAAGGCCGAAGGGGCTCGCAATGAAGTAAAAAGACTCCTCAGTGCAGGAGTTATCAGAGAAGTAAAGTATCCAGAGTGGCTAGCTAACACTGTTATGGTGAAGAAGGCCAATGGCAAGTGGAGAATGTGTATCGATTTCACAGATCTCAACAAGGCTTGTCCGAAGGATGAATTCCCGCTGCCAAGGATAGACTCTTTAGTCGATGCAGCAGCTTCTTCAGAGCTCATGAGTCTCCTGGACTGTTACTCAGGCTATCATCAAATCTGGATGAAGAAGGAAGATGAGCCGAAGACTAGCTTCATAACCCCAAGTGGCACATATTGCTATCTTCGGATGCCTGAGGGGCTCAAAAATGCTGGAGGAAGTTTCAGCAGAATGACAGCGAAGGTCCTCCAGTCTCAGATAGGCAGAAATGTGTTGACTTATGTCGATGACATCATTGTAAAAAGCACGAAGCAGGAAAATCATATTGCTGATTTGCAGGAGACCTTCGCCAGTTTCAGACAAGCTGGTCTGAAGCTGAATCCAGAAAAATGTGTCTTCGGAGTGAAGAAGGGGAAATTTCTTGGATGCTTGGTTTCAACAAAGGGAATCGAAGCTAATCCAAATAAAATCGAAGCTATACTTCGAATGGAGCCACCAACCACAAGAAAGGGGGCCCAAAGATTGACAGGAAGGCTGGCATCTCTCAACAGATTTATATCCAGATCAGCAGAAAGAAATTTACCATTCTTCGAGGTGCTGAAGTCAGCTGAAATCTTTCAATGGGGACCAAGTCAACAAAAAGCCTTCGAAGAGCTGAAGCAATATTTGATAGATCTAACAACATTAACTCCGCCAACACCAGGGGCTCCTCTGTTGTTATATGTGGCAGCTTCGCACTCAGCAGTAAGTGCGGCACTTGTCCAGGAGAAGCTTGATGGCCAAATCAAGAAGCAGGTTCCAGTATATTTTGTATCTGAAGTCCTTAGTGTATCAAAGAAAAATTATACAGAGCTGGAGAAGGTATTATATGCCGTTTTAATGGCATCCAGGAAGCTTCGGCATTATTTTCAGGCATACAACATTATTGTTCCTTCTTCGCAGCCGTTGAAGGATATCATGAGAAATAGAGAAGCTACTGGACGGATTGGAAATTGGGCTGCAGAGCTCAATGAATTTTACATTGATTATGTGCATAGATCCTCGATCCAGTCTCAAGCATTGGCAGATTTCATCGCCGACTGGACGCCAGGGGCTCAGGATGAAGAAGCAAATAAAGATGCCGAAGTGTGGACAGTGTTTTGTGATGGCTCTTGGGGAACCTTCGGAGCAGGTGCAGCTGCTGTGTTGGTCTCACCATCCAAGGTTAAAACTTGTTATGCAGCAAGACTTGACTTCAGCTGTACAAACAATATTACTGAGTACGAAGCCCTGCTCCTGGGCCTTCGGAAATTAAAGGCAATGGGAATCAGAAGGGCGATTCTTAAAACTGATTCCCAGGTTGTTTCGGGTCATATTGACAAAAGTTGCAAGGCTAAAGATCCGAAGCTTGAAAAATATCTAGACACGGTCCGAAGGATCGAAGCCTCCTTCGAAGGATTTTCTGTCAAGAATATCCCTCGAGGACAAAATGAGCATGCTGATTTGCTAGCCAAGTCTGCAGCACAGGGGCTGCCGTTACCTTCGGATGTGTTCTTCGAAACAATAAAGGCACCTTCAGTGGAGCTCCTTGAAAGAGCAGTCCTCAACATATCTCCTGTTTACAGCGAAGATTGGAGAACTGAAATAATCTCTTACCTTCAGGGTAAGTTCCTTTCAGATGACGAAGCCTACAATAAAAGAATAGAGGCAAGAGCTAGTCCGTATGTCATGATAGAAGGGGAATTATACAAACATGGAGTTTGCGCCCCGCTGCTCAAATGCTTGTCTAGAACCGAAGGTATAGAGTTAATGAAAGAAATACATGCAGGCCTGTGTGGATCCCACATCGGATCTAGGCCGTTACTTGGAAAAATTTTCCGCCAAGGGTTTTATTGGCCGAAGGCAGCTTCGGATGCAGCGGAGTTAGTTCAAAAGTGCGAAGGTTGTCAGAAATGTGCAAGAGATCAAAAGCAACCTTCGTCTTTGACACAGCTGATACAACCCATCTGGCCATTGCAAAGGTGGGGCCTTGACTTGTTGGGTCCATTACCACCGGCTCAAGGGAATCTAAAATATGTTATAGTGGCTGTGGAGTATTTTTCCAAGTGGATTGAGGCGAAGCCATTAGCCACAATAACTTCGGCCACTGTCCAAAAGTTTTTCTGGCAGAATATTGTCTGTCGCTTCGGGGTACCGAAGGCCATCACTGTAGACAATGGAACGCAGTTCGACTCCGAAGCTTTCAGAAATTTCTGTGATCAAATTGGAACGAAGATCCATTTTGCATCAGTCAGGCATCCGGAGTCGAATGGGCTCGTTGAAAGGGCCAACGGCATTATAATGACAGGAATAATGAAGTTAATCTTCAATCAACCCAGGGGAAAGTGGCCAGATCAGTTAACCAAAGTGGTGTGGAGCCACAATACAACAGCATCAAGGTCTACAGGCTTTACTCCATTCAAGTTATTGTTCGGAGACGAAGCAATAACTCCGGAAGAAGCTAAAGCTGGATCAATAAGAGTGGTAGCTTCGGCAGAATCAAGTCCTGAAGATGCCTGTTTTGTAGAAAAAGATGCTTTAGAAGGGATCAGGCTTCAAGCTGTGGAGAATATCAATAAATACCAGGCTGAAACAGTCAAATGGCGAGATAGAAAGGTCCGGCTAAAAAATATTGAGCCGGGACACTTGGTGCTTCGGAGAGTGGCCAACCCAGACACAGTGGGCAAATTACAGTTGAAATGGGAAGGACCTTTCTTAGTAGTATCTTCGTCAAGGCCTGGTTCGTACAGATTAAAGGACATGGACGGCAACGAAATTCCAAGATCTTGGAATGCGGATGAGCTTCGACGATATTATGTATAACTTGATGTAACTTTTTATGTTTTTCTTTTCTTTTTCATGGCACCCTTTTCCTTTCTAAAGGGGGAGAAAGGTTTTTAATGGGGCCATCATATGTAATTTCCTTTTTAGTTTTATAAGAGCAAAATCCCCCAAAGAATGTAAATGTAAAAGCTGAGAACGCACCATCGAGTGCCGAAACTGAAAAAGAGAAAAAGCTCCAAAGACGTCCCTAAGGGGATGCAGAGCTCACAGCGAAAAGTCAACGCTGATTCCGCCGAAAGTAAAAGGCGAAGAAGCTCCAAAGACGTCCCTGAGGGGATGCAGAGCTTACAGCGAAAAGTCAACGCTGATACCGCCTAAGTAAAAGGCGAAGAAGCTCCAAAGTCGTTCCTAAGGGAATGCAGAGCTGATGTGTGGTTGTTTCTAAGGAAATAATGGCTGAGAGTGTGGCTTCGGATATATGTTTTGGACATTCATTCGCACATTACATTACATCATAGCATTTGCATTCATAAGCATTCATTCATAGCATTTGTGTTCCTAAGTGGTTGCTTCGGCAAAAAGAAGAAGCGGTCTTTTATGCTTCGTTATGTACAAAAAAGAAAAGCTTCGGCAAAAAGAAGAAGTGGTCTTTTATGCTTCGTTATGTACAAAAAAGAAAAGCTTCGGCAAAAAGAAGAAGTGGTCTTCTATGCTTCGTTGTGTACGAAAAGAAGGGAAGGTGTTTTTTCGCCTTCGGCTCAAAATACTAATTTCGTCCACATCAAAGCGCCTCAATAGAAGGGTAAGAATATATTACAAGGTATGTACAAAGTTCCTTGAGAACAGTTTAATTGTATTTACAAAAGTTGTTACAAAAGTCTCCTGAGTTCTTTCTATAGTATACTTCTACTGATCTTCGCTAAGCTTCAGCTTCGGCAGCATATTTTAAGCATCATCTTCAGCTTCGTCATCCTACATGAATCAAGGTATCGCGAGTAAAAATCAAGTGTGAAGGAGAAGGTAAGTACAAAGTATGATTTCTTACTGGATCAAGATGACTTCGAGCTTCGTCTCCGGCCTTCTCTCGCCCGCCTTTTGTCCATATCATTTTTATAAATCTATTTGAGATGCTTCGGGCGAGGTCAGGAATATCGTCCAGAATTGATGGAGACAGGGTGAAGTTGGGCCTGTTGACGATTTTTCCATGCTCGCAGCCGGCCTTCAGGAACGCTGCAGCGGTACCCCGAGAAGCTACCCAGGCACAGAAGTCACCGTGCCCGGCTATAACTTCGTCAAGTTCTTCAATTTCAGCTTCAATATGATCGAAGGCTTTTGGTAAATTTTCAGCTGAAGGGTTAAACTTCCCGCTGCTGGCTCCAACTGAGTAAAAGATCTTTTTTAATTGTTCAATACAGTTATTGCTAAATTTCAAGCACTTGTCTTGAAGGCTTGTTAATGATTTCTTCAAGTCTGAGTTGGTCTGGACTTCGGCTTCAAGTTTTGAATTAAGCTCTAGCTTCTCTTGTTCAAATTGTTTTGATTGGCAGATAAGCTTCGAATTCAATTCTGATACTTTAGCTTCAGTCTCTGCCAGCAAGCCTTCAGTTGTTTGGAGTTCAAAGTCTTTCTTCTCAATAATGGCTGACTGCTCTTTTATCTTGCTCTCTAGATTTTCAATTATAGCTTCGTGTTTTTTATCCTCTAGATCTTGTTGCATCTTCAGAGCTTTGCTCAGTAACATGCTCTGCACAGAAACAACTTTCGTTAGTAACATTTTCATTATTAAAAGCAATAAAAGCCAGAAAAAAGGTTGTTTACCTTGAAATTGGAATAAAATAAGCTGCCGACGATATGTTGTCGTCGGTAGCGGCTGATATCTGTTTCTAGCTTCGGAAAACCGATACTCTTTGATAGAGTACCGATGACCTTAGCCCCAGTTTGATCACGAATGCAGCCCAATTTTTCATCATCAATGCCTCCAAATAGAAGAGCTCCTGGCTTGTATCCGCAAGATTTGGCATATTCCTTAAGCTCTTCTATTTCGGCCTTCGACAGTTTTTGCCCAACTAAATTTTGAAATGTGTAGGCTTCGTCGTCCGAAGTGTCTTCGGCTATTTCTTTCCCCTTCATAGGCACTGTGGCCATGGTTTCTTCAGCAGCGGTGGCAGCTTCTTCTGCAGCCATGTCTTGCAAAATTTTGTTGATGTCCTCAATGGTAGTTTCTAAGTTCACATCTTCGGCTGTAGCGGCTTCGGTAGCCGCGACCTCCGAAGGTGCGACTTCGACGTTTGTTGTGCCCTCAACAGCTGGTGTTTTCTGAATTGACGCCCTCAGTGGCGTCTTGTCGATAACTTCAGTCACTGCAATAATTCTTTGTCTTTTTGTTTTTGTTATCTTCTTCGATTTTTCGGGTTCCTCCACCTTTCGAAAAAGCTTCGTCAGTTGAGGCCTTAATGGACTTAGCTTCATGGGCAGGGTTTCAGTCATTACCTTTAAGATTTCCTCCACGTCGCTGGTAGAAGGTGGTGCGGGGGTCCCCTCTTCATCGGATAATTTTCGCTTTGGAGTTGATATTTTTCTCTTCTTGGGAATTTTCTTCTCTTTTGGTGGTTTTTCTTCATCCTTGTTCAAAGTTTCGGCCACTCTTTTCCTTTTTGGCCCTCAGCACCCTTGTTCAACCGTTCATAGTCAGGGTACTCGAAGCCCAGGGCATCAAGCACTCTGTTCAGCCTTCGCTTCGGACGGGTGCCGAAGGCCGCGGTCATCAGTTGATCTTCTTTTTTGGAATAATTCCCAAGAATTTCATTGCACATCACCTCAACTGTGTCCAGCCACTCTTGGCAAGGCTTTTTAAAGTATTTCTTGAATTTGAAGTGATAAGGAAGCCGGACAAGTTCCCCCTTCTTCTTCTCTCCCTCTAGCTTTGGCATTTCCCATTCTTTCAGAGTAGGGAAGACTCTGAACGCCAAGAATTCTTGAACCAGATCCCTGGTACCGATATGCTCTGAAATAATTTCAAACTCACCCAGTGCAGCCCAGGTGGGACCCTCCAATTTCATGTGGCATCGCGGCCTTGTTTCTCCGAAGATTAAATCAAGAGGGCTTTGTACCAATTTTTCTTCGTCTTCGTCAACTTTCACATAAAACCACTCAGATTTCCAGCCTGCTGGCCATTTGCTTCGGTAGCTGATAACAGGACACTTTGTTGTCTTCCGGTAGGCAAAATTGTAGCAACCGAAGTTATCATGTAGCCCATCTTTTCTGGCCTTTGTTTGGTAATGTAACTCATGAACTTGACAAAAACTGTCGGCAAACGGTTCCACAGCTTGGCTTCGAAGGGCCCAGATATAAACATTAAGCCTAACGATAGCGTTAGGAGTCAATTGATGAAAGTAAATACCAAACTTTTTCAATACATCTGCAATAATTCCATGAAGAGGGAATCTCAGCCCAGCTTTTAAAAAGCTCTTGAAAATGACAATCTCGTCCTTCTCTGGCTTCGGGGTAGTTTCTTCTCCCCCGAAGCGAAGTAGCTTCTTCTGATTTTCACTAAAATAACCTGCTTTCACCATCTTGGAAAGATCAGCCTTTGAAACAGTCGATTTCCCGAAGTCCAAGTGACTGGGCTTGCTGGGCATGGCAATGCGATAGTCATCTTCGGGATCAGTTTCTTCAATGTTCTCTTCTTCCCCTTCGGCAATTGTTGGGTCTGCTTCAGCAGCGGGCATTTCTTCCACAGTCACCAGTCCGGAGCGCTGCATTGCTTCGGAGATGGGCACAGTATTCGAACCTTCGGCTTCGTCTCCTTCACGTTCAACTCTGGCAGTAGATCGCACTCTGGCCATATGATTCTGAGTTTGGGGAAGTTAGATACTTTTTTCTTTTTCCTTTTCTCCCGAAGCTTTTCTTTCTGACGAAGCAGACTTCGAGATGGACCTTCGTTCGATTCTGAGAATCAAGCTTCGGCTATAGTTAAAAATTTTGGCAGCAAAACAGTGCAAATAGCAATGAATGTTGTGGTAACTTCACACCTACTCGTCTGTTTATATAGTGCTGCAGGTAAGAAGGCGAAGCGGCAGGATTTTTACACCAGGCGGGCAGTCACTTGTACTCGCTGCGCAGTGGACCGCAAAGATCAAACAGTAACTCTGCAAGGTGGGACTGACACGAGCTCGGGAATCGAATCGTTTCTCGGCAACGAGCTCAGGGAAGGTGTTTTTTGGACCTTCGGCTTCCCGAAGCTTAAGAGGCATTTTTCACAGATCAAGCTCGTTACGAAAAACGATCTAGCACCGCGAAAGGGGCTACTGTTGGGGCCATGCTTCGGTGCGCCGAAGGTCTTACACGAAGAAGCAGCTTCGGCTGAAGTTGTTCCCAGGAGATGGCCGAAGGTTCCCTTTCATGGAGCTTCGGCATTACAAACCGACATAGAGATAGAATGACCTTTTTATCCATAGAGGTCTGAGTCAATGTTGTAAACTTTTGTAAGGGGCATAATTGTAATTCGTCACAGGCTGTGACCTGTGTCTATAAATAGATGAACAGTACCCCTGTACTGTTCACGCGAACTTGGCATTTTGCTTTCGCATCACACTTGCACTTTTGCCTTCCTCAAGACCGAAGGTACATTTGTAATTTGAGTCGTTTATATTCATTCATGATAATAAAATGGAGATGATTTTATGATAATATTTAAATGTTTATTTCATACCTCATGATTTGTATGAATACTTCGTCCCTTGTTATTATGCTCACGAAGGTACGTCCTTCGCAACCTTCGTCCGAAATTCTTTATATCCTGAAGGGATATAATGTTTTGGAGGACGAAGGACTTTAACACTTAACATTTTCTATGTTGCCTTGTTCTTAATTCTTAGAATTTGAGAACAAGCCCCCAACACCGCCCAAACATACTTCGTCAGCACAACCACGACGTTAGGCGTCAACTAGTGAACCTGCACTTTGAACCTTTTCAACACCTCCGCCACGAAGCGATGTGCCGGGAGGCAAAGGCCGGCGACGAAAAAGGACTCGAAAACAACTAACTCGCCTTCAGGCTCGGGGATCTCCTCTGCACCCGGCACCCGCCCGACACCGTCACCAAAGTACCGAAGCCGCTGCATCTCTAGCATGCAGACCGAGGAAATCCTCGAGGTGCCGAACTCTATGGTATGGCCAGGATGCAACTCCATCACCGCCAAATCGCTCAAAGTATCCTCGAACGATGGCGCAACCGATGATGCACTCGCAGCAGATGAAGAAGAAGGCATTGGAACATACCGTCGGCGGCGGCGCGCGGTCTGCTTGATGCGGGCCAGAATTCCGAAGCGGGAGAGCAAGGAGGGCATGCGAGCAGTTCAGGAAAGCTAGGGTTTCTACAGCGCGAGCGGAAGACAGGACTAGGCCGGTTGCAGTCACCTTTTTATGGGCAGGACGCGACGCCTCGAGAAACACACAGTCCAACCGTAACACGTCCATCAACGGTCACATTTCAAAAAACCCCGTGGGACCACTTTGAGCGAGGGCAGCGTCTTCACCATCTAGCGACATCTTCGGCACCAGCTGACTTAGTCGAACTGGTCCCTCGGAGGGCAATGTTGGGGCGAAGGCAAACACGCTACTCTTCGCTCTATGCCTTTGTCTCCTCATCACTCTAACGAAGGCTGCATCCACAACATGCCAGAACAAGCCGAGGGTGCGACCCAGACGGAGACAGGTGTGACCCCCTTTGCTCTGGTGTCACAGACGAAGGCCCCGCATGATGTCTACAGACCTCCCGCGTCCCCACCGCTGGGGAAGGCCCATGTGTGATTCGACCCATAGTGATGGGCCCCGCGAGGTCAGGTCTGATTAGTGCCGTGTCTGTAATAGGGTTTACCTTAATGACTGTCTGTAACCTCCCCTCATGGGAATATTCTGGAGATAAACCGGGTACTCGAGGGTATAAACGTCTTTGATAGGGACAGGCGGCCCCTCAAGTACCTATAAATACCCCCGTACAGTGCCCTCACTCGAGAGATTAACAAAGCTTTTGGCATTCCGTGCTAAACTTTGCAAACACACTTTCCACTCCCTTGTTGGATCAATTTTCCCTGGTAGGCAAAACACCAACAATTAGATTGCAACCTCACTGACGGAGAGTACGTGCTCATTCTCCAGCAAGGAGCTATCCACGAGGAAGTCAGGAGCCAGCTCCCGAGCCTGCCATAGAGGATCTCCCCGCAGCCCTAGCATTTGTAGGCAAGCCCTGGTTTTATGCATAACCAATTTATATATGCTACTTTACTACACTTAATGTTTGTAGGCTTGTAATGTGCACTTAAGTGTAGGAGTTGCTTGAAACCCTTAGTCGCATGAACTCAGGATTCTTTTTTGAGATGGATACTAGTATGCTAGGTCGAATAGCTGCATTGCTAATTAGGATCTCGGTAGAAGTCGAGTGATTTTTCTAGCACTCGCGCGAGGTGAGGCATTGATTGTATACATCTTGATAAAATGATCTATGATGGTCTATGGACTTGGATCCAGGGTGGATGCCTTGTCCATGAGACGGAAATGGAATTAAGGATTAATGTGTGGATACCTGAGTCAAGCATTTGAAAGTACTAAACACATGTCGGGAAATATGGTAACCGGTAAACCTAGTACCTGAGTGAAGCCGGGCGTGGACTTTCCTCTTCACTCGTCCTGAGACTGAGTCTCCCATGCTAGCTATGGTGGGTACAAGTGCAGTCACTGCATGGTGGCAACCGGGGACAGTAGAACATTGTATGCCAAGGCGGTGAGCCCTGGCCGCGAACGGGGAATCGATGGGGACGGTTGATGTGTGCGGGGACGGAGTGCCCCTACATGTCGTGTGTTTAGGTTTACCTTGCAAGGTTAAAAACTTGATTCGAATCGTCTGCTTCTCGCAGCTAATGAGACTGCTTGACCCCTTGTACTGCATTGAGTAAGAAGTGGAGTGAGGTTTTACTTGAGATAACTTGTTGATTGTATTAAATGATTGTTACCATGTATGCTTAGAAAGGAGCCAACCTAGCTAAATTAATGATGCTAGAATTGGAAAAGCTAAAATTTATTTTAGACTTAGCTAGTGCTTTTGGCAAACCAAACCCCTCAGCCAAACAACTGCATGGTCTAGAGGTAGAGGACTAGATTCCTCACACCGGGTAAGTCTAGTTGAGTATTAGCATACTCAGCCTTGCTTGTGACACAATTTTTGCAGGTACGCTACAAGACATGGTTGATGGTGTGACTTGGCCTTCCACCCTGCCACCGGGTTGGACGGTCGAGTGGGATGCTGCTCCGGCAGAAGAGGATCAGGAGAAGTAGTCTCATTAGCCTTGCCCTATTACTCGGCATTCGACGTTACCAATTATCTTCTCCACTTTATGACGAACTTGTTCCCTTACATTTAAAACTCCGATTGATGTAATAACTCTAGTACTTTAAATTGTTGTTTCATGCTTTATTGTATTCCCTCTGTGACTCACCTTCGAGTGAGCTAGTGGTATTCGATCATGGGAAGTGGCTTTATCAGACTAGATCTGAGGGACTGATGGGTTATTCCAATTTAAGTGTGTTGCTGCCTCTATGGCGTGACTTGGACACTTAAGCTGGAATAATTCGAGTGGTTCCGCCACAGCTGGTATCGGAGCGAATACCACCACGAAGAAATCAATAAGTCGTGAATGCCAACTTTTCAAAAATAAAAATTTCTTAGAAACCGGTATTGGAATCGTCAGGACTAGAACGCTAGACCTAGAACGAAAGGCCTTAGAAATAGTGGGGAAAAATAGGTGGCTAATTAAATAGGCTATATGGGCCAATCTTAGGATTGCAAGGATGCCCTAAAAGCACCCTTCTGATCGGTGAGGAGACGTTCTTTCCAGCATGCATGCATCATAAAACATGAAAAGATTAGAAATTTAAGGAAAATGCATCCGAGTGTGAATGTAGCAAATAGGGTTAATAATAAATAACATAAGGAGTAGAATCAAATCTAACCCACCTCTTTTCAACAACCTAGGCACATGTTTTTTTCCTTTCCACTACCGTAACGTTTACGTCTAATCCTCTTTCCACAGATGACTTCATCCACCCCCGCCAACGGAGGAGACACTCGTTTCAGTTCCGATTTTCTTTCCCACGAGGGTTCCCTTCCATCTTGTGGGAGGTGCTCAGCTCCGTCGGTTACCCTACACCCCCTTTGTACACGGTGCTGCTATACGAGGAGCATCGGGTGCCACGTTGCCGAGTCTGGCTGACTCTGGAGGCTCACCCCCTACAGCCGGATTGGCGTTCCCTTGACTCCGAGACTATTGGATTCAGGTCGGACGACACCACCGAGGCTGCAGCTATGAAGACCCTGACGAATTTCTGCAGCTACCATCCCTTGGAGATGGTAATGCACCTACTGGGACTCTTCCCCGCTGAGAAGAGGGATGACCCCATGTGGTGCAACCGTGTGAGCCATGTGAAAGACATGTGGGCACTTAAGCTGGAATAATTCGGGCGGTTCCGCCACAGAGGGTCTCCTATGATCGCAACGCTAGGAGGCAAGGTTGCAACAAATCAATTAAATCAAAGTGTGCCTATTCGGTTGGGAAGCAACATTGTCAAAACCACCCTCCTTATTCTAGCGATGGATAATGTGGATATTATTTTGGGTGCCAATTGGATGACCCTGCACCAAGTGGTGCTAGATGTAGCCAACCGCATCATTGAAATCCAATCCCCAATCTGTGGAAGATTCACCTTATTTCTGCCCAGCCAAGAAATCACTTGGTCTAATGCTTTTGCTATGATAGAGTTACCCTTGAAGAAAATTCTAGTGGTCTGTGAGTATGCAGATGTTTTTCCGTACGAGTTGCCAGGAATGCCACCAGACGGGGATATTGGATTCACCATCAAATTGCAACCGGGAACGACACCTATTTCCAAAAGGCCCTACCGGATGCCACCCGCTGAATTGGCAGAATTGAAGAAACAGCTGTAAGAGTTGTTGGACAAGGGTTTCATCCGCCCAAGTACTTCACCTTGGGGATGTCTAGCCTTGTTCGTGAAGAAGAAGGATGAAAGCTTGAGACTGTGTATAGATTACTGCCCACTCAATGCGGTGACTATCAAAAAGAAGTATCCTTTGCCTCGTATTGATGTTCTTTTCGACCAATTGGTCGGAGCCAAAGTGTTTTCCAAAATAGACCTTCGCTCCGACTATCATCAAATCAAGATACGAGCAAGTGATATTCCAAAGACTTCCTTCTCAACCAGATATGGGCTGTATGAGTATTTGGTGATGTCGTTTGGGTTAACTAATGCGCCAGCATACTTCATGTATCTGATGAATTCAGTCTTCATGCCTGAATTGTACAAGTTCATGGTGGTTTTCATTGACGATATCTTGGTGTACTCAAGGAATGAAGAAGAGCATGCCGGTCATTTGCATATAGTGCTCCAACGTCTAAGAGAACACCGTCTTTATGCCAAACTGTCTAAAGGTGATTTCAGGCTAAAGAGATTAAATTCTTGGGTCACACTATCTCTCAAGATGGCATAGATGTTGATCCAGATAAGGTGCAAGAATTAATGAATTGGAAGCCGCCCACAACTGTCCGCCAGATTCGAAGTTTTCTAGGATTGGCCGGGTATTATCGACGATTCATTCCAGACTTCTCTCGAATTACGAAGCCCATGACTTAATTGTTGAAGAAGGGAGCAAAATTCGAATGGGTCAGAAGTGCGAAGATGCTTTCCACACCTTGAGGCAGCATCTGACCATAGCCCCCTGTGTTAGTGCAGCCTGACAACAACAAGCCATTTGATGTGTATTGTGATGCCTCTGGCACTGGACTGGGTTGTGTTTTGATGCAAGACAACCGAGTCATTGCCTACGCATCAAGAGCACGCAGGACTCATGAGCAGAATTACCCCACTCATAACTTAGAGTTGGCAGCCGTGGTTCATGCATTAAAAATGTGGAGGCACTACTTGATAGGAACCCACTACAACATCTATACAGATCATAAGAGCCTCAAGTACATCTTTTCTCAGGCAGATGTCAACAAGAGACAGAGAAGATGACTAAAATTGATCAAGGACTACGACTTGGAAGTACACTACACCAGGGAAAAGCTAATGTGGTAGCTAATGCCTTAAGTCGAAAGTCGCAATGCAACTGTATGATGATGGATTCTCGCATCAATACCCTGTGTGACGAGTTGAGCAAGATGAGGATCGAAGTGATTCCTTCGGGTACCTTGTCTCACATCTCCATGGAGCCAACTTTGCAAGACCATATAATTATGGCCCAACTCAGTGACAAGGGAATGCAAATCATTAAGGAGAATCTTCATCAGAAAGTGGAGAAGTATAAGTGTTTTTGCCAAGATAGCAAGGGGATACTATAGTTTGAAGACAAATTGGTGGTTCCTAAGAATAAAGACCTTAAGAAGAAAATCTTGGATGAGGCTCATCTCTCCAAATTCTCCATGCACCCGCGAAGCGCCAAGATGTACCATGATCTGAAGCCCCTATATTGGTGTACCAGAATGAAGAGGGAAATAGCCTAATATGTATTAGAATGTGACACATGTCAGAGGATAAAGGCAAGCCACTTAAAATCAGTTGGTGCCTTGCAACCCCTATCAATACCTTCATGGAATTGGGATGACATCAGCATGGATTTCATTGTGGGTCTGCCCAACACCTCTCAGCATCATGATTCAATTTGGGTCATTGTGAACCGATTGACGAAAGTGGCACATTTTCTTCCAGTGCATACCACCGATAATGCTCAGAAGTATGCAGAATTGTATATTGACCGAATCGTGTGTTTGCACGGGTTACCCCGGACAATTGTCTCTGACTGAGGAGCCCAATTCGTGGCCAATTTCTAGGAGCAATTGCAAGAGTCCTTGGGAACTAAGCTAATAAGAAGTTCATCTTACCACCCTAAACAGATGGTTAGACCGAGAGGGTAAATCAAATTCTTGAAGATATGCTAAGGGCTTGTGCGATCGATTGCGGCAAGGACTGGGATAAGTACCTCTCATTGGCAGAGTTTTCTTATAACAACAATTATCAATCCAGCCTAAAGATGGCACCCTTCGAAGCCCTATATGGAAGGAGGTGTCGAACACCCCTCAACTGGTCTCAGCCTAGAGAAAGAGAAATCTTTGGACCTAACCTAGTGATTGAAGCCGAAAGGAAAGTCAAATTGATCAGGAAGAATCTAGAAGCTGCTCAGGCCAGGCGGAAGAGCTACCATGATAAGAGAAGAAAACCCCTCCAGTTTGAAGTAGGAGATTTCGTATATCTGAAAGTATCACCCACAAAAGGAGTGCAAAGGTTTGGGATCAAAGGCAAGTTAGCCCATCGCTACATTGGACCTTATGAAATCATGGAAGCATGTGGACCCATGGCATACAAATTGAAGCTACATCCGAAAATGTCTGCCATCCATAATGTGTTCCATGTGTCCCAATTGAAGAAGTGTGTTCGTTTGCCAACCGAGGTTATAGCAGAACCAGAAGTGGAGATAGAGCTAGATCTATCATATCAAGAGTACCCTTCCAAGGTTCTAGATTGCAAGGAAAGATCAACTCATGCGAAGTCGAACAAAATGTATAAGATCCAATGGAGCAATCACTCAGAGGAAGAAGCTACTTGGGAGACTGAGGAATTTCTACGATCGAACTACCCTGATTGTCTACCTAAGGGAATCGGTACGTAACCATGCCCTAGCCCCTCCCCCTGCCCTTTGAATCCAAATATTAGAAAGATGATCTTAACATAAACTGAGTAAGCTATAAAACTAACTCAAGAAGGACTTCCTTCTGAAGTTGCAAAATGGATGACATTCGAAGAGCAGTTTACTAAAGAACCTCAATAAACAAATCCACACCTTGCAAGCAAGCCATAACCTTCTCTTCACCCCGGAGGACTCTGACCCAAATCTCGGGATGTGATTTCTTTAAGGGGGGAAGGCTGTAACACCCCAGTGTTACTTGGGGTTTTTCCCAGTACCCAACTTGTGACCATTATCACATGTGGCCCTAATGACGCAAGAGACACCTAAACTTAAGGGATTAAAGCCCAAGTTAAGTCTTTTTCAGCTTAAGAATCATACACTAAGCACATCATGCACCTCAAGTGAGAAAATCATTCAAAACCCTAACACTATTCAAATTGGTCATTTGAGCACAAAAAGGGAATTAGAGAAAAGACTTGGAAAAATACAAAATCTTAATATGAACCAATTAACAAAGTTATAGTGCATTAAATAAACTACAAAATGTAGTAAGGAAGATTGATCATTTGGATTTTTCAAAATTCCCAAAATAGCCCATGAAGTAAAGCCTCTATGGAAAAATTCAGAAAATTCAGAATCTGAATTTCGACCTCTTCCCAAAGATCAATTGTGTTCTCTGTTTTTCAAAACTCAAATCCACAAAGTCCAAATATCAAAGTGGCACCAAACTACCTTGAACACACCCTGGTGAAGTTTGAGAAATTTTGTCGGGACTCGGCCGTGAGATACTGACATATTGGTAACGCGACAACTCTCTGTGCATGACCCAAAACCACTCGACTTCCACACACAAACGACAAAGCTACGTCGGGGGGAACATATCTTGTACAATGATCATGCCCAAATATGCGAAGATTTGAAACCTATGGGCATTTGAACTCGGGCAGAAGCAAAGAGCCACGTGCTCGACGCCGTGTCAGGCCTGCGGAGCACAGACTAGCCGCGGCAGCGTGCGCCCCCGCGCGTGGTCGCCCCTCCCCGTGCGCCTGTGCCTCGCCCCGTCTATAAGTACGCCCACGGTCGTGCTCCCTCGCATGCCTTCACTCTCGTCCAAGCCAGAGATCACAGGAGATAGCCATAGAGAGCGAGCGCCACCGCCCCCCAAGCTACTCGAGCTTCGGCCACCGTCGCTAGCCCACCCTAGCCACCCCCAGTCCACGATTTTGGCTCAGCTAGCTTCGCTAGAGACCCGTGAAGCTCCCCAAGCCCTCAGACCCAGCAGAGCCTCACCGAAGGACCCGAATCGCCTCGCCGGACTTCTTCCGCTCACCAGCGAACATGGACCGGGTAAGTCTCTACGCCATTCTCAAATTCCTTCCGTGTACCGCCTCTGCGCCACCCGGTCAAGCCTCCCAAGACAACTAATTGAACTGTCTCGCCATAAGCAGGCCGGAATACTCGTCGCCGATGAACTCCCTCGCCTGCGCACGTGGACCAGCCCACCTCCGGTCACCACCGCCGGCGACCCACACCTCGACGTGACCGCCAGAGACCCCCGGACCTCACCTGACCCTTCGCTGGACCTCTACCGTCGTCAGTAAGCCGCGCCACTGCTTTTTCTTCTTCAGTTACTGTTTAGGCGAGGGAGGAGTGCAGGTTAGAGAGGGTAAAAGGACAGGGGGTTAAGTGTTAAGTCAGTGACACATGAATAGTTCTCCAGGGGCACGGTTTAAACGACTCGGATAAGAATAAGTCCAGGGACCCGATGCAAAGTCGTTTTCCTTTAAACTTTTATGTTTATTCTTTTCCAAATGAACAGGGAACTTGAAAAATTCATAACTTGAGTTATGTTCAACCAAATTTGGTAAAACAAATTTTGCTAGGACCTACATATTATAAACTATCAAGCAAAAATAGTGAACCCCATGGTTCCTGCAATACTTTCTAGAGTTTTGATTTAAATTAGGAAAATACCCAAACCTTAATCCAGAGAAAAATAGGAATACTTCTATACTAGGCTGAAGAAAATTTGTAGAGATACATACCCAACATACACACTGTTTAAAAATACTAAGCACCCCAGTATACAAGAATAAATCAAGAATGTCCATTAAAAACTATTTCTGCCCAAACGTTAGAAAAATAAGAAAGGTGTTGGTCACTTGTTCTCAAAAGCTATAAATCAAGAACAAGGCAACACAAATTAATGTTAATGTTTAAAGACCTTCGTCCTTCATGACATGATCTCCCTTGGGATATCATGATCTTCGAACGAAGGTCCTAAAGGGCATACCTTCATCATTTCAATATGCAAAGATATAAACAAGGACATGTGAAATGCAGAAATAATATGAATAATCATTTCAAATCATTAGATTATTCATATTATCATCATATAATCATGAACAAACATCAATGATGTTTAAATTACATCGGTACCTTCGACTTGACAGAAGGCAAAATTCCTGAAGTGACGCATGAGCGATTACAAGTCAGCGTGAACAGTACGGTGTTACTGTTCATCTATTCATAGGCACTGGACGTAGCCTGGGCAAAATTACATTAATCTCCGTGACATTTTTTACTATCCAAAAGGTAAGCTGTCGAGGACTAAGCAGTCTTTTCTCCTTTAAGTCGGTTTCATTCTCCATTACCATCCTTGTGCCAAGCCGAAGCTTCTCCATCCACAGCTTCAAAACTGGTTCACCCTTCTCCCAGATTGCGCCTTTCATATCATGCACTTCTTCATCTCAAAGCCAAAGCTTCCTGTGACAGTACACTACACTGGAAAACATGTTAGTTGTGTTTTTGAGGACCTTCAAAAGAGGAAGGCCCCCAACAGTAGCCCCTCGTAGTATTAATTTGTTTTTGTGTCTAACAAATTCAGACTGCGACGTGAATGGAGGCCTTTAGCCGAAGGTCCAAAAAAACACCTTCCCTTCGCTAGAATAGCGAAAGTCAGTGACATGCAGGGCCCACCAAGTTGCAATGCACTAGGTATATAAATAGGAACCCAGAGCGACAGCATTTTGCTGCATCATTTCAATCGCTTGTGCTATTTTCTCAAATTTTAATTTCCTTGTTGTCAGTTCTCGCTTGATTTGCGAGCTTCGTGATATACACAAGTGCTCGCTAGATGTCTGAAGAGAAGAAGATGTCTGCAGAGAAGAAGGTTGTGGACCCTGCTCTAGCTGGGTTTTACGAAGCTATGGAAAAACAAACACAGAGAAGATTACAAACGAAATACTAGCTGATTTGTCTGAAGATTCTGACGATAGCGATAACTATGATGTGTAAAGTGGGAATGAAGATGCCGAAGATCAGCCCTGGCGGCCAAGCCATACCATCTTCGGAAAGTCGTCCATCAAACAGAGTTAGATTGATGCCATGAAGGGAAGGTATTTTCGTGATATGTCTATTGTGAGAGTTGGAGGGGATAGCGCCGCCCTTGCACCCGAAGAAGATGAGGTTGTTGTTTACAGAAGCTTTATGAGGCGGGTCTTTGGTTCCCATTGAGCAAATTTTTGGTTGATGTTTTGAAGACATTTGAGATCCTTCTTCATCAAATTTCTCCTGAAGTTATAATCAGAATGGGTATTTTTGTTTGGGCCATGAAAGCCAAGGGCTGGAACCGAGCGCAAAGTGCTTCTGCAACATGCACGAACTACTGTACGAGACGAAGGCCACTGGCAAAGAGCAGTATCACAACAACTTCGGTTGTTATGGCTTCGTTCCTCGTTCTGATGTAAGTTATCTAGTTCCAACATTTCGGAAAAGGTGGCCCGGGGCCTAGATGGAGGAATGGTTTTATGTTAAGAATAACCAGATTGAAAGGGAAGACATAAAAGGGATTATCCAACGCCCCATCTGGTCTCGCTTTAGCCTTAGAAGGCCGTCTACTGTGCTTAGAAATGATACCGAAGCATGTCAGAAGGCTTTCAATAATGTTTGTGCCTTCATTGGCACAAGAGGCCTAGTTCACGAACACATATCCTACAGGGTGTGGCTACTTGTGGATAAATGGGAGATGCCCAAGGAGACTGCTGCCGGGTCCAGCCAAGGTGGTTTGGTTTACTAGAAATACACCTTCAGATACAGAGACCAGTTTGACAAACCAAATGACGACTGGCTGAAATTTGTTGAGGCGACTATCAATGAGTTACTTGGAGCGTACACAAGAGCCGAAGATGATGCCTTTACCTTAGCCTTTGGAGGGCGAGGCAAGGAAAGGTTGAACAGAGTTTTTGAAGTTATTGGCTTCGTGTACCCAGACTACATTTACCCCTCGCGAAAGCAGGGAAAGAAAAGGAAAACTGCCGCCTCGGCCATCTCTGTTGTGCCGAAGGGCAAGAAGATCAAGGTCTTGACCCATCAGCCAAGATACATTGAAATGACCACAGTGTCGAAACTTGGTTAAGGAACATCTTCCACTGTCAAAGCAGAACAAGCTGCTCCTGCCGGTCGGAGCGCCGAAGAATCGGCTGTAGCACCGAAGGTTTCTACAACTGGATCGGTCGAAGTGCCGATACAAACTGCCGAAGCTGAAGGAAAGACGGCCGAGAAGCCAGATCGAGAGGAAATGACAGGACCACCGGAGCCAGAATTGTCGAAGGTGGAAACAACTCCTGTAATAACTCCCAAGAGGAGGAGAATGGCAAGCGTGCTGGACGCTGTCATGGAGTTGACAAGGGCATTGACTCCTGCCCCTACAAAAAAGGTTACCAAAACTGTTATGGCTCGTGTTGAAACCGAAGTTGGGCCCTCAGCGCCCGCCGAGGCAAAGTCTGCTGCAACTGAGCAAAGATCTGAGAAAGAATCTCTAGATAATAGCATGGCTCTGGAGAAGAAGGATGCGCCCGAAAAAGCTAAATCTCCTATTCCCGAAGCACTGTCCGAAGATCTTGACTTTATTATTTGACATGCTTCGGGAAAAAGTTATCTGAAGAAGAAATCATGGAAGCCAAACACTACGCTCGGGAACTGAAATATCCGAAGGGGGCCTTGGTGTACAATGGCACAGACGAAGATGATTTCCTATACTGTCTCCCAGACAACAAGGAATTATCCGTCTGTCGGGAGATGGCCAAAAATATGGGATTTTCCAAGCTTGAAGCTGGCCTCTCCACCATGTCAAAAAATGACCTCGTGGACAGCCTTGCGTACAATAGTCTGAAGGTACGAGAGTGATGAACTTAAAAATAGATTATCCTGTTTTGTATTCTTGTGCTGATTCTATCTTTTGCAGGGCTTAATTTTTAGCAACGCTTTGAGGGCGCAAAAGAATGCTGAAGATGAAAGCTGCCAGATAGCCCTCAGCAACCTTCGGTAAGAAGTTATCAAGCTGAGAAATGAAGCCGTGGAAAAAGATAAAATTCTGCTTTCATTGGTGGACAAAGTGAAGAAAGATGAAGAAAAATTTAACGCTCAATCTGAAGCTCATAAAGCCAAAGTTGAAGACCTTCAGAAAAAACTTGCCGAAGCCAATGAAAATTTTGAACTTGCAAAAGTAAAACAGGAAATAAGTGAATGGTCGAACACTATACTGGAGAAAAATGTTGAGGAGCTTCGCGAATCCAAGGGGAGATGCTTTGAAAAATCCTTGGATTGTGTAAGAAAATTGAAAACCAGCTTTGCCAAGGTGGGTGCATATTCTTCCGAGGAAAATTTCATTCGAGGTGACCCCGAGGGTGTTATTGATTGGATAAGCGGGGAAGCCGAAACTTTTGAAGAGATCCTCAGTGATCGCGGGGACATTTGTGCATTCATCAGCGCTCGAGGGATTGCGGCAATTCTGGAGAAGGCTGGTTGCGACCATGTTAAAGCTGCGGCCTAGACCGAAGCCACCTTCTCCACAGATGACACCAAAGACCCTTCGCACGAAGCTACTTTATTAGGCAGAAAGTTTTACTCCGATGTTTGAGTGAACGGTGGCCGAGAATTAGCCACCGAAATCATAAAGAAAAATGAAAAGGAAACCCACTGTTGGTCACTTGTTCTCAAATGCTACAAGTTAAGAACAAGTCAACACAAATGTTAATGGTTAAAGACCTTCGTCCTTCAAAGCATTATCTCCCTTAGGATATAATGATCTTCAGACGAAGGTTATGAAGGGCATACCTTCATCATCTCAATATGAAATGAAAAGCAGGAACATATGGGATATATAAAGAATATGAATAATCATGTCAAATCATTAGATTATCTATATTCTCATTATATAATCATGAACAAACGTTAATGATATTAAATTACATCTATACCTTCAGCTCGACAGAAGGTAAGAATCCAAGAGTGACGTGCAAGTGAATACAAGTCAGCGTGAACAGTACGGTGTTATTGTTCATCTATTTGTAGGCACAGGACGTAGCCTGGGTAAAATTACATCCATGTCCTTTACATTTGCTATTGACTAAGGAGTAATCTATCAAGGACTAAGCAGTCTTTTCCCCTTTAGGTCGGTTTCATTCTCCATCACTGTCTTTGCGCTAAGCCGAAGCTTCTCCATTCATAGCTTCAGAACTGATTCATCCTTCTTCCAGACCACGCCTTTCATACCGTGCGCACCTTCACCTTAAAGCCGAAGGTTCCTGTTACAGTATATTATACTTGGAAAACATGTTAGTCGTGTTTTTGAGGATCTTCGGAAGACAAAGGCCCCCAACAGTAGCCCCTCGCAGTATTAATTTGTTCTTGTATCTAACAAATTCAGACTGCAACGTGAACGAAGGCCTTAAATCGAAGGTCCGAAAAAACACCTTCCCTTCGCTAGAATAGCGAAAGTCAATGACAAATGGGGCCTGCCAAGTTGCAATGTAGTAGGCGTATAAATAGAAACCCATAGCGGCATCATTTGCTACACCATTTTTGTTGCTTGTGTTATTTTCTCAAATTTTTAACTATTGCTATCAGCTCTCGCTTGATTTTTGAGCTTCGTGATATACACAGGTGACTGTTGCATGTCCGAAGAGAAGAAGGTGTCCGAGGAGAAGATGTCTGAAGAGAAGAAGATGTCTGAGGAGAAGAAAGTTGTGGACCCTTTTATTGTTGGGTTTTACGAATCTATGGCAAAAACAAATACAGAGAAGATCACAAAGGAAATAATGGCAGATTTGTCTGAAGATTCCGATGATAGCGATGACTATGATGTGGAAAGTGGGGATGAAGATTCTGAAGACCGGCCCTGGTGGCCAAGCCATAACATCTTCAGAAAATCGACCATTAAACAAAGTCATATTGACACCATGAAGGGAAGATACTTTCGTGACATCTCTATTGTTAGGGTTGGAGGGGACAGCACCGCCCCTGCTCCCAAAAAAAATGAGGTTGTTGTCTATAGAAGCTTTATGAAGGTGGGACTTCGGTTCCCGTTGAGCAAATTTTTGGTTGAAGTGTTGAAGATATTTCAGATCTTCCTTCATCAAATTACTCCCGAAGCTATAATCAGAATGGGTTTGTTTGTTTGGGCTGTGAGAAGCCAAGGACTGGAACCAAGCGCGAAGTGTTTTTGCAATATGCACGAACTGTTGTATGAGACGAAGGCCACTGGCAAAGAGCAGTATCACAACAACTTTGGTTGTTATGGCTTCATAGCTGGTTCTAATGCAAGCTACCCGGTTCCAACATTTCGGAAAAGGTGGCCCGGGTCCTAGATGGAGGAATGGTTTTATGTAAATAATGATCTAGTTAAAAGGGAAGACATAAAGGGGGTTATCCAACGCCCCATCTGGTCTTGCTTCGGCCATCGAAGGCCGACCGTGGCAATGGAAAATGATGCCAAAGCATGTCAAAAGGCTTTCAGCAATGTCTGTGCTTTCATTGGTACAAGAGACCTGATCCAAGAGCACATAGCCTACAGGGTATGGCTACTTGTGGATAACTGGGAGATGCCGAAGGAAACTACTGCCGGGTCTAGTCAAGATGGATTAATTCGTTTGAAATATACCTTCAGATACAGAGACCGGTTTGACGAACCAAATGACGACTGGCTAAAATGTATTGAGGCTACTAGCGACGAGTTGCTTGGGGCATATACCAGGGCCGAAGATGATGCTTTGTCCTCAGCCTTCGGGGGTCAGGGCAAGAAAAGGTTGAACAGGGTTTTCGATGCAATTGGTTTCATATACCCCTCGCGAAGGCGGGGAAAAAAGAGGAAAACTGCCGCTTTGGCCATCTCTACTGTGCCGAAGGGCAAAAAGATCAAGGTTCTGACGCATCGGCCGAGGTATATTGAGACGGACACAGTGCCAAAATTTGGTGAAGAGACATCTTCCGCTGCCAAAGCAGAACAAGCTGCTCCCGCCGCTCGGAGCGCTGAGGAATCAACTATAGTGCCAAAGGTGCCTATAGTTGAGCCAGTCAAGGCCGAAGATAGGGCGGCCAAAAAGCTAGAGTTAGAAAAAACAATAGTGCTGCCAGAAATTCTGAGCCCACCGGTAGAAGCAGAATTGCTGAAGGTTGCGAAAGCTCCCGCCATGACTCCCAAGAGGAGAAGAATGGCTAGCGTACTAGATGCTGTCATGGAGATAACAAGGTCACTAACTCCTACCCCTGTGAAGATAGCTACCGAAGCTATAGCGGTGCGTGCTAAAATCGAAGCTGGGCCCTCAGCGCCCGTGGAAGCAGAACCTGCCGCAACTGAGCTGGGGGCTGGAGAAGAGTTTCCAGATGCTAGCGTAGCTCTGGAGAAGAATGTGGCCGAAGAAGCCAAATCCCCTGCTCATGAAGCACTGTCCGAAGATCTCGACTATATTATTCGACATGCTTCTAGGAAAAAATTGTCCGAAGAAGAAATTTCAGAAGCCAAACACTATGCCTGCGAACTGAAATGCCCGAAGGTGGCCTTAGTGTTCAATGGCACTGTTGGGGGCCTTCATCTTCCGAAGGTCCTCACGGCTAACATGTTTTCCAAGTATAATATATATAGGGACCTTCGGCCTTAGGATGAAGCTGTACACGATATGAAAAGCGTGGTTCAGGAGAAGGATGAACCAGTTCCGAAGCTACCTATGGAGAAACTTCAGCTTCACATTGGAAAATGGAACCGACATAAAGGGGAAAAGGTTGTCTAGTCCTTGATAGATTATCCCTAAGTCAGTATTAAATATTAAGGGCATGGATGTAATTTTACACAGGCTGCGTTCTGTGTCTATAAATAGATGAATAGTAGCACCGTACTGTTCACGCTGACTTGTATTCACTCGCACGTCACACCAGAATCCTCACCTTCTGCCAAGCCAAAGGTATAAATGTAATCTGATATTGTTCATGTTTACTCGTGATGATATAATAAAAATATCCTGAATATGATATATGATTATTCATGTTGTTTCTTATGTTTCACATGTTCCTACTTTCATTATTATATACTGAGATGATGAATGTATGTCCTTCATAACCTTCGTCTGAAGATCATTATATCCTAAGGAAGATAATGCTCAGAAGGACGAAGGTATTTAACCATTAACATTTTGTGTTGCCATGTTCTTAACTCATAGCATTTGAGAACAAGTCCCCAACATTGGCGCCCACCTCCGGTGAACTCATTCGACCACCTTCAGCAAGCTATGACCTTCGTCATGCCGCCAAAGAAAGCTACAGGGCTAGGGGCTGCACTGCATCCATTCGACCTTAATCAGGAAACACTACGTGAAGACAAAAGTCAAAAAAGGAAGGCTACAAGCCCAACGCCTCTGGAGGAGGAGCTAGATCAAGAAATAAGGGACTTAGAAGCCATCCATCAGCAGGTCCATAGGAAGAAGGAGAAGATGCTTCGTCTCTCCGATCTGCCGAAGAAGATCGATGAAGCTGCTGAGGAAATGCGTCATCTCACTCAAGATGACTAGGACCGAAGACCTCAACGCAGAGAGCTTCGTCAAGACAATCCTTGTGATGATGATGAATGGTATGATGATTTCCATCATGGAAATTTTGCTTTTGATGATGCTTCTCCCCTATCAGCAGAACTGCAGGCTACCCCATGGCCGCCATCATACAAGCCACCCCAGCTCCCCATGTATGATGGGCACTCAGATCCAAAGCAGTTTTTGATGAGCTACAAAGCAACCATATCTTCATATGGGGGCAATACTGCGGTCATGGTGAAATCCTTTGTCATGGCAGTCAAGAATGTTGCACAAACCTAGTACTCCTCTCTTCGGCCAGGAACAATCACATCATGGCAGAAGTTGAAGGACATGCTGATCACCAGTTTCCAAGGGTTTCAGACGAAGCCAGTTACTGCTCAAGCTTTGTTTCAGTGCATACAAGACCACGAAGAATACCTCTAGGTATATGTCAAAAGGTTCTTGCGTCTGAGAGCACAAGAGCCCACAGTGCCCAATGAAATTGTCATTGAGGCCATGATCAAAGGGCTTCAGCCAGGACCTACGGCTCAATACTTTGCTAGAAAACCCCCTCAGACCCTGGAGAAGCTGCTTCAGAAGATGGATGAGTACATCCAAGCCGACAACGGTTTTCACCAAAAAAGGGAAGAAGCTTATAGGTTTTCTGAGATGACTAGGGGCTTCGGAGGAAGAATCCACCCTAGGCATGTCAGATCAATCCACAGCTCCAGTCAGAGTGATGACAGAGGAAGCCAGTTTCAGAGGCCCCACCATAGCTCACAGTCTTTAGGGCAGCAACAAAGCTCCTTCAGGCCACCAGCTCCAAGGGGCAGAGGCGGCAGGAGCTTCGGAGGTCGATATGGGGATCAACCCAGAAAACTCTACTGCTTATTCTGTGGTGAAGACAAGGGCCACACTACGAGAACATGCCAGGTCACCATTCAGAAGCAAAAAGAGATTGCCGAAGCAGAAGCGCGGCAGAATTAACCGAAGCAGGTTTTACATACTGCTTCATGCTACTCACCCTACATACCAGAATATGTGGGCAATCAACGTGCAGCTTCTGTTGCTTCGGCAAGCCATTCACAAGCTTCTTGGCCTCAGCTCCCACTGCCATCACCATTGCCACCTGCTCATACCCGAAACCAGCAGCCAGAAGGGCGCCAGCACCCCCAACAGCAACACGACTTCAGGGAGGAGTCCGAAGCTCGTACAATCAACAACACAGCACCAGAGTCGAAGCACATATACTGAGGAATATCCTACTTTTGAAGTACTTTTTATCTTTTATGCCATTTTATTTTCTATGTGAGAAACAAGTAATGAAGAACTTAGTTTCAATTTCTTGTAATAATTGTGCCTACACCAGAGTGAAATATATCTTTTTCATAGATTTACGAAGCTCAAAAAACGATTCTTAAGGGAACGAAGCAAATTTTGAATCTCAAAAGTCGTCCCTGAGGGAATGCAGAGCCAAAAATTACGATCTGAAGCTTCAAAAGTCGTTTCTAAGAGAGCATAGTGTAAGTTTTCTTCTCAAAAGTCGTTCCTAAGGGAATGCAGAGCCAAAAATTAGAATCCGAAGATGCAAAAGTCGTTCCTAAGGGAGCGCAGCGTAAGTTTTCTGCTCAAAAGACGTTCCTAAGGGGATGCAGAGCCAAATACCACCGAAATATAAGGTGAAGAAGCTCAAAAGTCGTTCCTAAGGTGATGCAGAGCTTAAATGCCACCGAAATAGAAGGTGAAGAAGCTCAAAAGTTGTTCCTAAGGGGATACAGAGCTTAAAGACTCAAAAGACGTTCATAAGGGGATGCAGAGTCTTGTGTATTCCAGTGTGGGCGCGTGGGTGTGTGTCTTCGGCATCCTCATCATTTTGCATCATATCATATCATTTCGCATAACATTACATCATACATCATATTGCATCGACGACACAAAAAATTGAATACGAAGCAAATCATCGGCAAATGTTTCGTCAAAATGAAAATGTGCTGAGGCACGATGTTAGCTTCGGGAAATACAGTTTTATCAAACTCGCTATAGAAGGGATTTCTTTCTTTACAAAGGATGAAAAGAAGGGAAGGTGTTTTTCGCCGAAGGCTCAAAAACGGTATGTGTGAAAATTTCACGCATCGTAAAGAAATATATTACAATAATTTACATGTCTCGTCCATTGTTCCATACACCAAATGTTACAAAAATATTTTTACAATGAAGTTACAAAGTTTTATTACAACAAAGTCTACTCTTCTCTAAGGATCTTCTCCGCGGCTTCGTTTAATAATTTATTGACAACTTCGTCGATAATAGAATTTGCAAGGCCCATAACGTCCAGTGCTTCTTTCATCTCTGGATTGGCCAGGGGATTGTACGGCTCCGACAGCGGTGATAGCTCAGCTGTAATAGATAATTATTAGTGCGAAGCCATAAAGCAAGTACCGAAGTTAAAATTCAAAAAACAATACTTATGTGCCTTTCACGCTCAGCAGCCTCTTCAGTTCGCTTAGCTTCTTCTCGGGTGTCGTGGGTGTCTTTTTCACTCTTTTTTATAATTTCATGGGCCAATTCTCGGCCACCATTCACCCAGATATCAGAATAGAATTTTTTGCCCATCAAAGTCGCTTCGGCTAAAGGATCTTTTGTATCATCTATGGAGAAGGCAGCTTCGGCATTCGCTGCAGCTTTCACATGTTCGCGTCCAGCCTTCTCCAGAATAGCTGCGACTCCCTCGGCGCTGGAGAAAGCACAAATATCTCCACGATCATTCAAAATCTCCTCAAAAGCTTCGGCTTCCCCGCTTATCCACTCAATGACGCCTTCGGGGTCGCCTCGAATAAAGTTTTCCTCAGAGGAGTAGGCACCAACTTTTGCAAAGCTGTTTTTCAAATTTTTCACGAAGTGCAAGGACTTTTCGAAGCTTCTTTCCTTGGACTCACAAAGCTCCTCAATATTCTTCTCTAGCCTGGCCTTCCACCATTCACTTATTTCTTGGCTGGCCTTCGCAACTTCACAGTTTTCTTTGGCTTCGGTCAGTTGTCTCCGAAGGTCTTCAACCTCATCTTTTTGGGCTTCGGCCTGAGCATTATACATAGCTTCGTCTTCTTTCATTTTATTCACCAATGAAATTAAAATTTTGTATTTTTCTAGACCTTCGTTTCTCAACTCAATTACTTCTGAGCGAAGGTTGCTGAGAGCTATTGTACAACTTTCGTCTTTGGCGCTCTTTTGTGCCCTCAAGGCATTGCTAAGAATCAAGCCCTACAAAGGAAAAGAAAGAATTAAGCATGACAACAAAATACTTCATTTCCAACTTTAAAGTTGACTTCTATACCTTTATACAGTTGTACGCAAGGCTATCAGCAAGATCATCCTTCGACATAGCCGAAAGGCCTTCCTCAAGCTTCAGAAATCCCATACTTTTAGCTATCTCCCGGCAAACAGATATTTCTTTGTTGTCCGGGAGACAGTATAGGAAATCATCTTCGTTAGTGCCATTGAACACTAAGGCCCCTTTCGGATATTTTAGTTTCTGGGCGTAGTGTCTCGCTTCTAAGATTTCTTATTCGGATAATTTTCCCCCCGAAGCATGTCGAACAATGTAGTCAACATCTTTGGCTGGAGCTTCAGGGGCAGGGGATTTCGCTTTTTCCATCATATCTTGCCCCGCTGCCATGCCGGTATCTGAAGTTTGTTGATCAACTTTATCTTCAGGCGCGACAGCCTTCGTCTCAAGGGGCGCTAAAGGCCCAGCTTCGGCTTTGGCATGGACTTTAACAGCTTCGACAATTTTCTTTGTAGGAGCAGGGCTCAAGGCCTTTGTGCTCTCCATAACGGCGTCTAGCACGCTGGCCATTCTCCTCCTCTTGGGAGTTGTGGCAGGAGCCTTTTGCACTTTCAGCAATTCTGCCTTTCCTAGTGAACTCAGGATTTCTGGCATTTTCACTGATTTTTTCCAATTTTAGTTCTTCGGCCGCGTCATCTTTGGCTTCAGCTGGCCCGACTGTAAGCACCTTTGACACTACAATCGATTCTTCAGCACTCTGCATGGTGGGGGGCGCTTGTTTTGCTTCGGTAGTTGAAGAGGTCCCTTCGCCAAATTCAGGCACCACGACTAGTTCAATATATCGTGGCCGGTGGGTCAGAACCTTTATTTTCTTGCCCTTCGACACAGCAGTAGTGGCTGAAGCGGCAGTTTTTCTCTTCTTTCCTTGCCTTCGCAGTGGGTAGTGATAATCAGGGTATACGAAGCCAATTGCATCAAATACCCTGTTCAATCTTTTCTTCCCCCGGCCCCCGAAGGTTGTGGATAAGGCATCATCTTCGGCCTTGGAATATGTCCCAAGTAGCTCATCGCTGGTAGCTTCAATGCATTTCAACCAGTCATCATTTGGTTCATCAAACTTCTCCCTAAATCTGAAGGTATATTTCAATTGGACTAGGCCACCTTCACTGGATTCGGCAGTAGTCTCCTTTGGCATATCCCAGTTCTCCACAAGTGGCCACACCCTATAGGCTATGTGCTCTTGGACTATATCTCTTGTGCCAACGAAGGCACAAACATTGCTGAAGGCCTTCTGGCATGCTTCGACGTCACTTTCAATAGTGACCTTCGGCCTTCGAAGGCCGAAGCGAGACCAGATGGGGTGCTAGATAATTTCCTTGATGTCTTCCCTTTTAATCAGATCATTTTAAACATAAAACCACTCCTGCATCCAGGCCCTGAGCCACCTTTTTCGGTATGTCGGCACCGGGTAACTTGCATTACAGCGGGCAATGAACCCGTAGCAACCAAAGTTGTTGTGGTATTGTTCTTTGCTGGTAGCCTTCATCTCGTATAAAAGCTCGTGCATATTGCAGAAGCACTTTGCGCTCGGCTCCAGCCCCTGGCTTCTTACAGCCCAGACAAACATCCCTATCCTAATTATAACTTCGGGGGTAATCTGATGAAGAAAGATCTAGAATATCTTCAATACCTCAACCACAAATTTGCTCAGCGGGAACCGAAGGCCCCCTTCAGGAAGCTTCGGTAAATAACAACTTCATTTTCCTCAGGAGCAGGGGCAGTACTGTCTCCTCCAACCCTGACAATAGACATGTCGCGAAAATATCTCCCTCTCATGGCGTCAATATGACTTTGTTTAATGGTCGATTTTCCGAAGATAGTATGGCTTGGCCGCCAGGGCCGGTCCTCAGAATCTTCATGTCCACTCTCTACATCGTAACTATCTGTCACACCCGGTTTTAGAAGGTAAACCGAATGCAAACCATGTACGTGCCAGGATCAGCAATTCACGTACACAGCAGTTACATAACATGGACATCATCACACAGTGCTCAAATAGTATTAAAAAGGGAAATAGTAGTCGATTACATCATATGTCTGAGACATCCACATAGTCTTTACAATAAATCAAAGTGCGGAAAAGAAACGTTGATAAATGCAGCCTTCACAGGCAGCTGACTGGGGGTTGCCGCTAACCCACACCTAGAACTCGTCGTAGTCTTGGAACTCCTGGAAGTCTCCTTCCACGGCTTCATCTTCTCCTGAGCAGTGGTTGCAATGCTGACAACCTGGGGGGGGTTTGGTGTGTAGAGCAAGGGTGGGTACACATCAACATACTCAGCAAGCGTCCTGTTTGGCTGTAGTGGACTAGCTTTATGTGGGGGTAAGTCAAGCAGTTGCTTTTAGTTGGTCGGATTTGTTATTACTAGTAGAGAAAGCCAAGTTTTAGAGTTAACCCACGTTATTAACCCAAACATACTCCTTTCCAAACGGAAAGAGTACCACTTACCATTACCTGAGTCAAAACCAAGAACCATCAATCTCATTGCCACCTGTAATCCAAACATCTCTGATCAAGTATCACTAATCACTGGAGCTCCCTTGGCCGCTCATAACCGCGAGCACGGCTGATATATCAGTTTCATAACACTCTGCAGAGGTTGTGCACTTTACCCATGAGCCATGATCCCCTTTTGCCTCGGGTTGTACGGACCCTTGAACACTCCCAAGGTGAGTAGGCAGGGTCTCACTACGTAGCCTTTACAAAGATTCCCCAGGGCTGTAGCCGCCTGTTAGGTTTCCTAAATGTACCGCACTCTGCCCCAAGGGACAAATCAACCTTGGCAGAGCGAGCCGCATACACCGAGCCCCATTGACGACACAACGGCTAAGCGAACTACACCCCGGTTCCTCTAATTATTCAGCTAAGGGCGTCCCACTCCACCCTCATGGTTGCACTGTTTTCCTGGACGGTCATCCAACGAACAGGTCCTTACGGAGAGGCACTCGAGAAACTGCTTGAGTCCCCTTAAATGCCACAAGTATGATATCATAAATAAGAGGGAAAACAACGTATCATAGATAATTCTCATCATGTTCATTAATTAGAGTTGAGCAATAGCATAAGACTAAGCAATAATAATCCAACCCAAATAGGTAAACAAGGACATGGGTAACAAAAGCTAGTAAATCCTTAGGTATTAATGTGTAATGCGGGAGGTGAATTAAAGTATGTATAGGACAGAGATAGGTCAAGACACTTGCCTCCACCAACCGACTGCTGCTCAGGGGCTTCTCCTGCGAGTTCTTCGGGCTCTCCGACCGGATCGTTCTCTATGCGAGCGCAAACATACATACATCCACATATTTAATACAAAAGAACAGTACACCATACAATAGAATGCAGTAAGTAAACAGACGTTCCACGCGGGCTCGCAATTACGGTTAAGAGAGAAAGAGGAAAAGACAGTCGAGAAACGATCACGTTACATTATTATGAATTAAACCACTCGCTCAATAGAAGGGAATTAATTTGGACACTACGTTTGGCATAAAGTAAAGTCAAGTTCCACATTTAATCATTATAAACAATTGAAGATGAATGAAAGGGAGTGGCCACATGTCGAGACGTACGACACGACATTTAGATTGCATTAAGAAGTAAACGACTCGATGCGTGACAAAGCGCACAACGAGACACTTGCACTAATTATAAAGAGACGTTAAGCATCGCGCGACGAAGCGCACGACGACATACTCCAACAGAGCTGAGTTTAAAGTGGAACGTCGCGCGTCTAGACGCGCGACAGCGCACCTTAAACAACCTGAAATTAAAATAGATCGTCGCGCGACAAAGCGCGCGACACAACAATTTAATAAATATAAACTAAAAGAATCGTCGCGCGATGAAGCGCGTGACGCAGCACATTAATAAACACAAATTTAAATTGAATCGTCGCGCAACGAAGCGCGTGATGCAACACGTTGATAAATACGAACTTGAATTGAATCATCGCGCGACGAGGCGCGCGACGCAGCACGCTAACTAACGGAGTTTGAAAGCAACTACAAACCAGAAATAATCATCGCGCGCGTGGGTCTGCACACGCGGGAACGCGTTAGGGGGGTAAACGAGGCCACGCGATTCACGCCGGGGGCTGGGACCTCGCACGCAGGGGGCAGGGGCCGCGCTGGGGGCCAGGGCCGCGCCAGGGGCTGGCCGCGCCGGGGCCATTCCGGGGGCAGTGGGCGGGCGAGCGCCGCCGCGGGGAGGGGGCAGGGGCGGGCGCGCCGGGGGCCGGGGCCGCGCCGGGGGCAGGGGCGGGCGGGCCACGCTGGGGCCGGGGGCGCCGCCGCACGAGGAAGGGGCAGGGGGCGGGCGCCGCCGCGGGCAGGGGCACGCGCGCAGGGGAGAGAGAGAGAGAGGGGGCGCGCGCAGGGAAGAGAAGGGGAGGGAGAGGGAGAGAGAGGAGAAGGGAAGGGGAGGGGAGGGGAGCTCACCTCGGGGTCCAAATTCAGGCGATCGCCGTCTCCAATCCCTAAATCGCTAGGCCACCACGGGGAGAGAGGTGGAAGAGGGAGAGGGAGGTTGCTACGCGGGAAATCCAAATGAGAGCGGGAGGAGAGGAGGGGTCGCATGGGGGGGGGTGGGCGCCAGGGGCGCGCAGGGCCGGGCCGGCCGTACCGGGCCGGGCTGGGCTGGGCTGGGTTAGGGCCGAGCCACTTCGCGGGTCGAAACCCACGACACGCACGACCATCAAACAAACTCCAATCGCGAACCGAAAACCGAGACGGAACGAGGCGAACACGCAACATCATACTAAGAAATGTGCTTCGGCATGATGCAACACCCATAACACTTAGGTTTTGTTCATACACGACATGGACACCTGTCACTATACTGGTTTGAAATTAGGAAGAAGGAGCGAAACAGGAAGAGAAAAGAGAGTAACGCCCGAATTTGGTGAGAGAAAAGAAGAAAAAAATTCTACACGCAAATTGAGGGCGTTACACTATCACTATCATCAAAATCTTCAGACAAGCCCTCCATTATCTCTTTAGTAATTTTATTTGTATTCGTCTTTGCCATAGACTCATAAAACCCAGCAATGAAAGGATCCGCAATTTTCTTCTCTTCATATAGCTTCTTCTCCTAAGTGAGTTTCTTCTCCTCAGTAATCTTTTCCTCGGTCATCGTCTTCTCCTCAGACATGGAGCAAGTGCGTCTTTAAACCGAAGCTCGAAAATCAAGCAAGAGCTGGTAAGCAAAAGTTAAAAATTTGAGAAAATAATGCAAACAGCAGAAATGGCACATCAAATGCTGCCGCTGTGGGTTCCTATTTATACGCCTAGTGCTTTGCAACTTGGCGGGCCCTGTTTGTCATTGACTTTCGCTATTCTAGCGAAGGGAAGGTGTTTTTTTGGACCTTCGGCTTAAGGCCTTCAATCACGTCACAGTCTGAATTTATTGATTAAACAAATTAATACTGCGAGGGGCTACTGTTGGGGGCCTTCATCTTCCGAGGGTCCTCAAAAACACGGCTAACTTGTTTTCCAAGTATAATATATATACAGGGACCTTCGGCCTTAGGATGAAGCTGTACACGATATAAAAAGCGCGGTTCGGGAGAAGGATGAACCAGTTCCGAAGATACCTGTGGAGAAGCTTCGGCTTAACATTGGAAAATGGAACCGACTTAAAGGGGAAAGGATGTCTAGTCCTTGATAGATTATCCCTAAGTTAATAATAAATGTCAAGGGCATGGATGTAATTTTACACAGGCTACGTCCTATGTCTGTAAATAGATGAGCAGTAGCACCGTACTGTTCACGCTGACTTGTATTCACTCGTACGTCACACCTGAATCCTCACCTTCTGTCAAGACGAAGGTATAAATGTAATCTGATATTGTTCATGTTTACTCGTGATGATATAATAAAAATATCCTGAATATGATATATGATTATTCATGTTGTTTCTTATGTTTCACATGTTCCTACTTTCATTATTATATACTGAGATGATGAAGGTATGTCTTTCATAACCTTCGTATGAAGATCATTATATCCTAAGGGAGATAATGCTCAGAGGGACGAAGGTCTTTAACCATTAACATTTTGTGTTGCCTTGTTCTTAACTCATAACATTTGAGAACAAGGCCCCAACAGGCACGGATGAAGATGATTTCATGTATTGCCTCTCGGACAACAAAGAGATATCCGTCTGCCGGGAGATAGACAAAAGTATGGGATTTCTGAAGCTCGAAGCTGGCCTCTTCACCATGTCAAAGGATGACCTCGCGGACAGCCTCGCATACAATAGTCTGAAGGTACAGAAGTTGTGAACTTTAAAGTTTATGGACATGGAAATAAAATCTTTTATTCTTATGTTAATCCTTTCTTCTTTCTTGCAGGGCTTAATCCTTAGCAACGCCCTGAGGGCGCAAAAGAATGCTGAAGACGAAAGCTGAATGATAGCTCTCAGCAACCTTCGATCAGAAGTCATTAAGCTCAGAAACGAAGCCTTGGAGAAGGATAAAATTCTACTTTCATTGGTGGATAAAGTGAAAGAAGATGAAGCAAAGTTTAACACTCAATCTGAAACTTATAAAGCCGAAATTGAAGATCTTCGGAAAAAACTTGCCGAAGCCAATGAGAACTTTGCGGTTGCCAAGGCTAGTCAAGAAATTAGTGAATGGTCGAAAATTAGGCTAGAGAAAAATGTTGAGGAGCTTCGTGAATCCAAAGAAAGGTGCTTCGAGAAATCCTTGGATTGCGTTCAAAAATTGAAATGCAGCTTTGCAAAAGTAGGTGCTTATTCTTCCGAGGAGAACTTCATTCGAGGCGACCCCGAAGGCGTCATTGATTAGATAAGCAGGGAAGCTGAAGCCTTTGAAGAAATCCTAAGTGATTGTGGGGATATTTGTGCTTTTACTGGCGCTCGAGGAATTGCGGCAATTCTAGAGAAGGCTGCTTGTGAGCACGTTAAAACTGCAGCCTAGGGTGAAGCCGCCTTCTCAAAAGATGACACGAAAGACCCTTCTGCCGAAGCTACTTTGGTGGGCGAAAAATTTTATTCCAAAGTCTGGGTGAACGGCGGCTGGGAATTGGCCAACGAAATTATAAAGAAAAATGAAAAAGACACCCATGAAGCCCAGGAAGAAGCTAGGCGAGTCGAAGAAGCTGCTGAGCGCGAACAATGTATAGGTATTGTTTTATTGAATTTTAGCCTCGGCGTTTATTTTCCAGCTTCGAACTAACAATTTTCTTATTATAGCCAAACTGTCACCGCTGCCTGAGCCATACAACACCCTAGCTGATCCAGTCATGAAAGAAGCGCTGGATATAATGAGCATTGCTAACTCCATCGTCGACGAAGTCGTCGACAAGCTGCTGAACGAAGCCACGGAAAAAATACTTAAGGAAGATTAGACTTTATTGTAATGATACTATCTAATATTTGGTGTATGGAACAATTAATCAGACATGTAAATTGTTGTAACATATTTCTTTGCGATGCATGAAATTTACGCATATACCGTTTTTGAGCCTTCGGCGAAAAACACCTTCCCTTGTTTTCATGCTTCGTAAAGAAAGAAGCCCCTTCTATGGCAAGTTTGCTTCGTGCCTCACCACATTTTCATTCAACAAAGTTTTGCCGAAGATTTGCTTCGTATCCAAACTTTTTGTCGAAGATTTGCTTCGTAAGTTTTGTCGATGTTATGATGCAATATGGTGGTGATCCCGAAGACACACACACGCGCCTACACTGGAACACACAAGACTCTGCATCCCCTTAAGGACGTCTTTGGAGTCTCTAAGCTCTGCATCCCCTTAGGAACGACTTTGGAGCTTCTTCACCTTATATTTCAGTGGCATTTAAGCTCTGCATCCCCTTAGGAACGACTTTGGAGCTTCTTCACCTTCTATTTTGGTGGAATTTTTGGCTCTGCATCCCCTTAGGAATGACTTCTTAGCAGAAAACTTACTCTGCGCTCCCTTAGAAAGACTTTGAAGCTTATTCACCTTTTATTTCAGTGGAACTTTTGGCTCTACATCCCCTTAGGAACAACTTCTGAGAAGAAAACTTACTCTGCGCTCCCTTAGGAACGACTTTTGCAGCTTCGGAACTTACTCCGCTCCCTTAGGAACGAGTTTTGTAGCTTCGTAAATCTGTTTAAGACGTATTTTACTCATTGATGAAGTCACAATTATTACAGAAAATCGAAATTTAGTCCTTCATGACTTGTTTCTCATACAAAAATTAAAATGGCATAAAAGGTAAAGATACATCAAGAATAGGATACACTTTAATAGATATGCTTAGATTTTGGCACAATGTTTTTGACTGTGCGAGCTTTGGATTCCTCCCGAAAATCACGCTGCTGCTGTGCGTGTTGGTGCCCTTCTGGCTGCTGGCTTCGGGTCTGAGTGGGTGGTAATGGTGGTGGTAATGGGAGCTAGGCCAGGAAGCTTGGGAGTGACTTGCCGAAGTGACAGAAGCCAAAGGTTGTTGGTTGCCTACGTACTCTGGTACATAGGGAGAGTAGCATGAAGTAGTATGTAAAACCTGCTTTGGTTGATTCTACCGTGCTTCAGCTTCGGCAATCTCCTTTTCCTTCTGTATTGTGACTTGGCATGTTCTTGTAGTGTGGTCATTATCTTCTCCACAGAATAAGCAATATAACCTTCTAGGTTGATCCCCGTACCTTCCTCCGAAGCCCCTACCGCCTCTGCCCCTTAGGGCTAGTGGCCTGAAAGGGCTTTGTTGTTGCCCTACAGATTGGGAGCAACGTTGTGGCCTTTGAGGCTGACTTCCTCTATCATCAATTAGGCTGGAATTATGGATTGATCTGACATGTCTGGGGTGGATTCTTCCTCCGAAGCCCCTGGTCATCTCAGAAAATCTATAGGCTTCTTCCCTTCTCTGGCGGAAATCATTATCAGCCCGGATGTATTCATCCATCTTCTAAAGAAGCTTCTCCAGGGTTTGTGGGGGCTTCCTTGCAAAATACTGAGCCATAGGTCCTGGCCGAAGCCCTTTGATCATGGCCTCAATGACAATTTCATTGGGCACTGTAGGTGCTTGTTCTCTCAAACGCAGGAACCTTCGGATATACGCCTGAAGGTACTCCTCATTGTCTTGTGTGCACTGGAACAAAGCCTGAGCAGTGACTAGCTTCGTCTGAAATCCTTGGAAGCTAGTGATTAGCATATCCTTAAGCTTCTGCCATGATGTGATTGTCCCTGACTGAAGAGGAGTACCAAGTTTGTGCAACACTTTTGACTGCCATGACGAAGGATTTCGCAATGACTGCAGTGTTGCCTCCATAAGAAGATATAATTGCCTCATAGCTCATGAGAAACTGCTTCGGATCTGAGTGCCCATCATACATAGGAAGCTGGGGTGGCTTGTATGATGGGGGTCATGGCGTAGCCTGCAATTCTGCTGCTAGAGTAGAAGCATCATCAAAAGCAAAATTGCTATGATGGAAATCATCATACCATTCGTCATCGTTGTAGGAGTTGTATTGACGAGGCTCTCTGTGTTGAGGTCTTCGTTCTTGGTCATCTTGGGTAAGATGACACATTTCTTCTGCGACCTCATCAATCTTCTTCTGAAGATCAGTGAGACGAAGCATCTTTTCCTTTTTCCTCTGGACCTGTTGATAAATGGCTTCGAGGTCCCTTATTTCTTGGTCCAACTCCTCCTCCTGAGGTGTCGGACTAGTAGCCTTCCTTTTTTGACTCCTAGCTTCGTGTAAAGTTTCTTGGTTGACGTCTAGTGGCTGCAGTGCAGCCCCTAGTCCTGAAGACTTCTTCGGCGGCATGACGAAGGTCACAGCTTGCCGAAGGTGGTCAAATGAGTTCACCGGAGGTGGGCGCCAATCTTGGTCACTTGATCTCAAATGCTACGAGTTAAGAACAAGGCAACACAAATGTTAATGGTTAAAGACCTTCGTCCTTCGAAGCATTATCTCCCTTAGGATATAATGATCTTCAGACGAAGGTATGAAGGACATACCTTCATCATCTCAATATGAAATGAAAAGCAAGAACATATGTGACATATAAAGAATATGAATAATCATATTAAATCATTAGATTATCTATATTCTCATTATATAATCATGAACAAACATTAACGATATTAAATTACATCTATACCTTCGGCTTGACAGAAGGTAAGAATCCAAGAGTGACGTGCAAGTGAATACAAGCCAGCGTGAACAGTACGGTGTTACTGTTCATCTATTTATAGGCACAGGACGCAACCTGGGTAAAATTACATCCATGTCCTTTACATTTGCTATTGACTAAGGAGTAATCTATTGAGGACTAAGCAGTCTTTTCCCCTTTAGGTCGGTTACATTCTCCATCACCGTCTTTGCGCTAAGCCGAAGCTTCTCCATTCATAGCTTCGGAACTGATTCATCCTTCTTCCAGACCGCGCCTTTCATACCGTGCGCACCTTCACCTCAAAGTCAAAGGTTCCTGTTATAATATATTATACATGGAAAACATGTTAGTCGTGTTTTTGAGGACCTTCGAAAGACGAAGGCCCCCAACACCCATGATGCTCGAGAAGAAGCTAAACGAGCCGAAGAAGCTATCGAGCGCGCAAGACGTATAGGTATTATCTCTGAATTTTATCTTTGGTGTTTATTTTCTAGCTTCGAACTAACAGTTTGTTTATTACAGCTGAACCCTCACCGCTGCCCGAGCCATATGACCCCTAGGCCGATCCCGTGATGAAAGAAGCGCTGGATGAAATGAGCGTCGATAATTCCATCGTCGACGAAGTTGTCGATAGGCTGCTGAATGAGGCAGCAGAAAAAATTCTTAAAAAGATTAGGCTTTTATTGTAATGATACAATGTAACATTCTGTGTATGAGATAATTAATCAGATATGCAAATTAATGTAATATATTTCTTTGTGATGCATGAAATTTACGCACATACCGTTTTTGAGCCTTCGGCGAAAAAACACCTTCCCTTCTTTTCATGCTTCATAAAGAAATATGCCCCCTTTATGGCAAGTCTGATAAAACTATATTTCTTGAAGGTTTCCTTCGTGCCTCAGCATATTTTCATCCATGTTATTGCCGAAGACTTGCTTTGTACCTAATCTTTGCTGTTGATGCGATATGGTGTATGATGTAATGTTATGCGGAATGATGCAATGATATGATGCAACATTATGTTTATGCAACACACACACACGCCCACATTGAAACACTCAAGACTCTACATCCCCTTAGGGATGTCTTTGGAGTCTTTAAGCTCTGCATCCCCTTAGGAACGACTTTGGAGCTTCTTCACCTTCTATTTCAGTGGTATTTAAGCTCTGCATCCCCTTAGGAACGACTTTGGAGCTTCTTCACCTTCTATTTCGGTAGTATTTAAGCTCTGCATCCCCTTAGGAACAACTTTGGAGCTTCTTCGCCTTCTATTTCAGTGGAATTTTTGGCTCTGCATTCCCTTAGGAACAACTTCTGAGCTTCAGAACTTACTCTGCGCTCCCTTAGGAAAGACTTTTGTAGCTTCATAACTCACTCTACGCTCCCTTAGGAACGACTTTTATAGCTTCAGAACTTACTATGCGCTCCCGTAGGAATGGCTTTGATGACTTCAGAAGTCTGTTAGGAGGACACATTTTACTCATTGATACGGGCAAAATTATTACATGAAATCGAAATTTAGTCCTTCGTGACTTGTTTCTCATACAAAAAATAAAATGGCTTTAAGATAAAGATACATCAAGAGTAGTATATTCTTTAGTGGATATGCTTGGATTCTGGCATAGTGCTGTTAACTGTGCGAGCTTCAGACTCCTCCCAAAAGTCACGCTGCTATTGAGTGTGCTAGTGCCCTTCTAGCTGCTGGCTTCGGGGCAGAGTAGGTGGTAAAGGTGGTGGTGGTGGGAGCTAAGCCTAGGAAGCTTGAGAGTGGCTTGCCGAAGCGGTAGAGGCCATAGGCTGTAGATTACCTACGTACCCTGGGATGTAGAGAGAATAGCACAAAGCAGTATGTAAGACCTGCTTCGGTTGATTCTGTTGTGCCTCAGCTTCGGCAATCTCTTTTTGCTTCTGAATTGTGACTTGGCATGTTCTTGTGGTGTGGCCCTTGTCTTCACCATAGAATAAGCAATATAGTCTTCTGGGTTGATCTCCGTACCTTCCTCCGAAGCCCCTGCTGCCTCTGCCCCTTGGGACTGGTGGCCTGAAAGAGCTTTATTGTGGCCCTGAAGATTAGGAGCTGTGTTGCTGCCTTTGAGGTTGGCTTCCTCTATCATCACTTGGGTTGGAATTATGGATCGACCTGATGTGTCTGGGGTGAATTCTTCCTCTGAAGCCCCTAGTCATCTCAGAAAACATGTATGCTTGTTCCCTTCTTTGGCAGAAATCGTTATCAGCCCGGATATACTCATCCATCTTCTGAATAAGCTTCTCCAGAGTTTGTGGGGGTTTCCTGGCAAAATACTGAGCCGTAGGTCCTGGCCGAAGCCCCTTGATCATGGCCTCAATGACAATTTCATTGGGTATTGTAGGTGCTTGTGCTCTTAGACGCAGAAACCTTCGGACATACGCTTGAAGGTACTCCTCATGGTCTTGCGTGCACTAAAACAAAGCCTGAGCAGTGACTGGCTTCGTCTGAAAGCCTTAGAAGCTAGTGATTAGCATATCCTTGAGCTTCTACCATGATGTGATTGTCTCTGGCCGAAGAGACGAGTACCAAGTTTGTGCTACACTTTTGACTGCCATGACGAAGGATTTCGCCATGACTGCAGTATTGCCCCCATATAAAGATATGGTTGCCTCGTAGCTCATTAGGAACTGCTTTGGGTCTGAGTGCCCATCATACATAGGAAGCTGAGGTGGCTTGTATGATGGGGCCATGGGGTAGCCTGCAACTCTGCTGCTAGAGGAAAAGCATCATCAAAAGTAAAATTGCCATGATGGAAATCATCATACCATTCGTCATCGTTGTTTGAATTGTCTTTACGAAGCTCTCTGTGTTGAGGCCTTCGGTCTTGGTCATCTTGGGTGAGATGACACATTTCCTCAGCAGCCTCATCAATCTTCTTCTAAAGATCAGCGAGACGAAGCATCTTTTCTTTCTTCTTCTGAACCTGTTGATGGATGGCTTCGAGGTCCCTGATTTCTTAGTCCTACTCCTCCTCCTGAGGTGTTGGACTGGTAGCCTTGCTTTTCTAGCTCCTAGCTTTGCGTAATGTTTCTTGATTAACGTCCAGTGGCTACAATGCAGCCCCTGGCCCTGATGACTTCTTCGGCGGCATGACGAAGGTCAAAGCTTGCCGAAGGTGGTTGAGTGAGTTCACCGGAGGTGGGCGCCAATGTTGGTCACTTGTTCTTAAAAGTTATAAATCAAGAACAAGGTAACACAAATATTAATGGTTAAAGACCTTTGTCCTTCGTGACATGATCTCCCTTGGGATATCATGATCTTCGGACGAAGGTCATAAAGGACGTACCTTCATCATTTCAATATACAAAGATATAAACAGGGACATGTGAAACGCAGAAATAGCATGAATAATCATTTCAAATCATTAGATTATTCATATTATCATCATATAATCATGAACAAACATCAATGATGTTTAAATTACATCGCTACCTTCGACTTGACAGAAGGCAAAAGTCCAGAAGTGACGCATGAGTGATTACAAGTCAGCGTGAATAGTACGGTGTTACTGTTAATCTATTTATAGGCACATGACGCAGCCTAGCTGTAACACCCCAGGTGTTTACCGTTTGCTCGACAACAAGAATGGATTTAAGCACATAATATCAGTGGATAAAACAGATGCTAAATTTTAAACATTTTCGCTTATCGCGATTTTAATATCGCATCTGTTTCAGTTGTCGCGAGTTTGATATTATTTTATCTATCCGGGCTCATCCTAAATTTTCGTGATGTTCGGAACATCGTTGTTCCGAAAATCGGTGCGTCCAGTGGTTATTTAAAATTCATCGCTTGCACGAATACGGATTCAGAAGCCCGACCCACTCTGATGATTTTATCCCCAAACAAATTTATTTAGAACTCGACGAATGGGGTTTTCGGAACAAATTATCAGTGCTGGAAACAGTTTAATTCAGTCCGTTGTTTCTCGTCTAAATCTAAATCTTTAAATATGAATAACAGATACGAATTCATCTGACTCTAGAATAGTCACTAAATCAAATCCTTCTCAAATATTACTGTCAATCTAATTTTGGTTCGACCTTTTATACATCTTTCAGATCCAAATATCAGAACCCCAAATATTTGAAATTTTCTTTAGAAAAAAAGAAAAAAAAAATCTAACAAGGAAAATCTGCTCACGTCCTGATCCTTCCGCCACCCCAACTGATTTTTTTCTAGCCGACGTCTTCACCCTCACGCTTTCTATTTCTTATCCTCTCCCCCTGATATTTCTCTCGCGCGCTGCCGGCAGCCAAGCTTCTCCCCTGCGCGTCTTCTTCCTTATTGCTCGCCGCGGTGCTCCTTCTCTCTCCCCTCTGCGCGGTGCTTCTGCTCCAGCTCCTGCGCGTGCGTCCATCTCCTCTGCTCCTCCGGCGTGCGCTCTGCTTCTTCTTCCCCCAGCCGCTCCCTCCTCTTCTCCCAGGGTCGCTCCTCTCTGTCCCAAGCTCATCTCCTCTGCCGGCGCGCCCCCAAGCTTCTTCCCCTCGTGCCCCTCTCCTCTGCTCTCTCTCTCTCTCTCTCTGATGCGCATATCCCATGGCGCACGCCTAGCCACTCCTCCGTTTCTCCCTGCGCGCCTGCTCCCATGGTCGTTGCGCCCTGGCTACTGCTCGGTTCTTGCCGCATGCTAAGCCCTATGCCGTGCCCTGGCTCGGAGCTCCCTGCTCGGCACCCTCCCTGCTCGCCCTCTCCCTCTCCCTCTCGTTTCTTTGCTGTTCGTTGCGCCCGAGCGCTCTGCTCTGGTGCCGCGAGCCCAGCCGGACTGCCAGAGCTCCCTCAGCTCGCCGCGCTTTGCCGAGGCCCCTGCTCCCACGCGCGTCCCTGCTTGCCGTATGTCCACGCGTTATGCGTGGAGCAACGAAACAAAATCTGCACGCATCGAGCTCCCACGCCGAATCCTTTTTCAGCTTGTCCGTGACGCGCGCATGATGGACGTGATGTAGTTGCTGCATGTGTTTGCATCCGAGCCCGCCCGGCCGCAACCTCGCTTTGCTCTCCGCGTCGCTGCTCGCCAAATCTAGCCCCATGTTGACGCGTCCCTATTCCAGCTTGTCGTGTTGCGTCGTCATCGCTTCCTATCGTGAGCTCGATCCCCGTAGTCATCGGGCTTCACACGTGCTCGCGTTTGTCGTCGAGCTGTTGAACCCTATGGCGGAACCGTCCGAATTATTCCAACTTATGTGCCTAAGTCCCACCTTAGAGGCTAGACCAACCCTATGGCGGAACCGTCCGAATTATTCCAACTTAAGTGCCTAAGTCCCACCTTAGAGGCTAGACCACACTTAAATGGGAATAACGCGTCAGTCCCTCGGATCTAGTCCGACGAGGCCACTAACAGGATCAAGTACCACGTACTCACTCGATGGTGAGGCACAGAGCAAATACAATAAAACATAAAACCAACATTAAGGAGTATTAAATTTATTACAACATCATCGGAGTTTTTGCAAAAGTAGTGATCAGTGTTCGGAATGCAGCGGAATAAAACTAACGATAAATAAATGGAGGGAAGGGGAAGCCTGTCCAATCACTGCTTGGGCTCCTCCTCAGCCGAGGTAGGGTCCCACTCCACTGTCCAACCCGGTGGTAAGATGGACGACCAAGTCACTCCAGCAACCATGTCCTCCAAAGAACCTGAAAAATTTTGCCACAAGCAAGGCTGAGTATACTAATACTCAGCTAGACTTACCTGGTTTGAGGAGTCTACTCCTCTACCTATAGACATGCAGTTGTTTGGCTGAGGGGTTTGGTTTGCCAAAAGCACTAGCTGAGTCTAAAATCAAGTTTTAGCTTTTTCAAGTTTTAGTGTGACTCTCTTAAGACTAAATGTGTACCTATCTAATCATACATGGTATCAAACATTTAGCAATCAACAACTTTTGCCAAGTCATCACATTTCCACTTGTTACTCAATGTAGCAGCATGGATCAAGCAGTCTCATTAGCTGTGAGAAGCAGACGATTCGAATCGAGTTTTTATCCTTGCAAGGTAAACCTAAACACACGACGTGGCGAGGCACTCCGTCCCCACACATATCAACCGTCCCCATCGATTCCCCGCCAGCAGATCAGGGCTCACCGCCTTGGCGTACAATGCCTCACTGACCCCGACTGCCGTCGTGCAGTGACCGCACTTGTACCCACCATAACCGGAATGGGAGACCACGTCTCAGGTCGCATGAGGGGTAAAGTCTGCTGCCAGGTTCACTCAGGTACTAGGCTTACTGATTTACCATATTTCTCGGCATGTGCTTAGTACGTTCAAACGCTTGACACACGGTACCACACCTTAATCCTTATTCCAATTTCCATCTCGTAGACAACCAATCCTCATGGATTGTTGTCCACAGACCAACATCAGTATGATATGAAATTGGGTACAACAAATTCTTGACCTCGCGCGAGTGCTACAAAAATCACTCGACTTCTATCGCGTTCCCTAATTAGTAAAGCAGCTACTCGACCTACCATACTAGTATCCATCTCAAAAGGAAATCCTGAGTTAATGCAACTAGGGTTTTAGGCAACTCTTACACTTAAGTGCACAACTCAAGCCTACAATCATTAAGTGCAGTAAAATAATATATAGAACTGGTTATGCATAAAACCGGGGCTTGCCTTCCAAAGCTGGGGCAGGCAGGTCCTCGAGGGCAGGCTCTGGTGCTGGATCCTGGGCTACCTCCTGAGCAACTCCTTGCTCTGGCACGAGGATGTACTCCCCGTCAGCGAGATTACAATCTATCGAATGCAATGCATGAGATATATGCATAAGTATGACATGAACATTTGTAAGGGTTATGCATAGTAAAACAATATTAAGTTTAGTGTTTCTCTAGGGTTTCTTTTTGGATATACTTAAAGGCTTTGTATTTTCATCTATTTCTCCCCAAAGTTTCCCTTCTCTTTCTATTGCTTCTTATTAAGCCTTTTTGATCCATCAGGGTTAGTTAACATTTTCGCAAAAATGTTGTAAAAATTACAGTGGGTAAATATTAACATTTGTGGGTTCTCCTAAAGATTTGAGGTGGATATTAATTCAGATACTCCTTGTGCAAAATTAACAAAAACAAGTGTAAAAGTGAATTTTACACTATAGCTATGATTGAAGTGAGGTTTCTGTACCAAATTTTATTTTTGTCTAGATTCATAGGTGATATTAGGCCTCTGTGTTAAAAATCACAGAAAAGACCTACTGGATATTTAGTTGTGATTTTCTAAAGTTTAATGCCAAAAAGGTACTTATAACTAACTTGTCATTTGAAAAATATCAAACAACAGAACTCATATTTTTCCTATGTTCATAATAACAAAATATTAATTACCCCAAGGTTTGGGGTGTTTTCTCCTCAGGATTATTTTTCTAAGATTTCCTAAGTTTTCATTGTTTGCATAAAATAAAAGGTATCTCATTTCTTTTGTACTAAACAAAGGTCTAATAAAATTTTCTAGTGAACTATATTAAACAAGTGAGCTAACAAAAATGTGGTTGCTCCCTGGTTCTTATTTTAAACTCCCTTTTCTATTTTCTTTAACTTTGAGCTAAAATGATCTTAAATGGTAAAACCTACCTTAATTTGGTGCACTGAGGGGTTTACTATTTTTAAACAGGTTAGGGAGTGATTAAGTACTTCTCTGATTTTTCTTAACCTCAGTCTAATAGTATAATTATTTTTCCCTCCTTTATTTAGCTTTTGGCCAGAACACTATTTAATCCCCAACTTTAAATTCTTCTGTAAGACTAAGGGGGTTTTGTATTTTTCCTAAGTAGTTCATATTATTTAGAATGTGGCAAAATTGGTTTGACCAAATTTGGTTGAATAAAACTGAAGTTATGAATTTTACAAGCGTTGTTTGTATTTAAATTAGAATTATTAAAAAGGTTTTCTGGAATACTGACACAAGTCATTTTGGTCAAATGAGGTAGAGCTCGATTCCTCGCTCTCCTGGACGTAGAGTCTATTCCGAGGGTTGGACGGGGTTGGGGATGGCTCTGCTGGCCGGTCTACGGTGTTGGGTGCTCCAGCGACCGCTGGCACGCCGTTTATAGGGCAAACTCCGGCGATCTCGTGCTCCGGTGAGGTCGAGAGCACGCGGGGGCGTACGGCTGGAGCCTTGGCTGGCTTTATAGGTGGGGGCGCGAGCAGGGGACACGGGCGTGGCTTGGCTTGGCGCGGGGCATGCGGGGTCGAGCGCTGGGCGTGCTCTGGCGCGTTCAGGGCGCATCGAACACGTGGAGGTGTTCTTCTGCCCATGTTCAACAGCTCACCGAGATCGCAAACGTGCGAATCATGGCAAAAATCCGGCGCAGGCCTCCTCCTAGCACCTAGGGCTGTCTCTTGTATGTGAGTTCCAATGGCAGATATGCCCTAGGTAGGGAGATTTGCAGACGCCAAATCTGGCTTGTCTCCCTGTCCACTCCGTGACAAAAGAGATGCCAGACATGTCAAATGAATTTGGCTCGGTTTCAAACTTTTCTAGTGGGTGCCTTAGGTGGTTTGACACCTTATTGGTATTCAGACCAAGTGGTTTTGGCGCCATTTATTAAGTGAACACATTTGATCTTTAGATTAGGGTTAAATTTTGACTTAGAAAAGATTAGAGAGCTCTAGTGTGCTCTCAACTTAAGGGGTGAATTTGGGGTCTTTAAGGGGTCTTTTTGTAATGTTTTCCCTCTGCATTTGGTAGGTTATAATGTTACTTAAACTTTGGTTAAGGATTAGAATCAAGGTTTGGCAATTTGATTAACTTATCCACTGATCCCTTGCTTGGAAGTCTAGTGCCCTTAGGTGTCTTTAGGGTTTAACCTCCTTGGCTCAAGATGACAATTGTTCAAAATGTGTGGGTGAAGCTTTTGTCATTAACCTTTCTTAGCTAACCCATGCTTCCAAGGTGTTAGGTGCTTCTTCTCCTCCACTTAACCACATGATAACAAATCATTAGTGCCTATATGAAGCCAGTGCCTAGGTAAAACCTGAGGTGTTACAGCCCTCCCCCTTTAAAAGAATCTCACCCCGAGATTTTTTTGGGTAGGGATCCTTTAGGGGTACGAAGAAGGTGTGTTGCATTTTCCTTTAGCCAAGTTTCTCTAGTTAACTGCTCTTCGAATGTCACTCTCTTTGCAACTTCAGAAGGAAGTCGTTTTAAAGTTATTTTCAAAGCTTACTATACCTTTAACATCTAAGTTTCTCTTATATTTAGATTCAAAGGGCAGGTGGGGTGGGGTTTTGGATTACGTACCGACTCCTTTGGGCAGAAAGTAAGGGATGCGAGAATGTAGAAACTCCTCAGTCTCCCACGTAGCCTCTTCTACTGAATGGTGACTCCACTGAACCTTATACATCCTGATCGACCTTGCCCGCGTTGATCTCTCCTTTTGATCCAATACCTTGACGGGGTGCTCTTGATAGGACAAGTCTGGTTCTATCTCCAATTCTGGTTCTGGTAGCACTTCTGTGGGTAAGCGGACACAATTTGTAGCTGAGATACGTGGAATACATCATGAACTGCTGACATATGGGGTGGCAACTTCAATTGATATGCTACGGGCCCACAAGTTTCCTTAATCTCATAGGGTCCAATGTAGCGAGGAGCTAACTTGCCCTTGATTCCAAATCTCTGAACACCTTTGGTGGGTGACACCTTAAGATAAACCTGATCTCCCACTTCAAACTGTAGAGGCTTCCTCCTCTTGTCATGATAGCTCTTCTGCCTTGCCTGAGTAGCCTCTAAGTTCTTCTTAATGACTCTGACTTTCTCCTCTGCTTCAAGTACCAGGTCAGGTCCAAATATTTCCCTCTCTCTTGCTTGAGACCAATTTAGCGATGTCCTACAACTTCACCCATACAAGGCCTCAAAAGGTGCCATCTTTAGGCTGGACTGGTAGCTGTTATTATAGGAGAACTCTGCCAACGAAAGACACTTGTCCCAATCCTTTCCATAGTGTAGCACACATGCCCTCAACATGTCTTCCAAAATCTGTTTCACCATTTCTGTCTGACCATCTGTTTGAGGGTGGTACGTTGAGCTTCTTATTACATGGGTCCCAAATGATTATTGCAATTGCTCCAAGAAACGTGCTACAAATGGTGCTCCTCTGTCAGACACAATAGTCCTTGGTATTCCATGCAGAGAACTATCTGGTCAATATAAATTTCTGCATACTTTTCTGTCCGGTGGGTGGTATGTACTGGCAAGAAATGCGCTGTTTTGGTCAACCTATCCACAATGACCCAAATAGAATCGTGGTGCCGGGAGGTATTGGGTAATCCTACAATGAAGTCCATGCAAATATCCTCCCATTTCCAAGATGGTATGGGAAGGGGCTGTAAGGTGCCTGCCACCTTCAAATGACTGGCCTTGACTCTCTGGCAAGTGTCGCATTCAGATATATACTTAGCAATTTCCCTCTTCATTCTGGTCCACCAGTACAAGGATCTGAGATCATGATACATCTTGTTACTGCTGGGATGCATGGAGTATTTGGAAAGTTGAGCTTCATCCAATATTTTCTTTCTAAGTTCGGGGTTCTTGGGAATAACCAATCAGTCTCCAAACCATAGAATTCCTTTGCTGTCCTGACGGAAGCATTTGTATTTATCCACCTTTTGTTTGATCATTTCCTTAATGACTTGAACACCCTTGTCACCAATCTGTGCCATGACTATTTGCTCATGTAAGGTGGGATCCACTGAAATATAACTTAAAGCACCGGAGGAATCAACTTCTATGTTCAGCTTGCACAACTCATCACACGAGGTGGTGATCTTTGCATCCATACTCACACAGTTACACTGGGCCTTCCGACCTAAGGCATCTGCCACAACATTGGCCTTGCCAGGATGGTAATGCACTTCCAAATCATAGTCCTTGATTAATTCTAACCATCTTCTCTGTCTCATATTAAGATCAGCCTGAGTGAAGATATATTTGAGACTCTTATGATCAGTGTAGATATTACAATGAGATCCCATCAAGTAATGTCTCCATATCTTGAGGGCATGAACTACGGCTGCTAACTCCAGATCATGTGTGGGGTAGTTCTGCTCATGGGGTCTGAGTGGTCGGGAGGCATAAGCAATGACTCTATTGTCTTGCATCAAGACACGTCCCAACCCAGTACCGGAAGCATCGCAATAAACCTCAAAGGGTTTGGTGTTGTCAGGTTGAGCTAGCACGGGTGCTGTGGTCAAATGTTGCCTTAGTGCATGAAAGGCATCCTCACATTTCTGGCTCCATTCATACTTGACTCCTTTCTTCAACAATTCAGTCATTGGCTTGGCAATCCTGGAGAAATCTGGAATAAATCACCGATAATACCCTGCCAATCCTAGAAAACTCCGAATTTGCCGTACAGTGGTAGGAGGTTTCCAATTCATCACTTCTTGTACTTTTTCAGGATCAACTGATACCCCATTCCGAGAGATGGTGTGACCCAAAAAATTTATCTCCTTCAACCAGAAATCACATTTGGACAGCTTAGCATATAGACGATGATCGTGCAGTCGCTAAAGTACGATGTGTAGATGCTCGGTATGCTCAGCTTCATTTTTGGAATAAACTAGAATATCATCAATAAAGACCACCACAAACTTGTCCAGCTCTGGCATAAATACTGAATTCATCAAATACATGAAATATGCCGGGGCATTGGTCAGCCCGAAAGACATCACCAAGTACTCATAAAGCCCATATCTGGTGGAGAAGGCCGTCTTTGGAATATCACTGGGCCGGATCTTGATCTGATGGTAGCCGGAACGAAGGTCTATCTTTGAAAATACCTGGGCTCCCACCAACTGATCAAACAATACATCAATGCGGGGTAATGGATACTTATTCGTGATGGTCACCGCATTGAGAGGGCGGTAATCGACACACAATCTCAGACTCTCATCCTTCTTCTTTATGAACAAGGCTGAACATCCCCATGGTGAAGTACTTGGGCGAATGAACCCTTTGTCCAGCAAGTCTTGTAACTGCTTTTTCAATTCTGCCAACTCCGCTGGAGGCATCCTATAGGGTCTCTTGGATATAGGGGCAGTTCCGGGTTGTAATTCAATCGCGAACTCTATGTCTCTGTCGGGTGGCATCCCTGGCAATTCATCAGGAAAAACATCTGGGTAGTCACAGACTACGGGGATTCTCTCAACAGGTGACTCTATCATAACGAAGGCACAGGAACGGGTACAACCCTGATCAGGCAAATATAATGTGGTTTCACCACAAGTAGGTGAGTGCACCTCAATGGCCCTTGCTGCAATATCAATTACGGCATGATTTATTGTTAACCAGTTAGTTCCCAATATGATGTCCACACTACCCAAACCCAAAATGAGGAGGGTGGTTTTAATTATCAGACTACCAAACTTTATAGGCACATGCCTATTGATTTGATAGGTGGCAACCCTGCCTCCTGGTGTTGAAATTGTAATAGCCCCACTGGTGTGATGGAAAGGTAACTGGCATTTGACACTAAATTTTGTACTGATAAAACTGTGTGATGCACCAGTATCAATAAGAATGATTGCAGGATTATTCAAAACAGAAAAGATACCAGTCATGACGGGTGCTCCCTCTGGAATGTCAGCCATGGTGGTGAAGTTCAGCCTGCCTTACCTCACTTGCACCTTCTGCCTCTTGCCTTGGTTCTGGTTGGAATTCTGTCCCTGCCTCTGCTGATTCTTGGGGCAATTTTTGGCATAGTGTCCAGTGTTACCACAAGTGAAACACCTGTTGTCATTGGCCTGACGGTACTGCTGCTGGGGTTGGTTGTTCCTCTGAACTGGGGCTGAGAGCGGTTGGGTGCCTGCTGCTGCTGTTGCTGTGGTCGAATCACCCAACGTCCTTGCTGCTGCTGAGGTCCCCTGTTCTGAGTGTCAGATACAATTCTGAAGTGCTGTGGCTGAGCTGATGATCCTGCCACTGGGGTCTTCCTCTTCTTTTCTGCCTGACGAGTTGGGATGCAGTCCTCCTGAGAAATGGCCATGTTAACTAACTCATTGTAACTGTTGGCCCAGGCGGTGTTGGGACGGTCGCGAAGCTTAGTGCTGAGCCCCCTCCTGAACCTGTCCCTCTTCTTCTCATCAGTGTCTGCGTGGTATCCGGCATACTGACACAAGTCATTGAAGGTCTGAGCGTACTGCAACACAGTGCGATTCCCCTGAGTAAGTGCCAGAAACTCATTAAGCTTTCGGTCCATGATGCCTGCTGGTATATGATGCCCTCTGAAAGCTGCCTTGAACTCTCTCCATTCCACCACGTGGTCAATGGGCTGCATAGCGAGGAAATGATCCCACCATGTCCGCGCGAGGCCGTGAAGCTGCTGGGTGGCGAACCTGACCTTAGCCACATCTGAACAAACTCCATTTAGTAGTGGAAATTTGGATTCTACTACCCTATGCCATACATCAGCATCAAGCGGATCCTCTGCCCGAGTGAACAATGGCGGCTGAGTGCTAAGGAACTCCTGATAAGTGGTTGCTGCTGGGGGACGCTGATGGTGATCTCCACCACCATAGTGCTGAGGTGGCAGCTGACGCTGAGCCAACTGTCGCAGAATCTCGCTCTGCTGAGCCATCAATTCTTGCATGGTAAGAGGCGGTGGCGGTGGTGGAGGAATGCGTTCATTCTGTCCACGACGTTGTTGGATCCCCTTGCACCGAACTTCACCTTCCGCGCTCCGCGAAAACCCTAGCCACCCTTTCCGCCGTCTTGCTGCTCGTCTGCCCGCCGTGCTCTTATTCGCCGGAGATCTGGCTCGAGTGAAGCAGACCGCCCGCCGCCGCCGACGGTACGTAGCGATGCCGTCCTCGTCTTCTTCCGCTGCCGCTACACCGCCGGCCGTTCCCTCGCCGCCGGCCGTCGCCTCGTCTGAGGAGACGCTAAGTAGTTCAATGGCGCCGGAGTTGCGCGCCGGCGATTCTGTTGATTTTGGCGTATCGCGGATGTCGTCGGTCCACGTGCAAGATATGCAGCGGTTGGGTTACTTTGGCGGCGGAGTTGCTCGAGTCCCGGGGACGGAGGAAGTCCCCGAGCCGGAGGGCGAGTTGGTTGTTTTCGAGGCGTCCTTCGCCGCCGGACTCCGCTTGCCTGCGCACCGGTTTGTTGGCGAAGTCCTGCGCAGGTTCAACGTTCAAATACATTTAGTGGCTCTGTCGAAGTATGTCTGGGCGACAACTTCGTACGGCGGACAGCCATCGGTCGAAGTTTTTGCGAAGTATTATTGTTTGCACTGGCAGAAGAGGATGATTGGAGACGAAATTGCTCAGTTTGGGTCCTGCACATTCACGCTGAAGACCGGCAAAACCACGATGCAGGTAGTCGAGTTGGTTCCTTGCGCCCGCAACAAGTGGGGCAACTGGAATGAATTTTGGTTTTACGTTGCTGAGGGTACCGTCGAAGGCCATGAGGGACTCCCCGTGTCCGAGATGTGTTCTCATTTTTACTCAGCGTACCCGCCCTTTGAAGTGGCGGAGGAGGATGTGGACGAAGGGGCCCTTCGGTGTGCCGCCGGCCTGAGCAGTGGGCACGACTTGGTTGAAGAATTTGTGGCGTACGGGGTATGGCCCTTGGCACATGGCTGGGTGTTGGGCGAAGTGTGCCCTCGCCAGATGCCTTTCCATGGCGGAAGGGTGGTGCGGAGTCCCGCCTTCGCCCTGAATCTGCAAAACCGCGATCCGGCCGCCTTTGTGCGTGAGGCGGAGGATGGGGCGGTGCGGCTCGTTGGGCGTTACGTGCCGAGGACAGAGGGCCAGCGCAGCTGGGATATTCGCGGGTCGAATGACCGTTTGAACAGGGTTTTTGAATTAAATCAATTGCCATATGACGGCTACCCTGGTCAAGACGATGTGGACCGCCGTGGGAAGAAGCCGGCGGTGGGGACTGGAGACGACCCTACGCCGGCGGCCGCCCCATCCTCTAAAAAGAGGAAATTAGGTACTGCTATGGGAGGACTTGGGGTTTCTGATGGTTTTGCTAGAGAGTTGATGAGGACGTGCGCGGCCCCGGGGGAAAGGATGTCTTCGCCCGAGCTCTGGGAGTCTTCGGCTCGGATGCTGAGGGTTACCGGGGGTTGTTGGCCTAGGAATGTTCCTGTCCCCCGCGCGGCTGGCGAGGACTGTTTTACATCTCGCATGGTTCGTGAATGGAGGGTTTTTCCTTACGGGCGGAATGTTGCTGCTGTTGTGTCAGCAGTGATGGACAAGGACCGCCAGGGAGCTGCACAGAAGCGCCAGGCGGCTGTCAGGCTCGTTGAAGCCAGGCCGAAGAGGCAGCGGGGGGCTGCGAAGGCTGCGGCCCCCGGCGGAGGCCGGCCGCCGCTGGAGGCGAAGTCGGGCGTCCCTGCATCTAGCAAGGCGCCGGAGGCAACGGCAGGCGCCGGAGGCTCGAAATCGGTGAAGGCGGTGCCGCCGTCCAGCGGAGTGGCGGAGGTCGTGAAGGCGGCCCGAGCGTTGCCGTTGTCGGGCAAACATGTCGCCGACTTCGCTACCGATAATAGTGTGGACGACTATCTCAGTGGTAAGTCGTCGGCTCTATTTATTTATTTATATTATTATTTTTTTTCTTTTTTAATTTATTCGCTGATATGTCGCAGGGTCGGGCGAAGGCCAACTTGCTATTGTTGCGCCTGCCGCGGCGACCACGACGGCTGCCGCAGTGCCGAGGTGGCCTTCGCGCTGCATCAGCGCAATCTCCCGCTCGAGTTCCTGGGCCTTCTGCTCTTCGTCGCGTATCATTTGCCGCACTTTGGCTAGTGCGGACACACGCTGGCGCTTGGCCTCCAGTATCTCCTTCTACCTCTGGAGATTGCGGTTCTTGAGGCGCAGGGCGCGCAGCTGTAGCTGTTCTTCTGCTGAGACGCCGAGGACTTCACCGTCCTCGGTGAGGTCCGCGCCCTCCGGTGGTGCGAAGCCTGAGGGTGGCTGCGGTTGTCCCTCAGGGTCACAGGTGCGGAGGGTGTCGTCTTCGCAGGCGCGAGGAACATCGTCTTCAGTGGCCTCTTGGTGGGTGGATTGGGTGAGGGCGAGGGCCTTGCCCTTTCTTGCGGCGAGCAGTGCTGCCTCGCAGCCTCGTCAGCCTTCGGGTTAGCTCTCTTGGGTGCCATCGCGGGTGGTTTTCTCGTAGCACGAACGGTGGGCGCCAAATGTTGGAACTTGCTCTCAGGTGCAAGGGGATCCAATAAGGGTGAACAGTGACGTCAACAGGGCACTCGTGCTAGATGGCAAAAGCTCTGTTAATCTGGCCTCTCACGGGCACTGTGCAGGGGTATTTATAGGTACCTGAGCACGCAGCGCCTTGAGCTAAGGACGCATGTGCCCTCAGCTACCTAGGTTATCCCCAGAATATTCCCATAAAGCGGGGTTACAGACCGTAATTACAGGGATGCCTTTACAAATTAGGCCCGTACGCACGGCGGCCACGCGGGGCCCGTTACGATGGGCCGGATCGCACGTGGGCCTCTGAGCTGGACGAGGCCGCACTGTGGGATACCCTTCATCGCCGGTCTTCGTCTGGTGCGGAACAAGCGAAGGGTGTCCCTGCCTGTTTTGTTTCTGTTAGCTCAGCTGCTGCAGCGAAGGCTTCGAGCGAAGGGTGGCGCCTTTGCCTTCGCCCCAACAGACGTGCTCTTCCTGCCATCTGAAAATTAAGGATGCTCTCAATGTCATATTTCTGATGTCAGGGTTCATACGCGACGAAAGATTTGCAAGGGGTAATACCTATTTTCTTGCATAACTCATAAAAGATTCTACATGGCATAAAACTTTTCTTCATAAATTAAAGCTGACATCATTCATCATCCATACTTCCAAAAGAGTTTGTTATGATTACATCAGTGACCCAAAAGACTCAACTCTGTCTAGCCTAGTACCCCAAGGGTGCAAAAGCTAAGCTAGCTTCGAGGAGTTCTACCGCCACACACATCTAACTCTATCCCTGCAACCTAGTGAGCAAATGAGGCAACGCTCGACTCAGGGGAAGGTGGTCTCCCTGAGCCAGCAGTGTCCAAGCTGGATGCAGGCTCTGGCTCCTCTCCTCCCTCAATGTCGACATCCTCGTTGGCCTCCATGTCCTAGATCTCCTGGTGGTGCATATCCAAATGTTGGTTAGCTTCCGCAAGTTGCTGCTGAGTGTTGATTAGCTGATCTTCGAGAACCTCAATGGTGTTCTCCCTGGTTCCCACTAGCTCCTCAAGCTCCTGGATCTCGTTGGACATCTGTTCCACCTGCAGGTCCTTTTCCACCATCTCAGTGGATAGGTCTACTACCAGTTCCTCTCTGTTATCCAAGGTGATCTTGGTAGCCTCTAACAAGGCAATTAGATGAGACATTGCCTCTCCTCGCATCACTTGTAGACGATACAGAGCATCCATGCATCACACCATCAAGTGAGTAGTCTGCCCTGGGTAAAGAGCCCATATATCCTTGGCATGCTCCACTCGGTCTTTCCACATTGGGTCATCCTCGTTTTTAGTGGGGAACAAGCCAATGGGGTGAGTAGACAACTCCAAGGGGTGAAAACCACAGAAGGTGGTCAGCCCGTGGAGAGGAATGGCCTCGATAGTATCCTTAGCCCGGTATCCGAAATACTTGGAGTCCAACGAACGCCAGCCTGGCTGTAAGGGATGAGGCTCTAGGGTCATTCTCACCTGTAACACCCGGTTTTAAGGGGACAAAGCCGGGTGCATCTCATACATGCGCCAAAGAAGACAACATATATAATCACAGAGTGTATAGAGATAAATGTCACAATAATCAGAGTACTTAATACATAGCGGAAGTCTTACAAAATAAAAGATAAATATAGCATGATCTAAAATATCCTTGGCGCCAGAAAGTCAACTGGGAGACGCCACCTAGATCTAATCGAACTCCTCGATACGCGGCTTCTCTTGAAACACATGTTCTTCTCCTATGGGGGGGTGTGAGACAGCAAGGGTGAACTCACACATGTTCATCGCTCAACAAGTTGTGGGGAATAATGTGGCATGAACTCACCAAAGGTGGGAGCTCATGAAGTGTAAGGCTTACCAAAGAGAATGGTTAAAGCTGAGCATTGCTTTTAAAGTTGGTCAAAATTTTATTAGCAATTACTAGGTATAAGTAAATACCAAACCATAATAAATAATAGAACAAAATTAATAAATAATCCCATGCAGATGCAAATGACAAATTGAGTTTAGGTTCCATAATTTAATCATGTGAGGGTCCGAGCCGCTCATGACCGTGAGCACGGCTAGTATACTAGTTTTACACTCTGCAGAGGTTGCGCATCTTTACCTACAAGCCGTGTTACCCATCTGCCAAGGGGTCATGAGTCCCATACACCTCTACCAAGGAAGCGAGGCAGGGTAACACTACGAGGCCTTTACAAAGTTCCACAAGCTTCAGAAATCCCGCTACAATTTATAGGAAGCTCCAATGCAGGGTTCTTGCCTGACCGCCATCGCAGCAAAGTCAACCCAAGGACCTCCCTACACTGACCACTCCCTTACTGCCCTTGCCCCTTTCAGGTAAGGAAGACCTCCACTAGCTTTCCTAGTTAATCAGCCAAGGGCGTCCCATTAAACCCTTGTGGTAGCACTATTTTCCCGGGTGGTCGCTCCATGTTCCAATTAATATAATGATCTTATCATGAACATAAATAACATAACAGAATAATTGGAACATGGATGTAATGAAATATTAATCCCAAAACCATATAGAGCAATAGCATAACTACCCAAGTGAATCAGGGGTAAACAAGGTAAAAGGATAAACAGACTAGGGTGACCTATTGGGTCCCATCAAAATTAAACCTATGCATTGAATAGTGATAACAAAGAATATTATTGGGTAACAAAAGTGGATCAAGGGCACAACTTGCCTGGCACATGAGATTCCAGTTACCAGGATGATTCTTCAGATCCTCGTGACCACACTGCTAGTCGTAGCAATACAAGCACACATGGTATAGACAAAATTAACATCACACCAAACATAAGAACATACTGCATAATAATGATCTACGCGTTACTACGAGATCGTGGGTTCGAGAACTGCTAAGATCGGAGTTACGATTAAGAAGTTCTACGTGATTTAAATATTAAACCATATTATAAATTGGTTAGTGTAAATCATATGAGTGGTTATTCTATAAATAATTACCTCCACTTTTATCTAAGTCATAAATTGACCATAGCTCATATTCTATTACAACGATAAGCATATTAACAAGACTAACCGATATAGGTTAAATAAAGATCTACTTATAAAAGAATGAGATATGGTACAATAAATGTTGTTACTGCATAGTAAATATTTATACGAGACTAACACAACTAGAACGGGTCAATTCGGAGTCAAAATGAGGAAGTTATGAATTTCTGAAGGTTTTATGTATTTGATAAAAGATTAATTAAGAATTAAATTTTAATATGGTTTCATGCTAAAACAGTATTACGGAGTGATAAACAATATTAAAACAAAATCATAGGGACTGGAATGGGCCAATTTGGAATTAATATGAATTTTGTATGAATTAAACAAGTTCTAGAATTATTTTTGTATTGAAAATTAGTTTCTATAATTAATTCTCCCATTCACTGGTTCTTGTACTGCGCGCATGAATTCTGGAAAGAGCAGGGTCCTCGATGCAAAACTTCTTAAGACTCAGCGTATAGTTGCGAGGGACGGCGGGTTGATAACTAATTTCTGCGGGGTCTCTTATGCGAATTTATCAGCCGAAGGGGTACGGGTCATTCTAAGCCGCACGATCAGATATCGAGGGCAGGGATTAGATCTATTGTTTTATACACCGGTAATTGACCAGGGCCTTTGGATCGTGATCCAACGATCAGATCCACACACCGAGGCATCCACGACCCAAGCTATCACGATCGCACACACGAAGATCAACGGCCCTAGGTTCACCCCCGAATCGGTACGCTGATGGCTCTAATCTACGACGTCGACCGAGGATCCGACGGCACCCAAGCGCCACCCCCAATCCTGCCGCCGAGGCACGGCGTAGCAGAAGCCCGCGACGGCACTCCTCGCCGGCAAACGTCCCTTCGGAGCCCCGGAGTCCGACTGAGCAAGCGGCGAGGGGCAAAAACGTTCCTGGGAACTAGACGAAACAAATGGGGGAGAAAATACCTCAGTTAGAGCTGAGTACGGACCCGCCCACAGCTCGACGTGGCACTTTCAATCACCGGCAAGCAATCCCCACGATTTGGATCGATCCCATGCCAGAGGCCGCTGTAGTTAGTTTCCAGCGCCTGGAGATGTTCCCCAAACCCCACCACGGAGCCCGAACGATGACGGCGCCGAGTTGGTGGTGTAGCAGCTTTTGACTTCCTCACGGCGATGGTGTGTATGGAGTGGCGGCTCATGGGCTGATGGAGGGGGGCTAGCTTCTTATCCTGCGAGCGAGGTTGGGGTGTGCGATGATCTCGCCAAGCCGTTGCGCAGCGGAGGTGGCTCTGGAGATGAATCTGCGCCTGGGTTCTCAGAAGGAAGAGGGATAGTGGCCGGTGACGGGGTCAAGCGAGGGAGGTAGTAGATGGGGGCGCGGTAGGCTGGTGTGGCACGCGGCTCTTGGCCACCGGTCAGAGCGGAAGATGCGCAGGACCCGCCAACGGCCACGGCAAGCTCCACAGCAGCTTCCGCGATGAGGAAGTCAGCCACGACTGCATCGATTTCACCCAAGCTGTTACGACAAGGAGATAGCTCTGACAAGTTGGTCCCGCGCGCGGTGGAATAGGGCATCCGGCCCACGGAACAGCGCCTGGAATCCAGGGCATGGCGTCAACGGATTCTGCAGATCGCGGCACACCCGCCATGCACGCCGAGAGGAGCGAGGCGGCCTGCGGCTTCTGTTTGCGATCGAGCAGGGGGAGAAGGTGACGCACGGGATCTCGCCCGGCCGGTGCGCTAGCTGGAGCAGCACAAGGGTAGTTATGGCTCCGGCGATCCCGGCGGCGTTGGTTAGAGCTTGTTTCAATCGGCAAGTGGGAGGAGGACCCAGTCGTCTTGATGCTTTCCATTACAGGATCCGCTCGGGAGCAATGGCCAGGACGGGTCCGAGTTTGTCGAGGAGGGAGGTTGGAACGGCAAGCGAAATCCGCACAATCCCTGGCGGCGGATTCGCGGCACCCATGATTTGGTGCGGACGCAGTGCGAGGAAGAAGGATGGGCTGACGACGCGGCCCCACGCGTCATTGGTCCAAACAGGTGTCCACGGAGGCTGAAAAGGGGGCCCCAGCGTCCGCAGGCGCAAGTGCGCAGTGGATGGGCCGCGCAGAGGTGATTCCCTAGTGGGCCGAAAAGCGGGATTCAGCCCATTCAAGCATTTCTCTTTTTCTTTTATATTTTCCTTTCCCCTTTTCTACTCCTTTTAAATTTCTAGAATTCAAATTTGAATTCCATTCTAATTGTGAACTCATACTCATTTTAAACATACAAATTTAATATCCTAATATGGGAAGGACTCATGCGTTCATAAATTTATTTCTCTATTTTGTGTAGTAGTTTAATCCTCTTCTCTCAAATCTTAGAATTTTGTTCTTCTTTTTTGTGGCATTACAAAATTCTAACTCTAATCTAAGATAAAGTTTAAGAATTCAATTTTATACATACTAAAAATCAATTATGAAGCAATATATATATTTATTTTAATTGATTTATTTAGTTGATAGATGTTTGAAATGAGAAATACTCATATTATTTTCTTTCTTTTTAGAAAATAGTATTTTGAAGGTGGAATATGAAATAGAAGTTACTTCAACATTAAACATTCATGTAAAAAATGCTTATGGTACATCATGATATGCATACTCATTCAGTTGAGTAGAAAACTTTTCTATTACTTCTTTGGTTTTCAAAATTCAGTCCTCGATTTTCAGTACGCAAGTATAATTCGAGATTTCTGAATTTACTATTTTATTTCTTCATTTATTTTATTATTATTTTTTTCTTATACACATTTTGGGCCTTACATCACCCTACAGCGGGGCACCCGGTGCTTCTCGAACAGCTGCACCGTGTACTGGGGAGGCGTCGTGTAACCTGCTCCCTGAAGTACCTCCCACAAGATACGGGGAAACCCTCGCGTGCAAGTCCGTCCGTGTGGGAATGTGCATTCCCTCCTTCCGAGGATCCGTGAGAAGTCATCTGTGTACGGTTAAGCGTAAGTGAAAAATGAAAAGAATTATAAAATAAAAGGGAATCAAAGCTTGGCCTCTCGAAGGTTACGATAAGGTCACTGAATGTACTTAATCTGTCATTATCACATATTAAGGTTTTTACCTAATTATCAAGTAGTTTAAGTAAAGGATGCATGCATGCTCGACCTAAACGACCTTATTTCAACTCAGAGTGAATAGGGAAAAACTCCCATCCCTTATAGTAGCCTGTAGGGCTAACTCAAGTAGCCACCTAGCTACCTCTCTATTATTCTAAGGCTTCACATCCTAGGTCTACCCTTATCATCCTGACGATCTATCCAACATTTGATTCTAACAAGTTTTACTTTTGAAAAGGATGGTATTCACAGTTTATTGATTCCTCTGTGCTGGTACGAGCTCCGATACCAGCTGTGGCGGAACCGTCCGAATTATTCAAACTTAAGTGCCTAAGTCCCACCTTAGAGGCTAGACCACACTTAAATGGGAATAACACGTCAGTCCCTCGGATCTAGTCCGACAAGGCCACTTACAGGATCAAGTACCACATACTCACTCGATGGTGAGGCACACAGCATATACAATAAAACATAAAACCAACATTAAGGAGTATTAAATTTATTACAACATCATTGGAGTTTTTGCAAAAGTAGTGATCAGTGTTCGGAATGCACCGCAATAAAACTAACGATAAATAAATGGAGGGATGGGGAAGCCTGTCCCATCACTCTTCGGCTCTTCCTCAGCCGAGGTAGGGTCCCACTCGACTGTCCAACCCGGTGGTAAGATGGACGGCCAAGTCACTCCAGCAACCATGTCCTCCAGAGAACCTGAAAATTTTTGCCACAAGCAAGGTTGAGTATACTAATACTCAGCTAGACTTACCCGGTGTGAGGAATCTACTCCTCTACCTCTAGACATTCAGCTGTTTGGCTGAGGGGTTTGGTTTGCCAAAAGCACTAGCTGAGTCTAAAATCAAGTTTTAGCTTTTTCAAGTTTTAGTGTGACTCTCTTAAGACTAAATGTGTACCTATCTAATCATACATGGTATCAAACATTTAGCAATCAACAACTTTTGCTAAGTCATCACATTTCCACTTGTTACTCAATGTAGCAGCATGGATCAAGCAGTCTCATTAGCTGCGAGAAGCAGATGATTCAAATTGAGTTTTTATCCTTGCAAGGTAAACCTCAACACACGACGTGGCGAGACACTCCGTCCCCACACATATCAACCGTCCCTATCGATTCCCCGCCAGCAGATCAGGGCTCACCGCCTTGGCGTACAATGCCTCACTGACCCCGACTGCCGTCGTGCAGTGACCGCACTTGTATCCACCATAACCGGAATGGGAGACCACGTCTCAGGTCGCGTGAGGGGTAAAGTCTGCTGCCAGGTTCACTCAGGTACTAGGCTTACCGATTTATCATATTTCTCGGCATGTGCTTAGTACGTTCAAACGCTTGACACACGGTACCACACCTTAATCCTTATTCCAATTTCCATCTCGTAGACAACCAATGCCCATGGATTGTTGTCCACAGACAACATCAGTATGATATGAAAGTGGGTTCAACCAATTCCTGACCTCGCACGAGTGCTAGAAAAATCACTCGACTTCTACCACGATCCCTAATTAGTAAAGCAGCTACTCGACCTAGCATACTAGTATCCATCTCAAAAGGAAATCCTGAGTTAATGCGACTAGGGTTTAAGGCAACTCTTACACTTAAGTGCACAACTCAAGCCTACAATCATTAAGTGTAGTAAAATAATATATAGAACTGGTTATGCATAAAACCGGGGCTTGCCTTCCAAAGCTGGGGCAGGCAGGTCCTCGAGGGCAGGCTCTGGTGCTGGATCCTAGGCTACCTCCTGAGCAACTCCTTGCTCCGGCATGAGGATGTACTCCCCGTCAGCGAGATTACAATCTATCGAATGCAATGCATGAGATATATGCATAAGTATGACATGAACATTTGTAAGGGTTATGCATAGTAAAACAGTATTAAGTTTAGTGTTTCTCTAGGGTTTCTTTTTGGATATACTTAAAGGCTTTGTATTTTCATCTTTTTCTCCCCAAAGGTCCCCTTCTCTTTCTATTGCTTCTTATTAAGCCTTTTGATCCATCAGGGTTAGTTAACATTTTCCCAAAAATGTTGTAAAAATTACAGTGGATAAATATTAACATTTGTGGGTTCTCCTAAAGATTTAAGGTGGATATTAACTCAGATACTCCTTGTGCAAAATTAACAAAAACAAGTGTAAAAGGGCATTTTACACTATAGCTATGATTTAAGTGAGGTTTCTGTACCAAATTTATTTTTGTCCAGATTCATAGGTGATATTAGGCCTCTGTGTTAAAAATCACAGAAAAAGACCTATTGGATATTTAGTTGTGATTTTCTAAAGTTTAATGCCAAAAAGGTACTTATAACTAACTTGTCATTTGAAAAATTGCAAACAACAGAACTCATATTTTTCCTATGTTCATAATAACAAAATATTAGTTACCGCAAGGTTTGGGGTGTTTTCTCCTCAGGATTATTTTTCTAAGATTTTCCTAAGTTTTCATTGTTTGCATAAAATAAAAGGTATGTATCTCATTTCTTTTGTACTAAACAAGGGTCTAATAAAATTTTCTAGTGAACTATATTAAACAAGTGAGCTAACAAAAATGTGGTTGCTCCCTAGTTCTTAAGTTAAACTCCCTTTTCTATTTTCTTTAACTTTGAGCTAAAATGATCTTAAATGGTAAAACCTACCTTAATTTGGTGCACTGAGGGGTTTACTATTTTCAAACAGATTAGGGAGTGATTAAGTACTTCTCTGATTTTTCTTAACCTCAGTCTAACAGTGTAACTATTTTTCCCTCCTTTATTTAGCTATTGGCCAGAACACTATTTAATCCCCAACTTTAAATTCTTCTGCAATACTAAGGGGGTTTTGTATTTTTCCTAAGTAGTTCACATTATTTAGAATCTGGCAAAATTGGTTTGACAAAATTTGTTTGAATAAAACTGAAGTTATGAATTTTACAAGCTCTGTTTGTATTTAAATTAGAATTATTAAAAAGGTTTTCTAGAAAACCAGTTTACACCGAGGACCCTGGGCTTTTCCTAAACCAATCTTTTAACTTATACCCTTGCACAACTATTCATCTGAGTCTCTGACAGTTCAAAACCCCCCGACTTCTATTCCTTCTTCCCCGAGGTCCCTCCCCCCTTTTGAATAGTACCCGCGAAAGGAAAAAGGGCGACGCGGCGTACCGGCAGCGAGGGAGGTCCGGCGAAGGGTGGGGTTGGCTTCGGGAGGTCCTTGCGGTCACAACGAGGTACGGCTCGATGACGGTGATGGCCGGAATCGGCCGGTCCACGTGCGCATGCGGGCGAACTCGTCGGCGGCGAGTGCTCCAGCCTATCCACGGCGATATAAGTCAATCCAAGGGCACAGGGAGCTTCACGGGGTGCTAACAAGTCGACCCGTGCAAGGAATCGAAGAACAACTCACCGTGGAGCTCGGTCTACGTTCGCCGGCGGTCGGGTGAAGTCCGGTGACCTTGATCTGGCGTCTCCGGCGAGGCAGAGCTCAATTCCTCGCTCTAGGAGCTTCACCAAGGCACGTAGAGTCTATTCCGAGTGTTGGATGCGGTTGGGGATGGCTCTGCTGGCCGGTCTACGGTGGCGGGTGCTCAGGCGGCCGCTAGCACGCCGTTTACAGGGCAAACTCCGGTGATCTCGTGCTCCGGTGAGGTCGAGAGCGCGCGGGGGCGTACGGCTGGAGCCTTGTCTGGCTTTATAGGCGTGGGCGCGGGCAGGGGACATGAGAGTGGCTTGGCGCGGCGCGGGGCACGCGGGGTCGGGGGCTGGGCGTGCTCTGGCGCGTCCAGGGCGCGTCGAACACGTGGAAGTGTTCTTATGCCCATGTTCAATAGCTCGCCGAGATCACAAACGTGCAAATCTTGGCAAAAATTCGGCGCTGGCCTCCTCCTAGCACCTAGGGCTATCTCTTGTATGTGAGTTCCAATGGCAGATATGCCCTAGGTAGGGAGATTTGCGGACGCCAAATCTGGCTTGTCTCCCTGTCCACTCCGCGACAAAAGAGATGCCAAAACATGTCAAACAAATTTGGCTCGGTTTCAAACTTTTCTAGTGGGTGCCTTAGGTGGTTTGGCACCTTTTTGGTATTCAGACCAAGTGGTTTTGGCGCCATTTACTAAGTGAACACATTTGATCTTTAGATTACGGTTAAATTTTGACATAGAAAAGATTAGAGAGCTCTAGTGTGCTCTCAACTTAAGGGGTGAATTTGGGGTCTTTAAGGGGTCTTTTTGTAATGTTTTCCCTCTGCATTTTGTAGGTTATAATGTTACTTAAACTTTGGTTAAGGATTAGAATCAAGGTTTGGCAATTTGGTTAACTTATCCACTGATCCCTTGCTTGGAAGTCTAGTGCCCTTAGGTGTCTTTAGGGTTTAACCTCCTTGGCTCAAGATGACAATTGTTCAAAATGTGTGGGTGAAGCTTTTGTCATTAACCTTTCTTAGCTAACCCATGCTTCCAAGGTTTTAGGTGCTTCTTCTCCTCCACTTAACCACATGATAACAAATCATCAGTGCCTATATGAAGCCAGTGCCTTGGTAACACCTGAAGTGTTACAAATCCGTCCTCCCTTGCTCGTGACTTCGTCGTCGCCTGAGCTCGCGCTAACCTACTCATCCCCACCTTGCCAGCTCGCTCCAGACTCAATCTCGTCGTCGTTCCATGCGTCGTCAAGAAATCCCAAGCGTCGGGTGAAGACAAAGCTAGCCGTGTGATATTTACCAAGTGGTCGACAGAAGGCATGAACAAGAATCAGCAACGTTTGCTTGGAATTTTAATTGAATCGGTAACCGTTCTCTAGTTCGCTATTTCTTTAATTGGTTGAGTCGATGGATGGAATAAATTAATGTGCTAGTGTGATGCTCACTAGATGCTCAATAATTTGCGTGAGTCCCGGAACTCTCGTCGACTTCGCGATCATCGCGATTATTGAGCTAGATTCAGTTACGGCGAGTTATTTCGCTATTCTAGTCAATTAGCTGGATTGGTGGACCGAGTAGAATATTAGTAGGCATGTGTGATAATGAAATATTTTAATCACTTATAAAAATATGTATATATTTACGATAAAAAATGTTTGATATAGGAACAAAAATTTGAAGTACTACTTTTAGTGAAAAGAATATTGGTAGATATATATATAGTATGATTGTGTTCGCGATGGTGAAGTAGTTGTGTCACGTGAAGCTTGGGATTGAAATATAAATCATACAAGACAATGTTGTGGTGGATGCGTATGTCGATTAGACTTAACTTGGTTCTTTGATGTGGAGTGAGGAGAATTAGTAGCGAGAAGAATTAAATCGGTGCTTCGTATCTGATGAGTGGTCGAGGTAACGTTATGGAAGTAGGTCTTGTGTTTGTGTTTCTAGTGTCTAGTCGAAGTATAGCATGTGGCGGGTTTCATCTAATTGTATGGAGTCGATGCCCTGCTGTGATATCCATGATGCTTTATGCTTGTTGATTGATTCTAATGCTTGGTTTTAAGTGTTTCATCCTTTTTAGTGTAGATTATCTATCTTATACTATTTATACTCGTGCTCATACATGTGCATCGTGCATCCCATGAGGTATGATAATTGATTGCGTGATGCGGAAGATGAGCCAAGTCGACCCCAAGCACGGGCTAATCCGCAGGATGAAGCTGATGGACCAACTTGAAGATGGTTAAATCAAGCAAGTGCTCGGTCGAGGGATACTCGTCAAGCGGACGTCGTCTAACAACACTAACCTAGTGTTATCCAGGCAAGCCCGGGTGCATGCAACCCCTTCCTTGTGTTTTAAATGATTTTTACACACTTTAAGTCTAGCGTAATGTGCATTAGGTTTATAGGAGTTGCTTGGAAACCCTTTGTTGCATTGCCTACCTTGATATCCATACCTTTATAGATACTTCTGATGAAGTATCAAAATATGATTTACAAAAATGCTTATCCCTGCTTAGATCTTGTGGATAGAGGTTATCTTTTGCATTAAGGCCTAGCTTAGGGGTTATCCTTAGGAAGGATGGCTTCTACCTACATGAATATTTTCATTGGGAGCAATGGTGGGATCTTACTGCAAAGTTCCCTATAATGCTCTTTTCATCCTAAGGAACACAAACAATCCTAAGGATGGAAGTACTTAAATCGGAACTTGGGCTAGGAACAGGTGATGTTCTACCCAGGTTGATTAAGGATTATACTGAATGTAGGCTAGCTGATCGAGGACCCTTTAACTAGTCACATGCCTCATCATGGGTAATGTCACACCCGGTTTTAGAAGGCAAACTGAATGCGAACCATGTATGTGCCAGGATCAGCAATTCACGTACACAGCAGTTACATAACTGGACATCATCACACAGTGCTCAAATAATGACATAAAAGAGGGTATAATAGTCGATTACATCATGATGTATGAGACATCCACAAAGTCTTTAATAATAATCAAAGAGCGGAAAAGAAACGTAGATACACACGGCCTACATAGGCAGCCGACTGGGGGTTTGCCACTAACCCACGCCTAGAACTCATCGTACTCTTGGAACTCCTGGAAGTCCTCTGTTGGGGGTATGCTTCGTAGCTGAAGATCCTGAAGAAAGAAACACCTTCAGCGGATCCTCTCAAAAGCAATGCCGAAGCTATCACCTATAAAGCTTCGATACAGTGACTTGTCTCAAGACGAAGGAGTGAACCAACCTAAAGATGAAATGACCAATAAACTCTGGATAGTTTGTATCATGACTGTAATCGATTGTGGAGGGCATAAATGTAATTTCATACAGGCTGCGCCCTGTGCCCATAAATAGATGAATAGTACCCCTGTACTGTTCACGCAATCTTGTAATTGTTGACGCCATCACACTGGAATTGTTGTTTTCCGTCAAGAACAAGGTATAAATGTACTCAAATGTCATGTTTTAATATTCAGATCGATATAATGAAATATAAGAATAATGTTATCTGCTTCTAACACATGTTTTGTATGTTATTCTTCATTTTACATTATCCTATAAACCTGAACATGAAGGTATGACCTTCGTGATATTTAATCTGCATCCTTCGTCCGAAGTTCATTGAATCCTTGGGGAGACAATGCTTCAACGGACGAAGAGTATTATCATTTAACATTTTTTATGTTGCCTTGTTCTTAATGCATAGCCTTTGAGAACAAGTCCCCAACATTGGCGCCCACCTCCGGTGAACTCACTTCCACTTTTTGAGTTGATGGCTTCGTTCAAGAACCAGGCTGCAGTTGTTTCGGCTTCGAAGCTGGTCCTCCCGATCACAGGCGGTTCATGCTCAGAACCGGCCAACAAGAAACAGAAGAAGGAGGCACAGAGAAGGGTACAGCATGTCGGGGTGCAGGGGACCCTTCATCAAATCAAGATGGTCTCACATCCCAATTACCTTCTCCCAAGAGGACATTCAGCTCAAGGATTTCCCTCACAATGATGCTATGGTTATTTCTTGTGTTATCAAAGGGTTTCTGGTCCACAATGTTCTGGTTGATACAGGCAGTGCAGCTGATATCATAATTGCTAAGGCCTTCAGACAAATGTTAGAGCCAGAAGACAAGATTCATGATGCTACACACCCTCTCTGTGGCTTCGGAGGAAGACAGATTGTAGCACTTGGCAAGATCACCATGCCAGTGACCTTCGGATTTGTTGACAACACCAGAACTGAGCAAGTTGTGTTTGATATTGTCGACATGGAGTACCCCTATAATGCAATCATTGGTCGTGGAACACTTAATGCTTTTGAAGCAATTCTTCATCCAGCATACCTTTGCATGAAGATACCTTCGGATCAAGGACCTATAGCTATTCATGGGAGTTAGGAAGCTGCCAGAAAAGCTGAAGGGAACTAGACAGATTCAAAGGCAATCCATAATATAGATGGAAACGAAGCTTGTGAGCAGTACAAGTACAGAAGGGAGAAGGCTGCTTCGGCCGATCAGCCGAAGCCCATGCTTTTATGTGAAGAATATTGCAGAGCAGAAGGTGCTGCTGGGTTCTCAATTGTCTGAAGAACAGGAGAAAACCCTGATAAGGTTTTTGTTCAACAACAAAGATGTTTTTGCATGGTCAGCCAATGATCTCTGTGGTGTTAACAGGGATGTCATTGAGCACTCGCTAAATGTTGATCCATCCTTCAGACCCAGAAAGCAGAGGCTTCAGAAAATGTCTGATGACAAAGCCGAAGGTGCTCGGAATGAAGAGAAAGACTCCTTAGGTGCTGGAGTCATCAGAGAAGTGAAATACGCAGAATGGCTAGCCAACACTATTATGGTGAAGAAAGCCAACGGTAAATGGAGGATGTGTATCGATTTTACTGATCTCAACAAGGCTTGCCCGAAGGATGAGTTTCCATTACAATGATAGATTCTCTAGTAGATGCAGCAGCTTCGTCAGAACTTATGAGTCTGCTAGATTGTTATTCAGGCTATCATCAAATTTGGATGAAGAAAGAAGATGAGCCAAAAACCAGCTTCATAACCCCTAGGGGAACATATTGCTACCTTCGGATGCCTGAGGGGCTTAAGAATGCTGGAGGAAGCTTCAGTAGAATGACAGCGAAGGTTCTCTATTCTCAGATAGGCAGAAATGTGCTAACCTATGTTGATGATATTATAGTGAAAAAGCATGAAGCAACAAAATCACATTGCCGATCTGCAGGGAGACATTTGCTAATTTTAGACAAGCTAGTCTGAAGCTGAATCTAGAGAAATGTATCTTCGGAGTGAAGAAGGGGAAATTCCTTGGTTGTCTGGTTTCAAACAAAAGGGAATCGAGGCTAATCCAAATAAAATTGAAGCTATTCTTCGGATGGAGCAGCCAAGTACAAAAAAGGGGGCCAAACGGCTAATAGGAAGATTAGCATCTCTAAATCGGTTCATATCTATATCATCAGAGAGAAATTTACCATTCTTTGGTAGTGCTGAAGTCAAGCCGAAGTCTTTCAATGGGGATCAGCCCAGTAGAAAGCCTTCGAAGAGCTGAAGCAGTATCTGATAGAACTAACGACTCTAACTCCACCAGCGCCAGGGGCTCCTCTGTTGTTGTATGTGGCAGCTTCGCACTCGGCAGTGAGTGCGACACTTGTCCAAGAAAAGCTTGAAGGACAAACCAAGAAGCAAGCCCTAATATACTTTGTTTCCGAAGTCCTCAGTCTATCAAAGAAGAACTATACAGAATTGGAGGTGTTATATGCTGTCTTAATGGCCTCCAGGAAGCTTCGGCATTACATTCAAGCATATCATATAATTGTTCCTTCGTCACAACCTTTGAAGGATATCATGAGGAACAGAGAAGCTACTGGAAGAATTGGAAAGTGGGCTTCGGAACTCAACGAGTTCAGCATTGATTATGTGCATAGATCCTCAATACAGTCTTGGCGTTAGCAGACTTTATCGCTGATTGGACGCCAGGGGCTCAGGGAGAAGAAACAACTAAAGATGCTGAAGCTTGGACAGTATTCTGGGATGGTTCTTGGGGAACCTTCGGGGCAGGAGCAGCTGCTGTGTTAGTTCCACCTTCCAAAGTTAGAACTTGCTACGCAGTAAAACTTGATTTTAGCTGCACAAATAATATTGCTGAGTATGAAGCTTTGCTTTTGGGGCTTCGGAAGTTAAAGGCAATGGGGATTAGAAGGGCGGTTCTCAAAACCGTTCCCAAGTTATTTCTGGTCATGTTGACAAAAGTTGTAAAGCAAGAGACCCGAAGCTTGAGAAATACTTGGACATAGTCCGAAGCATTGAAGCTTCCTTCGAAGGGTTTTCTGTCAAGAATATTCCTCGAGGAGAAAATGAACATGCTGATTTGCTAGCCAAGTCAGCGGCACAGGGGCTGCGCTTACCTTCGGAAGTATTCTTTGAAACAATAAAAGCACCTTCGGTGGAACTTCTTGAAAGAGCAGTACTCAATATTTCTCCTGTTCATAGTGAAGATTGGAGAACTGAGATTATGTCTTTCCTCCAGGGTAATTTCTTTTCAGATGACGAAGCTTATAATAAGAGAATAGAGGCAAGAGCTCGGCCATATGTCATAATAGAAGGGGAGCTATACAAGCATGGAGTTTGTTCTCCATTGCTCAAATGTTTATCCAGAGCTGAAGGTATAGAATTAATGAAGGAAATACACGCAGGCCTGTGTGGATCTCACATTGGATCTAGGCCCTTGCTGGGAAAAGTTTTTCGTCAAGGATTTTATTGGCCGAAGGCAGCTTCGGATGCAGCAGAACTAGTTCAAAAATGCGAAGGCTATCAGAAATGCGCAAGAGATCAAAAACAACCTTCGTCTATGACTCAATTAATACAACCAACTTGGCCATTGCAAAGGTGGGCATTGATTTGTTAGGCCCCCTACCACCAGCACAAGGAAATTTAAAATATGTTGTGGTGGCGGTAGAATATTTTTCTAAGTGGATTGAGGCAAAGCCTTTAGCCACAATAACTTCGGTTACCATTCAGAAATTCTTCTGGCAGAATATTGTTTGTCGCTTCGGAGTGCCGAAGGCCATTACTATGGATAATGGAACACAGTTTGATGCCGAAACTTTTAAAAAGTTCTATGGACGAATTGGCA